>CM065781.1:98226863-98731863 GCA_033296515.1 Macrochelys suwanniensis | reverse complement strand
GTAAATCAGAAAGGCCCTATTGACTTCAATACAGCGACCTTGATTTATACCAGCTGATGATTTGGCCCATAATGTCAACTTGTCACAACTCTTTATCAGAATGTCACAATACCTTAAATAAGTGCAGGACTCTTTTTTATCCGATAGACCCCTGGAAAATGAGTCTTTCATTCATGAATTTTGGTGTGGATGTCAACACTGCTACTGAAGCCAGTACAATCCCATGTTCTATACAGAAAATGCCTTACTTTTAAATTGATGACATAGTTCACAACAAATGTGCAGGAGTAAATGAAACCATTAGATTTTGTCTTTAGAAGTAATCAGCAGCGCGTATTGTATACTGTTCGCCTAACTATGATAAATTATTACCAATATACACAAGCAGGAAACTGTTACAACATATAGCCTTGAGCAAAAATTGACAGTGTTGAGAAAACAAGGATTCTTCATTTTCAAATACAGATCATATGGTGTATCCTAAAAACATAGGAAAAATCAGGTCAGAGATGAAAACCACAATAGAGAGCTATTTATTTCAGCTGTTACGTACCACATCAGGCACTATAAGAGAACATTTCAGTGCTTAAGCTGCAGTCAGTTGTATAAGAACTAACTGAGTTTCAAATGGTAACGGTAAGAGTTATTTTTACAAAATAATTTGAATGAGTGGAAATGTAATGTTATATATATTTCCCTTCTTAAACTGTCACTGAAGACAGCTACTGCACTTCAAATCACTGAAGACAACTTTTATTTGGTGCTCTGGTGCAGGGGTTGTCTGGATTTGGGTTTCCTTTTTGTGCTAATACATCCCTATGCCTAGTCATGTTTATTTCAATGTATTTTTTAAAATATTGTAATGGAACCTTGAGCACTTTGGGGTTGGGGAACAACTGATAATTTTATCATTAGTCACATTTCCCCTTAGGATTGCTTTTGCACTTTTCTTCTAGCAATTAGAGATCAGTCCTGCAAGGTGCTGTGTGCCTTCAACTCCTATTGAAGTCAGTGGAAATTGAGGGTTCTCAGTCCTTCACAGGAGGTGTTTGGCAATTTGCAGGGTTGAACCTTAAGTATAGGAAAGTACTATAGCTTCTGTTGCAATTGATGCAATTAACAGCATTAGTGTGCCCTATACAGAAGCTGTACTCTAGCTGATCTCACTACATTGAATGACTGAACAATGTAGGTTCTACCTGTGAGTCTACAGGAAGCTGACATTAACATTCTGTGATGTTTTCCAATGCCTAACTCGAACGTTCCAATAAAATCCTTTTAAAATTACATTAATGTTTACATTGGGGAGCTAGTTTAAAAATAAATTAAAATAATTAAAAACAAAGACTTAATTATTTATTTTCTTAGCTATACTAAATGTTTATTTAAAGTGTTAGAAATTGTAGCTTTAGTTTGTTCTATATTCCATGGGGAAAAAAAGATTTTTAGATGTAAAGGGCAGTTAAAACTATGATAAAGGTTTCCACAGTGAATCCTATGTCAGGATAAAGGGAAAAATACTTAAAATCTAGTCCAAAAAATGAGGAAACTTTCAATAAATTGAACTTCAGATTGTTCATGCCTTTTTAATGGCAGCTGGCCCATTTAATTTATGGAGAACACAATTAGTTATTTATTTAATGTTTTAAGGAAACTTTCAAACTATTCAAATGTATTTAACTGTTGCTTTCATCTGTTCACCTAAAATATAATTAGAAACTGTTTTTTTTGTTGTCCACATACATCGGGGACCCTTTCTATTTGTGATCATTGAAGAATGCACTGCGTATTTTTCTACGTAAGTGTTAGAGGGGTTTGTCCCAGTATTCTTCCAGGCCAAATTGCCAATCCATCAGTTACATTTTGCCTGCCTAAAACTCCCCCTGAAGTTTCAGCTGGACGTAGTTCTTCATAACCCACACCTAAAGCGCTGTTGAGGCCTTCTACCCTAATAGTAGTTGCTGTTTCCTGGTGAATTAAGTGATTCCTGTACATGCTCTGTAAATACATTTTCAGATCCTCCAAGATGAACAGTTCTATATGCATGTAGGGTATTGTACTGAGTTCAAAACAAGGAAACACTATGCACAACACTATCTTGTTACCAGTAGCGTAGCCAGGTCCGGAGCACAGGGGGAGTGGCGCTGTAAAAAGGTGCCTCCCCACTCCACCTGTACTCACCCGGCAGTGCCTCCGGTGGTTCGGTCCGGCCCAGCGTACCGGCAAGAGCCAGCGCCGTGCCGGACTGTACCGGCTTCCCCGGCAGTGATTTAAAGGACCCTGGGGCTTTTAAAGCACTGCCCGAGCCCCACTTCCGGAGCCGGGCTCGGGCCGTGCTTTAAAAGGCCTGCGGCTCCCTGTGGCTGCAGGAGCCGCGGGCCTTTTAAATCCCCGCCTGAGCCCGGCTCCGGCAGCGGGGCTCGGGCGGCGCTGCTTCTGCTCACAGGGAGAGCAGCCGCTCCCCCTGCTCCCCCCCGGCTATGCTACTGCTTGTTACACACATGAGCCTGCTTTTGTAAAATAAGAATTAGAGAAAACAATCTCACCAAAGTCACAAAAATCAAATCGAAGTCTGACATTTTAGACTCATTTCATGCTGCTTATTGAAGGGTAAAATGCTCATTCATGAATTTGTGTGTAAAGTGCTGTCACTTTAAGAATGTAGTGGACTTGCTGTCCCCACATCTTCCTCTATAGCTCTACGAATACTCCTCAGGGTGCCACACTGCCCTTTGAAAGTAATGCTGTATTATCACATAGCAGCTACAGTGCTCACAGGTGCAGGAGAACCTCTTAACTGTGGAGAGACATGCACCGACACAATGAAGAGGAGGAGCTTTCCATGTTGTACGATATCTAAGTCTTAGGCTCAGTGGTTCAAATTAGGGGTTAAATTTTCTCTTTAAGACATGTCCTTGTAATATTGTTGGGAGGGAAAAGGGTGTAGAGATCTCTCTGAAGCTCCTGGAGACTTTGGGCCTGTGATTGGGTGCAGGACATGGGGGCAGCTCTGCTTGCTGGTGCATATAGGGGCAGGACCATGGCCTTGCCCGTCTCTTCACCCCCTTTCGGGAGGCTAACACTAATTTCTGTGCTAGTCTGGAGCAGTGTTTGCATCTTCTCTGTGCACCAGAGCTAGGCTTTTTCTGGCCCCTGTGCAGGAGTGCAAGGTGGGAAAAGGAGATCTTTGTGCTCTCTCCTCCATTCTTGCAACTAGACAAAACCTATTGCTGAAGATGGCGTGCCAGCTTTGCATTTCTTTGGTTCTTTTTTAGTTTTTGTGACTCCCCTAGCATTGCTGAAAACACGAGGTTGCCTGTGTCAGCTGACTTTAAAAAAGACGGACATACATGCTAGATTGTAGTGTATCATATCAATAGGTATTTCACATTTTATGAATAAATCAAAATGATAAGGAACCTTATAATGTGTAAATCCTAAAAAGGCACTATTTTGTGTGGCATAGCATGTCCATATCTACAGTATCTGTAAAACTCAGTCTTTGATTTCACAGCTCACTGTGGAACCATTCATGATGATCTCTCTTCTCAAAATGCAGATATCACTGCTGGAGAGACAGTCCAGATACCAAACACCCTCAAGACATTTGTGTTGAAAATGTTAGTTCATATGAGCTAACCTTACCATTCCAAAACCCTGCCCTTTAAATTCTTAAACTTTGAAAGTCACTTATACACATTGTAGATTAATGATCTGTGGAATGTAAAGTTGAAACTGAAAGTTGTTTTTTAGTTATAAAAGCAATTTGCTTGTTGTTTGAATCAATGCATGCCAGGTTCCAGTCTGGAATTATTTTTTATGAATTAGAGATAAACCCATGAATATAGATGTTTATAATAACAGTAATGCAGTAGATGCACACTTATCTGTGGAGGCACACTAGTGCACTAGTGTAATATTTTATATGTGCATATGTGAGAGAGACACTGGGATGGTTCTTACTAGTATTTATGCTTTTTATATATTTATCCTTCTGCTGTTTTTCATTTTCACTTAATGCAACACTTATAAATCTTATTACTAAATAATAGCAGGGTTGCGCCATAATATTTGATATTAAAACGAACTCCCTTTTTGGGGAGGCCTTTCGAGTTTACCCTTTAGAGAAATTTAGATTTGATATTTTTGTTTTTGTTTGTTTTGTTTTCTTCCTGGTAATTATGTTTGCACTTTGCTGATGTCTAGTTGTGCATTATTACAATGGAAGGTGACAATTTGATTGTCTTCAGTTGGAGAAACAAGTAATTTTATATTCACCAAGCTGTCAGGTAACACTACCTCACAGTACTAAGAGCTCCTGGCAATGTGGTTTGGCACCTATATTTAACTGCTTTGATGCTTGCATAACCTTTACTGAATCAGAAATACTTTGCCTGCTAGAAATGTTTTTTAGTCTTGTACTGTAAGGTTTTCATTCAGAAGATAATCTGTTACTGAACTGCAGAAACATTGTTTCATGTTATACGGAGGTAATAATTAGGTGATTCAATGCAAACTGACTACAGATGAGCCTGAAATTGAGACTTCATTTCGTTGTCTGAAAAGAAGATGAATTACAGAAATGCTGTATTTAGCTTAAAAATGAGCATGAAAAATATTGGGGGGAAAATCTGATTGTAGATAATGTGTATCACTCAGTTCTGTGTTGAGTGGCACCGAGTCATGGAACATCAGCTTTTGTTTTTGCAACTCTGTGACTAAGTTTTCACTTTACTATATTTTGTGGCATCCTAGGCAACTACTGAAAATTGATTGTAGGAGGAAATTATATAAAGACATTGTATTTATACCAATATAGTATGTATCCTGTATGTTACCAATATAGCATATACCCTGTCAAGTACCAGAAGGATTTAATTAACAACCTGTTAGGATTTCTGCATTACAGGTTAAAGTATTGAGCTGCAGATTTCAAGTTATTAAAATGAACTTTATTAGGGTAAAAAGCTATTTCTGTTTTGTATGTGAATTGTTGACTCAGTCTAAACATGCTGAAATAAATTCTTCTAAGTATTTTTAGGCATCCTTTATCAAAACCATTTATGCAATCTTTTAGCTAAACAATTAAGCATTCTTTTCCATAAAAACCTGCAACTTAATGCTTATTTATAGCAACCATTGTTTTTTAATCTTATTGTTAATGGGGTACTTTTATTTATACTGTATGTTCTATTACTTGCTGCCTAAAGCAACAAATTCTAGCAAGTTATGATGGATAAGTTGCTGGTACACTCACTATTGTTCACATGTTGGAAAGTCATTGGTAAAGATTGCTTGAAGTCAGATTTTTTTTTTTTTTGCAACAGTAGGAAATTGGATATCCAGAGACACATGTCACAGTCATAGGACTTTAAAGTCCTCACAGTCACCACAGAGAAGCTAATACTAACCAATTAAACAGAGGTGGTTACGTGATGTAACATTATCAGGAGAAACAATTCATGAGTCAAAGCATTCCAGGGCATATGAGCTCCAGTCCAAAGAACAGTCTTAAGCTGTATAAATAAAGTGACAGCAATATTGTCAGCTAAAAATAAACTGTAGAAAATATTAACTTTTGTGACTTGAGAAGAACACATCTCGGGTACTAAGTCATTATCCTGTATTCCACTGCCCTCCTGTATTCCACTGCATTCTGTGTGAGTGTGGCTGCATATTCTCAGTGAAAAATATTGATACTGAATAAAGAAAGAGGAACATTTCATCTACCAAAAATAGCTTGCATAGGATTTTCACCATAAAGTCTGCAGCGGTTGTAGGGTGTGTTTTGTTAAGTTCATTGTAATGGTTTTGACAGATAACGAGACAGAATAATTTTTTAGTCTAATATTTTACATAGAATCATAGGTTTAGAAGGGACCACAGGGGTCATCTAGTCTAACCCCCAGGGAACGTACATGACTGCACTGTCAGTCTAATTATCCACAGTGGCAAAAGGTGAATGGCAGTCTTAAAAAAAACCAAAAACCAAAACGATTTTGCATCATTCAACAAACTTTGCAGATATTATATTATACATTTGAGTGAATGAAGTAGAGATGGGACCAGATCTTAATGCTCCCAAGCTTTGGGAAAGTGGATATGGAATCAAATTTTGTGATTCAGGCTATTTCTAGTAACGAGTAATTTGTCTGGTTTGTAAATAGAAAGGTGGGTATACCTGAACGTGTGTATTGTGGAGGCTGCACTTATATCGCTTAGCTTGATATTTATCTTAGCTGGAGTCTTGGGTGCTGCAATTAATGTTGTTCACTGCCATTCTTTGAATCTATTCCTTTTTCCCTCTCTTATTCCCAAGGCAGTTCCTGGAATGACCTTTCTCATGAATCAATTTAACACTGTTAATCTTCAGGGTGCTTTACAAACATTATTTAGCTAATCCTCACGACCCCCTCTGAGGTAGGGATTGGGAACACTGAGAGACTGATTAATTGATTTGCCCAAGGCCGCACTGGACCTTAATGGCAGAGCCAGGGGTTGAATTCAGGAGTTACTGGCTTTCAGTCCTATGCACACATTCTCACAGATGCTGATGTGTCATCAGTCTAACTCCATATCGGTTTTGTATGTAGGGACACATGTAGGAGTGTGGGGCTTCAGGAGTAGTGAGGATTTTAGTAACTGCTCATTCCTGTTACTAATGCTCTTTGCAATCAGATGTGGGACTTCATAATTTTAGGAAATAACTGTTTATTCTTACATGACAGACGGATTACAGCATTAGATAAACAATGAATTATGTTGCTGAGTTATGTCTACATAACTTTGTTTTACAGGAGCTGAGCTGCAAAATAATTTGGCTATTGGCACAACATTTTCATTTTTCTTTAAATTAAGTCATATTTGAATGCGCTCCCATAACTAGACGTTGGGATCCTTCCATAGCAAAGGCAAATAGTGATAATTTCCCTGTGTGTTTACAATATTCTGAGCCAGTTCCATAATTGTTGCAGCTCCAGTAACTTCAGGGGAGCTCTGTCAATTTACCCCAGTTTAGCATCTGGCCTATAGTTGATATTGGTGGGATTACACAGATGTAAGGAGTGGTCAGTTGGTAAGGCATGATTCATGGATGCAGGCCTTGAGTTTAGGAGGAGGCTAAGGACTCATGATTTGACTCTCAAGTTCCATGTAGGGCCTACCTCCATAGAGTGCTGGAGTCTGCCACGGGGAGGGGGAACAGGAGGGCATGCAACCAGGAGCGGCACAATCACTTTCGTACAGTTGTGGGTGTGGATCTGTAGCAGAGGGCCCTTTGGATAAGATTTGACAAGGATGGGAGAAACTTCCATTTCTGCTGCCCTGGTTCTGGAGAGAGAGAAAGCGAGAGAGAGGACTTCACTCTCCAGGCTTATCTGAGTAGCATCTTTCATGAACACTAAGTTCTTGTGAAAAGTTAGAAGGAAAAATGGTTCTTTTAGTTTAAAGAGTTTTTTTGAGGACTTCTGAAAAATGTTTTTTATAATTCATTTGGGTCTTGATTCATGAAAGCACTTAAGCATGTGCTTAACTGTAAGTAGGCGAGCAGTCCAATTTGAAGTCAGTTGGACTGCTTGGATGCTTAGTTAAACGTGTGATTAAGTGCTTTGATAAACTGGGGCTTTGGGGGGAGGAAATAAGGATGGCCACCTTTAAGGAGAGGAGGCATGGCATTGTCAAAACCCTGCCTCTATACTATTGGGATTATAGATTTAGCTTTATGAACGCTTTGATAGGGTGGGACAAAACAGTCTTTAGATTCCATTGAAATCTGTGGTCAGCCACAAGTGTCCCTTGTCATATAGCTCATTGTTATCCGATGGTTTAGGTATTCTTAAATTGTGATGAGGCTCTCACATTATCGTTGTCTGTGAGTTAATTCTGTGTAATTTGGGTTTAAATATCTACTGGCTAGGACCCAAAATTGATCCCTAATTTCCCTGGGAGCATTTCATCATTTGGTCCTTCTGTGAGTAATGGATGGACAATTTTAGACATTACATGCCTTTGGTGTTAGGCATGCCACCTAGTTATTTAAAGGAAGCAGCTTTAAATCATTTGAAGAACTTCAGGCTATAGAAAAGCCTTAGATGAAAAGTTTCTATAATCATTTGTAGTTTTGGGAAAGGGTGACAAGCATTACCTTTAGGAAAATGGAAATTTGTGCTGTTTGTGTAGAATGACTGACTGACAGGCTCCATTAGAGGACAGGCAAATTCTTCTCAGGGTAAAAATGAAGGCTTATACATTTTGACATTAAATACGGGAGCGGTGCAGACTCACGCTTGGGATTTTGGCTTTACAACATGGAAACCAAGGCTGGTTGAAATTGGGGTCCCAATTTACCAGCCCTTCCCATCTCCTCAACTTCACTGAGGTTTGGCTAAATGGTTCCATTTTTGTCCATCTCAGTTTGAAAGTGAGATGTGTCTTGTTTTGGTTTTGTAAAACCCGAACCTGTGTTTGTTTAACCCAGATTAAGAAAGCTGAATAGGGGATGGACGTCAGAATCCAATGATTTTGGATTTGTACCCATCTTTCTGAAATCCCGTAGGTATATTGCTGATAGTTGTGCTAACCAGTCAATTTAACCAGTGTGAGAATGTATTTTTTCTCTCTGATTATAATGTGTGCTGTGTAGTCGATACACTGATATCATGTGAGTGTAATTTCCTCTTATTTTATCTCCACTGCACAGTATTATAAATAAACAGTTAAAAAAAATAAAGAAGAAAAGCACCAAACAAATCTGTTGCATCTCGTTTTAAGATTGTACCACTGTAGACACTTGTTCTAGTAAAGTAGAATTGGACCCACTTGATTGCATTTAAATTTTTCATGCTTCAGCAGTTTGACTAGGAGCACAGTAAAGAAAAACCCCACGAGCGGGGATAGTTTAGAATAATAGAACTTGATTTTGTGTATTATAGCGGCACCATTTGCGCTGCTTTAGTTAGGGTTGTGTCAGCACTTCCATTATAAACCCCTGTTTTCAGGGGTTATAACTAGGGAGACTTTTTTTGAACAGAAATTAAAAAAAAATCATTTGACTGATTTTAAATTATAACAGAGCAAAAATAAAATAAGGTAAAATGGAAATTAGCAACATTGGAGCACCTTTTACATGTCTAATTTATTTTTACTACTGAAATTGTAACCCTTATTAAGGACTATGGTAAGTTTTAGTTTTGAATATTTTAAGTTTAAAATTGCAAAATTATTAATATTTAAAAATGAGCTACCCATAATATTTTTCAACATTTATTTTAGCAGAACGTGTTTTGTGGATCAATGGGACAATAACTAAGGATTAATCTGATGGGCTATTTCAGTGGGAGTATTTGATCATACTCCTTGGAAATTATAGGTTAAATTCAGCCTTTGGTTAGAGCCTGATCTCAGTCTTCCATGTGCAGAACTGCTACTGAGGTAAACAGGAGTTTTCCATGGATAGGGCTGGCAGGAATTGGCCCTTACACCTGAGTATTCCCATTTAATAGAGTGCAGAAAAAGGTAACTTAAACTTGCAGGGAGGGGTTGATGACTATAGTTATGTAGGACAGTATCTGTGTTAGTATATTTTAGAGATAGCACATAATATATGCCTTTCTATAAATAATTAACTTAGATTATAATATATTTGTGTGTGTGTATATATAAAATATGAGATAAAATATATAATAACAGAAAAAAAAGATTTTTCTACTGTACTATATTACAAGTAGGTAGCTTTACTGAATGGTCACTTGAGGAATTACCAAAAGCCTATTTATGAAATAGAGGTGAAGCCTTTCTAGACTAATTATATTCAGCATGTAATTTCTAAACTTCACTCTGAATTTTGATTTTCAATTAACATTCCCAATTTGAAGATAATTTTCTATTTAATGTAATTGCAGGAAATAATTTATTGGCTGATTAAGACTGGGGGCCCAGCCTTCCTTAAGAAAACACTCCCTAACAAACCAGCCTTTAAAGCCAACTCATAGCTTTGGACAGATTTAGCCTATTTTCACAGCTGCACAGTTGTGTTTAATTAAGATTGTGCACTATTATTCATTGGTGCAATTTGTACTTGAAATTATTCTTAAGAGACATTTTCATTTCTGGTTTTGTGTCATGATTAATTTATACTGAAATAACAACCATAGTTATTGCTATTGGAGGAAGCCAGTTCAGTTTATAACAGGAATGGTGTTTGTTATGGAGGTGAAGTCAATGCAGTTTGTGACTTTCACTTTTAAATGCAAATTGTGATTTTAAGTTTTAAATGCACAGTTTATAAATTGTATAAAACCATAGTAAATGTATTATGTTGTCATGCGAATGAGTAAATTAACATGATGATTGTAATCAGAAATATAGAAATAAATCTCTCAATGAATCTTAACCTTTTGATTATCTTAGGTCACAGTAATTATGAACCAGAACCTCTTGAAATACCTGTAACAATAATAGTTTCTGAACTTTCCGCCTGTTATGTGCACCGTAAACATGTATTCTTTAGTGGAGTATGAATGTTATATTCACTCAGTTCTACTCATTGACAACTTTAATACTCTTAAAGGAAATGAAAACCTTTATGCCCTCCCCCATCACTAGTATCAAGTTGAGGCAGGATTATCATTATTTATAGAATGGTTATTCTAAATAGGTATCAGCATTTTAATATGTATCAAACCACTTCAAAAGCTTGTAATACTTTTATTTAGAACTGTGCATAATTAGATTAGCTGTTCCTATATTAATTTTTTTTCACTGTAGAATACTAAATCTGAGCCCTCTCATTAATTGTGAGAAATTTAGCATTAGCTGTTAAATCCTATGTGAAACATGGGCTGCTACATAAAAACTACTGTTTAAATTGGAATTAACTTAATTATTTTTCTTTGCACTTGATATTTCCTTCACTGTAATATTCATGAAAGCATGTGACACATTTGTAAATTTAACTGTTAGTCTCAGATTTCCAGACCCTTTAATCAGTATTTATTTGTCTGTAGAAACAGTACTAGCGAGTTAATGATTTGCTAATTTGAAAAATGCTCATGTGGTTTCCTATGTTAACTGATTTGTGCATTTTTAAAGAAATGGTATGAAATCAATTATTGCTAAAGAGCAATTAAGGTGGAGATCTTATTCCTTAGTTCCAAAGCAATTTCATTATTACAGATATTATAAAGTTACTAAAAACTGTAAAAAATCTAATATATTTTAGATGTCTGCTTTGACAGTTGTGGTTATTTTCACTAGAAATTTTTAATAAGTTTTAAAATTTTGAATTGAAATAATTTATATTTTAATTTAAGTAACATAAACGGTGGCAAAGCTGTTTTTGCATATAGAATGGCATTAAGAAGCTATTATTAGGAAAATGACCTTTTAAATAAATATATTTATTTATTACACCTCGTCACTCAGATTTAACTGAATTCTTTCAAATGCTTTGTGTCTTGTATTCAATATCTAATAAAGATGGAAATATAATTATTTCAGGCACTTAAGTCAAACTGCAGAAGATTGCCTCAAGACTAATCATACATTATCAGTCATTCGTTCAATAAGCCACTTACAGTTTTATAGCACCCTTCAAGTGAATATCTCAGAACCCTTTCCAAAAGGTAAAACTGGATGCAATTTAAAACCGGTTCAGAGACGGTAAAGCTTTAAACAAACAAATCATAATACTTCTTTGGAACAGCTTGGCTAATGACTTAGAAAGTCTCATCTGTGAAGAAAACAAATTCCACATGCAAGGGACAAAGTAAGCAAAGGATCCAATCATGCAAACCCTCATTCATATGAGTACTCCTTATTTACGCAAGTAATCCCATTGAAGTCAACTGAAGGCAGTAGGACTGTTCATGGGAGTAAAAATTTAGCGGACTGGGCTCATAGACACAATTAGCAGTATACATGTCCAGAAGAGTCATCATTCTCTTAAGGCTGGAGAAAATGATACCATCTTACAAGTCTAACTAAATGGGATGACACAGGATAAGTCAATACCATATTTCATTTGGAGTCACTGAAGACCCCTTTATCACAGAACTGAAATGCTCTGAGCTTCCGAAGAACCTGTTAAATGACCAAGGATCTAGAGCCTCCAAACCCTTAGTCCCGTGAGTAGTCCTATTGACTACAGTGGGATTACCTAAATGAGAAAGGACTACTCGTGTATATAAGGGTCTGCCTCCAATTTTCATGTTTTGATCTATAGCTTCATCCATGTACTCAATAGTAAAATCTTATGTCCTGCCCTCTTTTGTTGTTCTGCAGAAGAATGTCTTCCAAGCAGGCCACCTCTCCATTTGCCTGTGCAGCTGATGGAGAGGAAGCAATGACCCAGGATTTAGCATCACGAGACAAGGAAGAGGGCAACAATGATCATCATGTGGCCTCCCATCTGCCTCTACACACCCTAATGCACAACAAACCTCACTCAGAGGATCTATCGACTCTGGTCACCGCCATCCAACAAGACGCCGACTGGGATAGTGTTATCTCAGCCCAGCATAGAATGGTAAGTTTCCCATTTATATGCAGCTTTTTGAATTTAGTATTTCAAAAGATTCCTCATCTCTCATTTTGAAGGGCCTATTCTGTGTAACCCTTCGTAGATGTGAAAGTTTCTAATTGGTAAGATGCCAGGCTTAGTAATTGATCAACATCAATATGGAATAATTATAAATTATAATTGTATAATCTTGTTATGTATACAGGTCTATATGAATGAGATCATATGATGAGTTCACCTTCAGGAGGGAAATGCATCTATTTATCATGTTTCCAGTCATTCCCTGATTTATGTCATAACCTCTTTAGCTCATATATTTGCTCATTAATTTCAGTAAGAAGAGTGTAGCTCATAACTTTCCATCATCTAATTGGGCTGCAGGAGTTGTTGAAGGCAGAAAGAAACTTTAATACATTTCTAAAGAAGGGCCTTCCCTTGTCTACAGTGCATATTCAACTTCAAATAATAAATTTAATATTAATTTTCTCTCTGAAACCCACCAAAGTGAGAACATTCATAGTCTGGCACTGGAACACAGAGGATAACATCTGGGCTGATACCACAACTCATTATGTTTGTTGGAAATGGTAGCCTTTTGTGAAGGGCAAATAATTTAAGAGATTGTTAACGGCATATCAAGCCTTTCCTGCTCTAGATCACCAGTTCAAATACAAACAAGGTTAGCAGTGACCGAAAGTTGTCACTGCCTGATATTTGTTCAATGGTTTATATGAGATGAATTTGGAGTTGTCTATCCCATTGGACAGACATCCATGTGACAAAAACACCATTATGATTGAAACTAACTGGGAGTCTCAAAAGAGCTGCCAAAAACTGAATGCGCATGGAGATTCAATGAACTTCTTACCTTTATATTTACCCGTGCTGAGCAGAATCAAGGTGTGTGGACTGGATATTTGCTTCTGACTGTATCTGTTCTGTGGATGGAGAACTCTCATTTTCAAACCAGGACCTTTCACAAGCACTAAATTCACACAAATAAGCTAAAGTGAAATGCCTGCCTTTTCTTTCTAGGACAGGAAATGCTGCCTAATCAATAAGCCACAAATTGAGTCTGTGCATAACTCATTGCAAGATCAGGGTTTAAAAAGTCACCAAGAGTCTGATGTTTCAGTTGCTAAACAGACAAAAGTCCCCTTGATTTCAACTGAAATTGTGTGATATTGTCTGTTTGTAAAGATGGACCAGAATGGTCATGGAGCACATATATCTATATATAATTATCCAGGTAATGGCTGTTATAGAAAAATCCTAGATATTGGAATAGAGCCTCATTTTAATTGCATATGTGCTCAAGACATTAAATAATTAACATATCACAGTAATTCTCAGTTAGTTCCATTTTATAGATAGGAAACCTGAGACACAGCTAGGTTGACCAGGTATGTTGAAGAAAAAATGAGTATGAGCCAGAAGCTGGGAATGGGCGACAGGGGATGGATCACTTGATGATTACCTGTTCTGTTCATTCCCTCTGGGGCACCTGGCATTGGCCACTGTTGGAAGACAGGATGCTGGGCTAGATGGACCTTTGGTGTGACCCAGTAGAGCCATTCTTATGTTCTTATGAGCCATTCCCACCCATTCCAGAGTGGGACACAGGCACAATGGGAGTTGCAGCCGCGGGGCAGCAGTAGCAGTCATGGAGTGACTGTCATCTGGGAGGAAGGAATTCTCAACCTTCCAGGAATCCCCCAGGGCACAGGCAATAGACGCAGGCTGTGTGCTGAGAAATATAGTAGTTCCTCAGTCAAAACGTTAGCGCCTCACAGAATGTGATCAAACATCCTGCTCGTGCACAGTAATTTAAAACGATTTTACATTGATAATGGCAACATGGAATTTCCATTTTCTCTCTTTTGGAATGATCCACTTTCACGCCAATATTTGCTGTACCTCTGAGGAGACTGAACAGCCACAAGTCACTCTCCTCCCTATCATGTTTCAGAAACAGGTGCATGAACTTTGCTTGAGTGACTTTGCATTCTGGTTTTCCTCCCTTGTTTCTGAAAATACTCCATCATACAGTTTGATAAAGTTCCTGAAAATCATTAGCTGGTCCCACAACTCCCTTAGGTCAAATCCAGCAGTCTTTATTCAGGCACAGCTCAGCTGAATCAGTGGGAACTTTTGCCTAAGAAAGACTAGGTATAATTTAAGTGGCTTAGCCAGAAGTGAAAATTGAAGTGCTAAGGCTTTAGATCAGGTCAGTTGAATTTAAAACAAACACCACAATGATGCCCCAGCTGATTTACTGTGGAACCCTAAGACAGCTTAGGCAACATTACTTTGATGATTGCAGAGGTGAAAGTAAGCCGGTCCGGTCCGGCTTCCCGGCAAGAGCCAGTACACCGTGCCAGACTGTACCGGCTTCCCCGGCGGGGATTTAAAGGGCCCGGTGCTCCTGCCATTGCGGGGAGCTCCGGGCCCTTTAAAGCACCTCCGGAGCCCTGCCGCCGCTACGGGTAGCAGTGGCAGGGCTCTGGCAGGGATTTAAAGGGCCCAGGGCTCCAGCTGCTGTGGGGAGCCCTGGGCCCTTTCAAGCCCTGCCAGAGCTCCAGCAGCAGGGCTCGGGCAGCACTTTAAAGGGCCCGGGGCTCCCAGCAGTGGCAGGAGCACCGGGCCCTTTAAATTCCCGCCGGGGAAGCCGGTACAGTCTGGCACGGCGTACTGGCTCTTGCCGGGATGCCGAACCGGACCGGACCGGGTTACTTTCACCTTAATTCGCCCCTCAGCCTCGGGGCTCCCAGCCGCCTCCGCAGCTGGTAGCTCCGGGGTGATTTAAAAGCCCCAGGGCTCCCAGCCAGAGCCCCGGGGCCTTTAAATCGCCTCTTCCGGTTAGGGCCACGCCTCTTCTGGTTGAGGCCACGCCCCCACTCAGGATGCCAGCATACTGGTAAGTCCTGTAAGTTACTTTCACCTCTGGATGATTGTAACATAGAAGTTGTGAAAAATCTTCCGTTTTTTAAAATAATTGTTACAACATGAGGCTGTCACTCAGAATAACTTATTTAGTATTTTTGACAAAGAGCTAAATTCTGCCATGGATCCTTATGTGCAAATCTCATTTACTCCTGTTAATTGTCTCTGTTTGAAACACCGCAACTTGCAAGCAGTTGCTGATCTTGCTGGGAAAAGGTTAGGAGAGTTCTAATAACCCACCAATACAGGTGGCTGCTTACTCCAGCTCCTTATATCAGGATTGAGTGACTCGCTGGAGAAAGGATGGGGATGGGCTGAGCAGTTATGAGATAGGAACTGTAGGAACTGCTAAACCTGGGGACATTGCTTGAGCTGCATGCTTCTAATTTCTTTGTTAATAAAACCGAACTTCATGAAAGACAGTCAGTTTTTGACTTCACAGTGTTGACTATGTTGTAAAGCAGGTTGGGAAAGGCACCTGCTTACACCCTCTTACTCTGAAAAAACACAGAGGTTAAAATGCAACATTAACATTCCTTGTCTGGTTACAAGGTGGTAAATTCAACGGGAATTGTATCCATATATATATATATATATATATATATATATATATACATACACATATATATAAAGGAAGAATTTGACTTTTAGTGTGTTATCTAATTAAGTGTGCAATCTTACCATCTCTGTACTCTCAGGACTCCCAAAGATCAGTAGGAATTTTGGTATTCGCAGTATACGGTATGCAGCCCTGTGCAGAGATGAGGGCTATATGGCTCTTTGGTGAAGATAGACAAATTTTCATATTGCAATCTAAGAAAATATCGAAGAATTTGTTTCCAGTATGTATTGAATGCAACACTTTCTGTAACATAAGATACCTTTTAAACAACATTGTGCATTATCATTTTTAAAAAAACCCCATGCTGGCTAGAAATGTTTTCAAACTTTTACTCCCTTTTGATATCAGGCATTGCTTTCCACTGAGTCCTTTGTGTATTCTGAATGTCTGGAAGCCAAAATATTTTGTTTTAACTCCCACTCTATAGTATTTCCCAGCTGTGTACTTATATGGTGTAATAAAAGGATTTAACAAATGAAAAATAGCAGCTGCATTTGGAGATTCCCTTTGTGCTCCCTTTTCATTTGACAGATTCAGCAATGTGTAAGAACTGTAACGTCAGACCTGTAATGACTTACACTACAAGTATCACCAATTTGATTTTACTGGGGGGGTGGGGAATAAAACTATAGAAGGATTTGGTCCTGCAATGTTGCATTGTACAGCTGGAGACGTTATCACTATATTTCTAACTTTAACTTAAAGTAAAAATTGCTGGAGATGTGGATATTTATTTCTGTTGATAAATCTGCTAGCAAAAAACATTGTTCCCAGGTGAAGGGCTAAATTCTCCCTTTCTGGAAAAAAAACCCGAAAAAGCCCCCATACCCCCTAATACTTAGGGAATGGGGGAAAAGTACAAATATTGTGCAGACTTGAAGGTACAGAAGTCACAGTGCAAGCGGGACATATAAAGCTTGTAAATTGCATTCAAAAAATGATTTCCTTGTGGAAACCGATTAGGAGCAGTTGGTGATAGAGGATGGGGAGGGGTGAGAGGAAAACTATAGCGTTAAATACTGTAGCTAGAATTAAAAAGTAGCTGGATAATTTTATAACCAATAATATTTGTACTGGTAGCTAGGTAAAAAAAGTGGTAATCATGATTCCCACTTCATTCACTGCAGGAGCCAGGAAACAATTCCCTCTCCTGTATACCCACTCCCCTGTAGAGCCTTGAGCAATTTCCCCATGTCAGTTATGAGGCTTTTATCCTTAATCAGAAGTATCAGGTATAGGCAGTGTCAGGGACAGGCCACAAGACTAGATGAACAAATGGTCTGATCCACTATGACAAATTGTATAGTATGTTCCCATGATTCTAAGTACTAGAGATGGACCTGCAGTGGGATTCTGAATTCACACACCTTTAACTGAATTAAATCTGGAGTCTGACTTCATGTTGCAGGATCTTCTCTGCTAAATGCATGTGGGAGGAGACCAAAGGGCCAGATTCTGATGCCTAGATGACACTCTTGGGGTGTATAGGGTCTGTAAAGGAGCAGTAATGGCCCTGGGGAGAATTCCCCCTTCACAGGAGCTCCTCTCTCCCCACCCCTTGCAGCACCTGCTGTAGAGGCATGGCAGGGGAGGAACCGAGACAAGATGTGCCAGGGGAGGGGGAGAGTATCATAGCATTTTGTACTACAGCTGTGCTAATATGTGTGGGTAGCCCATAGGAAGTCATGGGGAGACCAGCTACTGCGGCTACTATGTTTTATGCAGGGGGCTATATCGGCCTCTGGAGCAAACAGATTCTGAGAGATGCAAAATGGCTTAAAGCCCTCTTTTCCCCTGTGCCTCCTGCCGCAGCACAGAATATGGTCCAAAGGATAGTGTTATCTGGGATACAGGCACTTTGCACATGGGAAGGCAAACCTATTATGGCATTACAAGCGAATTACGTCCATGGGGTTCTGTGTTATCCCCTACACTTTATAATATCAAATAGAGGCCAGTGCGTTTGGAACTGGTGTTGATTTCATTGGATTACATGTCAAATGAGAGAACTGTCATATATTTTACATAGTAATAATATCAAGATTGTATATCTGTTGCAGATTTCATGTTAAGCAAGCTCATAGGTCTGCAATTCTTGCTGTGTCTGTGCATATGGCTCTCATCAATGTTGATGGGAATGTTGCACACAGAGGAGAATAGACCTGATATTGTATTTGTTATCTTTTAAATAGTTTTTTAAGCCAACAATTATCCAGTTTAACTTTCTGTAGCCTCAGAAAAACTATTAATGTCAGAAAGATAACAGAAATTGGTGGAACTATGTAGGCCTTAATGCCTCATTGCTGATAACCAGAAACAAACGATACTAGACTTCCCTTGGTATAAAAGCAGTTTTAAACTTTAAAAGGAATGTACATCAGCTCTGGTTTTTCAGAAGAGATAATTCAATAATTTTCAGACTTATTAAGCTTTGCCATGGTTTTTTGGTATTGTGTTGTTACATCAGTTATTGGCTTCAAATTCTCAAAGTTAAAGTTATAATTTATTTTAAAATACCCACATTTTTAATTGACTTGGTATCTAGATGCAGGTATAAAATGAACCAAATTTAAGTGCCCCAAATTCTAACAGTTACCTCCAGTTCTGTGTCTGCAAGAGTTCTCACTAGCTGAATTGCTCAGGTAAACTGTTATTTGCATGTGCACATCTATATGAGCGTCAACTGCAAATCCACAATGGTAATATTCTTTGTAGGGTGCCAGGTGATGAGTATGGAATAAATGTCTAGATAGATAAACACTTTACAAGCAATTACACAGATGCAAAGTCTTGATTGAAAGTAACAAGTGCTAAAGGGCAGATTACATGCTTCATTCTATTTCTCTATTATTATATGCATCTGTATGGGCAACGATAATGCAAAAAAGGTAGATAGTGGTATTTTTTTTAGAAGCTAACTGGGCTCTGGACCACTTTTATTTTATTTTTATTTTTTTTGTATGTTGGTCTGTGATCTGCAAACAATTAGGCATGTGCTTGACTTCAGTAGAACTATTTGTGTACATAAAGTTAAGCACATGTACAAATGTTTACAGGATTGGGGCCTTGGTTATATTAGAATCATGAGTAGAACATTGTTTACCTTTAAAATTAAAAGTAAGAAAACAAAATTATTCCCTCAATAAAGTGCTGGATAGCGTGTTTTGTAAGGATAACTAAATAGGTGCTTAACTTTGTTTAGTGGGGAATCAGATAATTACTATTTTGGTACACTAGTTATTGTATTATTTTTATTCTTGATGCTGTATAACATTTTTAAAACTTAGGCAGTTACTTTAACTATTTCCCCTATGTTCTTGGAAGAATATTGTTAAAACTGAATTAATCACCACCTGAATACCTCACAGGGGACTCCTAGTTTTTGTCTTGGTCAGTCCAAATCTATAGACCCTTTATTTGACTGTTTCATCTCTTTATAAAGCAATGTTTGAAAAATCCCCCTTCTCTCCCCAGTTCTGTATATTTGCAATGTATTTTTCAAAAGTAGAAGCATTAACATGCTATAAATTGTTTGATTTTTTTTCCTTGGGCAAGAAGGAATCAGGTATGCATGCTGATTAACACACTCCAGTCATTAACATGTGATTATGTGGGCTGCATATTGAGCACCTGCCAAAAGATAAAATTCAGCACTGTACTACATCTGTGCAAGGACTTTTTGCATTTCTTTTGTACTTTGACAGCTCAAGAAAAATCAGTCTTTGGTATCTTTGTTCAGTATAATAAAACTGTGTACATAAAATGTCTTCATGGAGGCAGGAAAGATACATGTATTTATTTTAATCTTTGAGGCCATGAAAATCCTGTGACTGGGACTTAGACAGCAGTCAGTGTAATATGAATCTCCTAAGGTACTGTATCATATGAACATAAGATTGTTCACATACAGTTTACAACATTCCTGCATGTTTATAAGGATTATCTGTTCTGGGATTCAGCCAGTGTTCTTCTAATTCACAACAGTTTTATGTGATACCTTTATGTCTCATAAATGTCTTGTTTTTATTTCAATCTCCCAAATGTTTCAGCAGTGTTTACCTTAAAGAAGTACAAGTATTTTATGCATCAGGCTAGCTTTCTGCACACGTTCCACTGCAAACACTAAAAGACACACACGAAGCATGTAGTGTGTGACATGTCACGGTGTACAAAGAGGGGCTTGTATGTGTATTTAATATTGCTAAAATATGTTTTTATTCTGAATTTACAGTACGGTTAGCATTCAATTGACCTGTAAAAAAGCCTGTTGTGAGATGGTTCAGTGTATACCAGGTGATCTAGTATTCCCAAACCACACCACCTTTGTTTTACTTGGCTGCTTCAAATTACATAAGTACATGTATTTAAGTGTCTGTCTGTATATACCAAAAAGTATTCAGACTGATCTTAAGGCCTCCTCAATTTCAGGTCAGACAATGATTGAACTCTGTCTCACTCTATAGATATTTCATTAGAGTACACTGCTCATACATGGCATTCCACTTCTCAGTGCCACACAGAGTATAAATAAACATTTTAAACCAACAAGAGCACAGTATATCTTAATAGATACTGGTGAATGACTATATACTTTTGACAAACTAATATACTCCGCAACATGCCTTTTCTAATAGTAAGTAGCATTTCCCTCCATTAACTTTTTCTTGTTAAGGACAGATTTAACTGAAGTTTAAGGCCAGAGCTGAACGGTGTTGGTTCTGTATTGCCAAACCTAAAATCCAATCAGATGATAATACTGGATTCAGAAGATCAAGAGAATCCTATAGCACTCAACCCTTATGCATGAAAACATGGGCATCTGACAATGGGTTTATTGCTCCACATCAATGATTGTTCACTGTGTTTGACTATATTGAAACCTCTCTCTGTTTTGGGATGTGAGCAGAATGCCTGTGAAACTGGTAATTTTTATATCTCTGCCTTTGCTCCTTCATATTACATGGAGATTTTGGTTTTCTCCAGTTTTGCTTATCTCTAGTTGGAAGGGACTGCTCTGGTTAGCCAATTAAATTTTACATCGAGCAGGAAAAACCCTGTATTCTTCCTTCCACATACATATCTAATATTGCCTTGAATGGTTCCAGTCATTATGCCATATTTAACTCACTAGACTGAGTCTTATCCAGCACAATTTTTACACCTTTTATCTAAACTAAATTTTTTTTTGTTACTTTAGCCCATTATTTTTTGTCTTAGAGTAGGATACACAGTGAATTTTATTTTATTTTATATTATTGACTTTTTAGAAATTGGTAAAGGGCTAAATCCAAGTTCTCAATTTGTGTTCAGGCCTTAATCAGGCAGATCTGAGTGAGTAGTGTGTGTTTTACTTGAGTAAATGCTGAGTAAAAGGCTTCAGATTTTAGCCCACTTGTTACCATTTGTCTTCTCACTTAGCATAAATTGTCTAGGCTTTACAAATGATGTTCCCTCAATAGCTCCTGGCAAGTCATTCTCAAGCCTTAAATATAAATTTCAAATCTTTCCTAATAAAACTTTTTTTTATAATCAGATGGAAATTAGAAATGATCATGTAGACATTTCATTTCTCTTAATTCTGTTTCATTAGAGCCCTTAAAATGGGAAACCTTTAATATAGTGATTGGAAATGATTTTGTTAACATTTGTTTTCATTCTATGTTAACTCCAATCTGGCTCAAAGTACCAGCATGCTGCTAGTACTTGGAATAAAAACCACTCTGGATATCCAACTTTCCTGGGGTGTTTACATGTGTCCCATTCAATGCACAGACTGATAAATATCCCTTTATAACAGAAAAGCCTCAGCCACATGGAAATAAAGGAATGCAACGAACACATTTTCTGTTACTAATATTTGTTTTCCACTTTTTCTGGCCGTTCATCCTAGTGTTTTTGTTGAACTCCAGTGGAAACAATTTGTGTTTTCTTGTTGGCGATTGAACAAGATAGGATTGACAGTCAGCAGCCTACAATCAAATTTTGAAAATTTGTAATTAAAGTTAAACTCTTACATTGTAAACTAACATTTTTACCTAATTTTCTGGACTCTTCTGCCTATTGTTTCTGTCCACAATATTGCTTCTTCTTTCATCTTTATAGGGCAGGCGTGGCCAAACTGTGGCTCGTGAGGTGAATGCGGCTCTCTTACAGTTAAAGTGCAGCTCGTGGAGCTCCTCATGCGCCACTCATTCTCCATCTACCAGACTGGGTGGAAGAAAGCTCGGTGCTTCTGCCCTACATCGGGGTGGTAGTACTGGGCTTCTGCCCTGCATTGGGGTGGTGGGACTGGGGGCTTTTGCCCTACAGGAAGGGGGGAGTCTAAGGACTCTATCCCCACAGAGGGGCATTGGGGCAAAAGCCCTGTGCCCTGGCAGGCGCCGCCCTGTGGGGCAGGTTGTGCATGTCTTGCGGCTCTCAAACTTCTGAAGATTATTGTATGGTAAATAATCTTGGATGGTAAATAAATATGTCACTCCTGTTACAGAGGGTAAAAGACAAGAACTAGAATAAAGGTCAGGGGCGGTCCTCTATCAATGACCACAGCCTTTTGCATTTTTCCTGCTTAGGGTTTGTGACCAGTGGATTCATGCACTTCACCAAACTGCTGGCCCACCCACAGCCTTCACCATAGTCCCTAGTAGAGAACTACCATGGAGTCTGGTTCTATGGGATGCACCAGGCTGTAGAGTCCCAAGATGTAACCCTTTGCTTTCCACCTCAACAACAGGGTAGAATCACAATAATTCCAGTGTGGTTTGGGCCTTCAGCAGAGGAAGCTGGAATATTTCACCCCGGGTTTGCAGGATCCATTTCACTATGAGGCTGCAGAGTCCAGGATGTGGCTTCTGTTTTTCCTTCCTAATGTTTAAAATAGGAATGGAGGGTTCTGTTAGTATTAATGGGAGATGTGTTTGTACGGAAGGTTGAGTACACCCGTTAGTGTCTATGAAAATAAGTGAGCATAAGGGGAGGATCTTTTTTTTAATGTTAAAGGTAAGATATAAACATACCGTGTGTTGGATGGTGTCAATTACATTCTCTTCTTTGTGTTCTGCCCTACAATCTTTCAGAGATGGAACTGTCATTTTGTGTGTGTGTATTCTGTTTTAGAAATGAAAGCGCTTCAGAAGTATCACTTTAGTTGCTTTGTAAAACGGTCTTTAGACACTGAGGTCAGGGATGTTGGGCCACTTTCTGATACTTTCATACATGTGGAATTGTACTTTACCCATGACTGACCAATGGGACTACTAACAGAATAACAGACAATTTAACAAAAGCAATTTAACATGCTAGAATCTGACGCTCACAAAAATGAGGGTTTTTTTTTCAATACTGAAAAAATTGTATTAAATTCTTATTAAATCCATCTTTTCACAAATAAAATAAAAAATGTTGTAGGGCTTAAGATTTTTTTCTGCTTTTGTGCAGTAACTCAGAACAACAGTGATTTTAAAATACGGAATGTAGCAGATGATTGATCTAAGATTTTGCTTTTATTTATTTATTTTTATTTTTATTTTTAGAGTTAACTATTTAAATTTGAAATGTACTAATTTCAAATAAGTTTTGTGGAGATTTTTACCATATATGCCTCAGATGCTCAGTGTAAAATGCATGCCAAAACATTTATACATATTACCCTAATGTAAGGGTTTTAAAAGAACCATTATGGAGTACAGAGTACATAACACGTACTGCCTGCCAGGAATAGTTTTCATTCTTCTTCAGGCTGGGATTATAGATTGAAACTGTTTCGACATTGTTTGCTTTTGTCTGTGGCAGAACTGCTCTTGCTTGGGCCACTCACAGGAGCGCCAAAAAGACCCACCCGAGAGGACAATCACTGTTTATCCTTCCCAGACTGGGAAGACCTGTAAAAGTGCCACATATTTCTCCATTATGCCCCCTGATTAGCTAATGAAGGCTACTGCCAGGTATAACAAGGGCCAAGGATTCACACAAGAAAGCCTGTACTATGCTGTACCAACAACACAAATGATGCTTCCTCATCAATCTTCCTGTGCATTAGGGCAGCAGTATATGGGCTTCCTGAAAGTTTGATTTTGTGTACCAACCACCCTTTCCTTGATTGTTCAATACGTAGTGATTGTAGCATTCATGAACTGATAGTTTCTTTTGTAAAATTATTCTATTTTCCTGGACTTCATCAATGTCAGTTTAGGGAATGCACAGAACAGGGCAATTTGTTGAGTGATCTGTTCCCTGTCATCCAGTCCCAGCTTCTGGCAGTCAGAGGTTTTGGGACAACTGGAACATAGGGTTGCATCCCTGACCATCTTGGCTAATAGCCATCAATGGACCTATCCTTCATGAGCTTTTCTAATTCTTTTTAAAACCCAGTTATAGTTTTACTGTTATACTGATGTTTAAGTTAACAATAAAAACAAACCCCAGGAAGATGATACCTTTTAAGCACTAACCCAATATATGTGTGCTGGGTAGAGAGAGACTGTGTGGATGGCTGCTTAGAGAGGTGTTGCAATTTTGCAAATCCATCAGCTGGATTCCCAGTCCTTGAAGATGGAAATACAACGTCTGCAGGCCTACTGGTGCTTCAGCAGTGGCCATTGCCTTTGGGCGATAATTCCCCTCCCTCCTACATTGCTGTAGTCTTTCCTAGCACAGAGTTCAGTTATTTGGGCAATGTGCTGTGCTGAGGATTTGACTCTCAGGTAGCAGGGCCTATTTTCCAAAGGATTGGATAATACTGAAAGATCTATTATCATCAGTTTAACCTGAAGCATTTTTTCCCTCTTTGCTTCTTTAGAAGAATGTCCTTTTAAATGAGTAATCTTCAAGGGGGGGGGGGGGGGGCAAAAATGATGTTATAACATCACTGAAGAAACATAAAATAGGAGCTCAAGTTTTCCAATGGAAATACATCAAAAGATGCTTTTTGGAAAAAGAAAAGTAGGAAGTGTAACATTTTTAATGCCCTTGGTGAAGGTCTGAACTTTTCTGTTTAAGAAAATCATCATCTTTAAGTGACAAACCTCATAGCACCTTGCCCATCTAAACTCCAAATGGTGTGTATCACACTGTGTTAGATAGTTGTTCCTGTCATGAATAAAACTGGATCAGGCAAAACATTCATTCAGATCCAGTAGATTGAAAAATAGGGGTAGAGAATTAGACACAATGTCACCTCTCCTTGAATTTGATCTTGGCATGACTTCTGCCAATGCTGCTGCTGCTATTATGGTACTTAGTTTTCTATCTTGGTGAACGTCACTAATCACCACTAGGGGCACCTCATCCTAGCCACTCTGGGGATTAGGTCTGTTGTCTTGCTGTGTTGTTCTGCTGCTCCTTTCTTGCTCCTCAGGAGCTGCAGCACCTCGTCTTTGTGGGTTAGCCCTCTGGCCAACTCATTGTAGTCCTCCCCTTCTGAGGTTCTATCAAACTCCTCTACAGCGTGCCAGGCAGTGTTTAAGTCCGCTGCCTTGGCTGAGTCACTCCCTCAATGACTGGGATGAATGGTCCCGGACATGCTTCATGATCATTGCCCCAACTATGTCACTTGTTCAGTGGCTGATAGGGGAACCAAGGTCCATCCTCTGCTCTGGGTTCCAGTCCAGGGCCCTATCAGTGGCAGCCAAGGTGTGTATTACCTCAAACCCTGCCTCTCCCTTCCTGCTTCTCTCCCTCTCCTACTTTGCCTATTCAAGGCTTGCATTCTCGACCCTAGCTAAACCGCTATCTCCTGGGTCTGATAGGTAAACCCTCCCTCTTCGGTCCAGAGCCCCTTTCTCCACCTTATCCCAAGGAGAGTGACTGAAGCCTCCTCTCTGCAGCACCCTTTCTGCTACCAGCTCCCTGGTTTTATAGAAGTCCCTCCGGTTCCTTCATAGGTGAGCTTCCCTTAATTAGGGTTCTGCTCTCAGTGCAAAAATCCCCCAACTTGCAGCCTATGAGGGTTAATTGGTCCATCTGGCTTACATTAACCCCATTCAGGGTGAGTGTGAGGAGCACACCCCATAAAAGTGAATGAATGCATTTTCAGAATAGCTATCAAATATTCCCTCCTGTGTGGATGATGGTAATAATGCCATGTTGAACATGTATTACATTGGTAGATGGTGATTTGTCATCACCATCTTCTTGGTCATCAGTAGACCTTGCCCTACTTGTTCGTTGTTTGTATTGTTCATTCTGCAGTTTTGCACAGCCACTTCTTAATCCCATTAAGGCTGGAGCAGGGTTTTATGTCTGCCATTGTTAACTTTGTCTAGTCACTTTTTTCTTAAGACTTCTATTTCACCAGGGACACTTCACAGCAAATGTTCTACTTTGTACTACTTCAGCTCAAAGGGTAGTAAGGATACTATTGTTGTGAATGGTATGCATTTGGAAGGGGCATTAGGGGAATGGTTCTCGATAGTACTAACACATTTTCTATCAAGCCTTGAGTATATTACTATTAGTAGTAGTATTTTATTATATGTATAGTACTTGAAACTTACAGAGTTTCTAGACATATTCATTGCCCCAGACTGTTCACAATCTTATCGAGATAAAATCAACAAAATTAAGACACAGAGCAATAATTTGGGAAGTGTAGGGCATGCGTAATATTTGGTGCGGAGGTTTTAAGAGCATCCAGTCTTGTATCCATTTCAGTGAATGGTACTAAGAGGAAATGAGAGCAGAGATGTAGATGAGGGCCTTGGACAGGAGACTGAGGAGCTGAGTTTAATACAGCAAGAGAAGAAGCCAATTAAGGGATTCAAAGGTGGGCAACATGGTGAGAGCAACGAAAGGAAGAAATTAGACTAGTAAGAGGCCAATATGGTTCCATGAGGAGCTCTTTAATGACCTGAAAATCAAAAGAATTATTCAGACAGTGGAAACATGGACAAATTGCTAAGGATTAATACAAAATAATAGCACAAACATGTAAGGACAAAATCAGAAGGGTGAAGGCAAAAAATGAGTTGCACCTAGCAAGGGATATAAAAGGCAATAAGAAAAGGTTTTATCAATACATTAGGCCCAAGAGAAAGATGAAAGAAAGTGTAGGTCCTCTACTTAGTGGGGAAAGGGAGCTAACAACAGATGACATCAAGAAAGCTGAGATGTTTAATGCCTATTTTACTTCAGTCTTCACTAAAAAGATTAATTGTGACCAGATGCTTAACAGAATTAATATTAACAACAGGGGGGAAGGAGCACAAGCCAGAATAGGGAAAGAACAGGTTAAAGCCAACATGAATTTGTCAAGTACAAGTCATGCCAAACCAACCTAATTTCCTTCTTGGACAGGGTTGCTAGTCTAGTGGATGGGGGGAAGCAGTAGACGTGATATATCTTGATTTTAGCAAGGCTTTTGACACAGTCCCATATGATATTTTCATAAGAAAACTTGGGAAATGTGGTCTAGATTAAATTACTGTTAGGTGGGTTCATAACTGGTTGAAAGTTTGTACTCAAAGTAATTATCAATGTGCTACTGTCAGACTAGGAAGATATAACTAGTGGGGTCACACAAAGGTCTTTCCTGGGTGCAGTACTATTCAACATTTTCATTAATGATTTGGATAATAGAGTGGAGAGTTTGCTTATAAAATTTGCATATGATACCAAGATGGGTGGAGTTGCAAGTACTTTGAAGGACAGGGTTAGAATTCAAAGTGTAACTGAGACAATGCAGGTGCATGGGTAATAGGACCATTCCTTAGCATGGAATTTAGAGACAGTGGCCTAATTTACTGTTGTAAACAGCTCACTGTAATATTTATATACCTTCACTTGTCATCTAATCCAAATGTCGCAGATACAAGTGGAATAGTTTGTGTTTTCATGTTATGTTGTTTCTTTGCAGGAGTCAGAGAGTAATAAGTTATGTTCCCTATATTCCTTCCGGAATACCTCTACCTCACCACACAAGCCCGACGAAGGAGGTCGTGATCGAAGTGAGCTAATGACCAGTGTTAATTTTGGAACTCCAGAACGCCGCAAAGGAAGCCTTGCTGATGTGGTGGACACACTGAAACAGAAGAAACTAGAGGAAATGACCAGGACTGAACAGGAAGGTATGTGCGGGCTAAGACTGTTGTAATATATTTTTTCCAACAGATTCTATGCCTTAAAGAATGTGTGGGTATCAAGAGCCAGAGAAGTGCATAATTGGCAATAACTGGAAAAAAGTTATTCACAGTTACCATGGCAATGGCAGTTTGTGATCCATTAGGCATGTTAGACAGATATCTCTGTTTTTTAAAACTTTCTGAATTTTAGGTGGTGCCTATGAGTCAAAGCAAAGATTTAAGCTTAGATGATCCCTCAGCTTTTTAAAAAAATCATGATGAATTGCTAGCTGGTCTCATCGTATTCATGGATATATTTCAGTAATTTTTTTCTCCTTTTAAGAGAAAAATATTTGTTTTAAACAATAGAAGTGCAGAAGAACATTAGTTATTTAATTTTATCTCAGTAATTGTCATCTTTCTTCACTTTATTCATCATAACGTTTGCAGCTAGGAAGGTAGGCAACTGTTCTAAGGCTAAGGAGGAGTTAGCTCTGACCTGTGTATCTAGATCGGTGGCTGAAAAAATGTGTTTTATAAAACATATGTGCATATGTGAAAAGGAAATACAAAAATAGGGATAAATCATGAGGCAATGCATCACCTTATATTCAGTTCTTAGTCAGCATAATCCTCTGTGACTTAAATGAGAGTTTTGCCTGAATAAGGACTAAATAAAATTGGGGAAGTGAGTTCATCCTTCTAGATCTGCATGTGGATGGATTCTACATAGAGATCTTCATGTTTTATGTGTAGTGAAGCCTCAGCAGCCTCTGTGGCACCATCTTCCCAGTCCTTGAGCCCGTGGGGAGACCTGCACAGCATCTGTATTGGGGTGTATGTCAGAGTGAGGGCAGGTTAGAACAGCGGGTGCTCATAACCTAATTATCCCTTCATGTAGACTCCAGTGGAGAATCCACAGTTCTATGTCCTTTGGCTTTTCCTATTCTGCCTCCGTGCCATGGAATTCCTGCTTAGGGAGTGTTCTGGCAAAACAACAACAAACTTTCAGGAAGTCAGAGGGCCCTGAAGTAGACAGTTATGGTTCTGCGGTGGGACAAGTCCTGCCCCCTGCAATGAAAAATCTGGGAAAAAACATGTGAGAGAAGGACACTGGCAGAGTTATCCATCTCCCCCGTCAATTTGTGGGTATTTCAGGATTAAGGGGGCTGTAACATTCTGGAGGTGAGGATTTGGTTCACAGGCTTTTAAGGATATGCGGTGAGATCTCCAGGCTCTGTGTAGCAAAGTAGAAATCCATTAAAACTGAAACAACCTATTTAAATATGGGAAAATATGCAGGGAGGTAGATTTATGAAGGTTTTTACATTTCTTGGCATAGTTTTTAAATGACAGGCACATAGTTAACTGTGTTCTATAGGTGTCCTTTCCTAAGCTGGAGAAGCGTCTCCAAAGAATGTCCCAGATTTCTGAGAACCATCTGTCTGTTTTCAGCTGTAAAGATCATTCTTTTAAAAATTATCTCTTAAGTTTGATGGCTAGACTAGGAAACTATTTTAAATTTTACTTTGGCAAAATCATTTTTTACAGTCAGTTAACAGTTGTTCTGCACTCCATGCTAATCAAAGGCTTCTTGGCTCATACTTGCTGCTGGAGTTTGAAGTTGTTGTTGATCATAGTGACACCACCGCTAAGACTTTTCCAAAAGTACATTGTGTGGAGTGTAAAACCAAATGTGCATAGTTTACAGTTAATATTTTAATGTGATGGGTTAAGCACTTTAACGTCTCTATCTACTATTTCTGATGTCTTTTCTGTCCTCACTCTTTATTAGTATATACTAGAGTTGGTTTCATCTTTTTACTGAATGTAAGAGTTCTCCATGCTCCATATTCCCATGAGGAAGAGTGTTTGCATGATTTATAAAATCTTGCTTTCTGAGGAACAGCTAATGCTGAAGCACTGTTCATTTTAATGCTTCTTTATTTTGGCACAAAAGTGGCTGACCACATCTTCATGTTAAATTATTTTCATGTTTTTGCCCAACTACTTTTGCAGAGAAAGGTCACTTGACTATTGCAAGAAATAATTGTTGGGCATCAATTTGCACTGTGTTTTAATCAGTGACTATTGAAAATTAATTTGCAGCAAATATTTGCAGTTGTGAAATGTATTTCATGCTCCAAAATCTCAGATATTGTTAATTTTTATATTGAGTGGAAATATATTGTAATTGTTGTGGCAGATTTGGGTACCTGTGCATGTGAAATAGCGAAATGCTGAATGTACCTGCTTCAGTGTTTACCTGAAAAACATATGGATAATGCAAAATGGCGATCCACAACTTTTCACATTTGTGTGATCTGAATAATTAAAAACTAGTTTCAATTGAATATTTTAAGGCTGTGATCTTGCAATTGACTATGTATGGGCAGACCCTGTGCTTACATTGAATCAGTTGCAGGAATGAGACATAGGCTAGTAAACACATTTTGTCCTGTAGCATACCCTTTCTTTTAAATGACCTAATAATTGCCTAAGTATTGCTGGGCCAAAGAGGTTTGTCTTTCAGAAAATAACCATCAAAATAGCCTTGTTTAGAGTTCATAGTTCTTCTGAAGATAATATACAGCCAGGCTGCTGAAGAGTCCTATGCATGGTCATACCGAGCCCTGATATAGTCATGACCTAGTTCAACAGTGTTTGTTCCTAGTCCAGAAAATTCAAAAGTTACTGACTATTAATTACTAATTTCGATAAATGAGGCTCATCATAATACAATAACTCAATGAATTTAATGGAGCGGAAGCATTAACTCCTGCTGCATACTACTGTGTTAATTCTGTGGGGCTTTTCTTCTGTGTTTCTCAAAGGACTTTACAAACAAATTAAGTCTCTTATCACTCCAATGAGGTAGGTAAATAGTCCTTTTTTACAGTTTTACGTGGCAGAAACTTAGTCATAGGAAGGTTATAGGCCCTTCTTCTACTCCCATTAAGTCAACAGACCAATTGGATTAGGCCCTAGATGGCTATTGCCAGGTCATGCATTGAGTCAGTAGCAGAGCCGGAAATAAACTCAGAGCTCCTGATTCGCAGTCCCCTGCTGTGACCAGTAACGCCCCCCATGTTTCCTTTAACTTCACAAAATTTCTGGTCTACCAGAGGAATATGGGCTAGGATTAGCGTGAACCTCCAATGCAAAATGCTTCATAGTTGGGAGTGTGCTTTCAGATGTAAAATGTCAGCCATCCCTGTATATGGTGCTTCTGGGCCCCACCACAACTCGTAATTGTGAGAAAATGAATATGAGTTTAAAGACTTTATCATGTCTAAATAAATATATTTAATCCGAGTCCTTTGGCTTCTGAAAATAAGTTGTCTAATCAGAATTTCATTTGAGCAGCTGCGACCGAGGAGGTCAACAGGCATTGCCTAAGAGAATATGGCCCAGCTGGTTAAATTTGGTTGTTGTAGTAATTTAAATGGTCAAGTGCTGCTTGTAATCCAGGACCGTCTGTCTGTAAAGGAAAGAGTGAATGCTTCAGCATAATGTACAGCTGTTTTAATCTTTCTTTAATAATAGTGCTTCAGCCAATATCATGTCTTGTGTATCACACTACAAACATAAGCACCTCATGCAGGGCTAAACATATCTTAGGTCAGTTTCTTGAGTTACATGTAATTTGGAAAAAGACCATCACCTGCAAAACTCAAATAATAATGAGTTCCCAACCCAGTCCTTGTACAGATTGTACATTAAAACAGCCCATGACTTAATTTGTAATGATTTGGAAAGAAAGTAGATGTGGTCGAATTTAAATATAAAAATAAAATTCTATTCAGTGTTTACAAGTCACTTAGCTGAGTATATAAAGACTTGCTGAAATGTATTCTCGTGCGGTATAAGAGGTCAGAAATGAGACCAGATGTCTAATTTAACTGAGCCATACCAAACATTAAGAGTTTGGGATAATTTCAATGTACTAACTTATTTACATTTTCTATACAAGGAAATGCACTGGACAGTGTTTTGGGGAGGCCTTTTCGTTGACTTTTTTTTAAAAAAGAGTATCTTCCAGTGGAAAAAAAAATTTCTTTATAGTGTTCAGATGAAGAGTGTACATGTTTGGCACCCTGGTCAGACGTATGTTTCCCCCTTCCCCTCCACACGCCCTACCCTTCCAATAAGAGAAGTCACTTCTAAAACATTGCTTATTACTGCTCTAATGTGATATAATTCCATTGTCTGGTCTGCCTACTTCTAGGCAAAGGTTCCAATCAGACATTCTGTTGTACCTCATCCTAACCCTCTAAAAGTAATAATTACTAGCACACATCTTGTCTGTAGGTTGGAGGGCAGATTTCCCTTCAGAGTTGATACTAGTGCAACTCCAAAGGTATGGAATGCTAGTATGGCCTGTCAGCTGGCCCTCCTGAGCTGGAAACTGGACGTGTCATTTCTGCTAAGTGCTAAGCCCTCATTACTCAGGGCCTTGAGTCCTGCTTCACTTTTGACCTTGATTCTGTGTGATGTATACAGTATCATTTTTCAGCAAAGCTCAGTTCAAAATGCTAGCACAAGGTTTTTTTATAAACTGCTTCCCATTCTTGTTTCATCGTTGAAGACCAGAGTTGGACATGCTAAAATCAGAGATTTTTAATTATCATTCAGGATAGAATTATACACCTCTATATAAATAACAGTATATTACTATATCCATCTCTACTATCTGTCATGTATGCAGGTGCTCTCGCTCTCCCTAAATATATATGTAACATGGAGCTGACCATGTATAGATGTCTAAATGTACATTACATATATATTAAACACATTTATAGATCATATACATGTTTGTGTATATGTATGATAGAGTTTGTAAATTACTAAAGCACTATATTTGTAGATATTCAATGTTTTTTCAACTCTCTTTCTTGATCCTCCATTTGCTGGTGAAAATTCTAGAGTTAATACTAAAATAGGTAAGAGCAAAACAAAACAAAAAAGTCTTCGATAATACGACTAAAGATGCATACAGAATAAAGTACATTGAAATGTGCACAATTTATATTGATTTCATTGGGAGTTACACAAAGATATCTCACGATATAGTGTGGTCTATAAGTGTGCTATTGCCATTACATTTCAATTATAGGTTTATGAATATACTCCACTCACAAAATCTGTATATATGCCATACCATACTGAATGAAAGAAATCTCAGTTCTACGTTCTTTGTTCATCCTCCCACAGGTATTAAAGGATTGATCCCAACAGTATATCCATAAGTAGCCCTTTCAGTTTAGTTTCAAGCAACAGGGCTTTCATCACTTCTCTTGGGAGATGTTTCCATAGCCTTAGAGATCTCACTTTTAGAATTATTTGTCCCTTATATTTAGTTGAAATGCTCTTTTGTTTAGTTTTCTCTGCATGATTCCTAGTTATACCCCCTTGGATCACCCTGACAATTTCCCCTCCCTAATTATTTTTTACAGTCTACAACTACTTGTAGACAACTATCATTTTTCCCCCTTTTGGAAATTCTAGTGAGTGAGTAGATGGTATTCTTTTTTTCCTGAGTTAATATTAAACTCTTATCCCAGCATAGTGTTAGAGGACATAGTGCTCAAGGAGATTTTATCTTTTGGATGAGACAAAGAATTGAGTTCCTAGCTACTTGTGGGCATTGAATATGTCTTTGAACTTTTCTAAAGAGTAATGGCTGGATTTAATTCCAGTTGGACAATTATGTCTCTGCCATGTTCCCATCCCCAATGTTTCCATTGAATAAGGCCTCATTCTTGTCTGTCCTAAAATATTTGGCATTTATTAAATAGATATGCATTATATATTCTTTGTGGGTTCTGGATGATAACATATATATTTTATATTTGAACAATTATTTTCATAGTTTTACTATAGTTTGAAGTTAGGATTATCCAAAGTGATAGGAATTAATTGTTTTGTGGTAGCTCCTGGAAGCGCCAGCCAAGGCTTGGGGCCCCCATTGTGCTAGGTACAGTTCACAGATACTGAACGATGGTCTTTCCCCAAAGAGTTTACAATCTAATAGTCCTTTTTCCCCTCTGAAAAACCTTTACCAGATTTGCTATATATCAGTCATATACTACCTGCCCCGTTCTCCATGATTTTTCCCAAATACTTGCTGGTAACAGAGTGAAGGCCTGATTCTATGCTCATGAAAGTCAGTGGTAAAGTTCCCATTGTCTTAAATTGTGCAGGATCATCCCCACAAATTTGTGAGCAAATTCCTGTCAGTTCACAGATGGTCATGTATTTGGTCAACATTTATACATAGTCTCTTACCTGCTTTTTATCAACAGCTGTATTGTCATGTTTTTTCTATATTTACTAACAGTTCTTTCTTTCAAAAGGAATAAAGCACTTCAGTAACACAGTCTTTATACAATCCAAGCTGATTTGTACTTTCTTCTATTGAATGAGCCTCTTCTCTTTCTAGCATTCCTTTCCCCCCCCCCCCCCCCCGGTGTGTTAGATTTGTAGAAGCCTTTCTTGTTCCTCTTTTTATTACTATTATTTATTATTTTTTTCTGGTAGTGCCTCTGGACCAATCAAAAACAGGACCTGGTTGTGGTAGGCACTGTACAAACATAGAGTAATAGACTGTCTCTGTGCCCAAAAGTTCACTGTCTAAATAAACATGACAGACAAAGGGTAGGGCAAAGACATGGTGGACACTTTCCCCCTTTCATTCTGTATTATCGCATAGCTTACCTCGTTGCTACATACCTGATTGACTCTCTCCAGTCCTCTGTGTTTCCCTCTGCATCTGTCCATTCCTCTTTGAGGTTCTTTTTTACCCTCAGATCTTTGTGTGGTCTCTCACAGTCACATTAGTCACTCATTTTCACTGCTTTTTCTTCCTTTATGAAGAAATTGTAGCTTGTTGTTCTGTATCTTAATTATAGTAGTTATGGGGGGCTCCAACCTTGTTTTATATGTGTGGATTTTGAAAAGTATTAGCCATACATTTAAAGAAAGGGACATTATGTCCTGAATTCAAATAATGGAGGAACACTAGCAGAAAGCACCCAGTTATCTCAATTGGTTCCTCATTAGAAGTAGATCTAGAATGGCTTCTCCTCTGGTTGGGTTCTCTGCTTTTTGAATCAGGAATTAGTTTTCTGTTTAAATTAGGAATCTCTTTGATGAACTGTGTTTATAACCCAATCAGTGTCTGGGTACTTAATTTTCTCCCTGAGTAAATTATTGTGGTTTCAAACTCCCTCCATTGCTGGTCATAAGATTTTTCTCTTGTTCTTTTGTAGGCCCAGGAGTGTGTAAAAGATTAGTGCCATTTTGACTTTTTGCTTAATATCTTATGTACTTAAAGTATTTCAGAGCTACTCACTTCATGATCAAAATATATCTCACTGGCTTTGTCAGTATTTCAGCATATAACGTCAGATGATAAATAAGTAGAGGAGTTGGAGAGCTACCTGTTTATCCTAGGATTTGGTATTGATGTTCATTGTGGGAATGCCTGATCACATGAGACTGCTAGATCTCCCCCAACATGTCATTGGGCTCCATACAAACTACAATAAGTGGTGATTACTTATAATTCTTCAGGGTCTCTCTTGAGCTAACAGCCAGCAGAAAACATCCTGCCTTGTTTTTTTGATTCACAAAACTGGTACAGCATACATGGGGTAGTACAGGCATCTCCACAGTGCCCTGAGATATTATGAAGAGGGGGGCCATATAAATATGTAGATGGATTAAAAGATAGTGTTGCCAATGTACCTCACCCCTCCTCTGTCGGGACCATCATTGGGGTGAAAAAGTATTTTGGCTTCCATGCGCAGTCACCTTTTAGCCTCTATCCTTAGACTACTAACAAGGGTAACAGTTATTGTCAATTGTGGTGGCAGTTTTTGTGATATGGGCACTGCTAGGAGCCACACTGACACCACCAGGTCATTTCCACTGCCCATTTTGATGGTGCTTCTGTGTCCCAGTTCAGAATGCCCACTTGTTGGAACTTGCTCTGTTTAAACTGCTTCAAGACCTTTTTATCTATTTGCTGCTAGCTAACAGAAATGGGTCCAAGCCCAAAGCCTGGATCTGAACGCCTCCCTTCTTTGGGTTGGGGCAGGGTTTGAAACACAGATCTGAATTGTGCAGATTGGGTGATCTCTTCTAACTAAGCTAGTTTTTTGATTATTTATTGTGGTGTGTTCACTGTCACTTTTTAAGGGACACACCTCAAATTTATTTGCATCCTCTACCCATCATGATTAATTACCTTTTTATTAGGACTCACAGCATTGCTGTCTTTCTTCACTTAGCTTCTATGAGCTCCAGGTATAGACTGCCTTGCAGACAGGAATGGATTAAACTGAATTGAACCTGGATCCTCTAAATGTCAGCACCTCCTGAGCTCATCCAACCAGCTCCTCTCTTAGCCTCCTAGAATCTTCTTCTCCATCCCTGTGCTTCTAGTTTCCACCTACTCTCTTTGCCTGCAACCTCATTAAACCTCCTTCCTTCAGGCCCCACCAGTAGAAAGAGAGAATTTTACATTTTTGACTATATGATAAAATGTCTCCACTTTTCTATCAAATACTACTTCATCTATTTATTGCAGTACCAGGACCGGCTCTAGGCACCAGCAAAGCAAGCACGTGCTTGGGGGGGCACATTTCCAGGGGCGGCAGCTGGCATTCAGGCCATCCTTTTTTTTTTTCCGGAAAAATCCACCAATGTATGGAAAAAAAAACACATGAAGATCAAAAAAATCTCCAATAGTGAGTTAGGAGCATGACGTGGAAAATATTGTGTCACGTCGTGACACGGTCACTCATAATGTGAACGTGCGTAAATGTGTTAACGTTAACGGTTATTGATTAATTAAATCAGGAATCACAATTACTTGTGTGTACTGTGCCGCCCTCTCGGCGCCATTCGTGCCAATTTCTGTGTTGCGTCGGTGCCAGTGGTTATAGGGCTAAAATGCTGGGACAAAAATGAAAATGACTTTCCGGTGCAGCCTACCGGCAACAAAGAGAGAAACGGCAAAAAGAATTAGAAAAACGATTTCTTACATTACCAGTATCAGTGGCTTCTGGTGAGCGCAGTTTCTCAAAACTGAAATTACTAAAAAATTATTTGAGGTCCACCATGTCCCAAAATCGTTTGTCAGGACTCGCATTAATTTCAATTGAAAGTACCATTGCAAAAAATTTAGATTTCACTGAATTATTAAAACTATGCAAGTATAAAAACCAGAAAAATTCAGTTCATATAAATTCTTTTAATTTATGAGAAACTGGGCACACCGGAAGACACTAATGTTTTTCATTACAGTGTATAGTTGAACCCAAATTGTTTGTAATTTTGATTTTTGTTAAAATTAAATGAGTACACTAGTAGGAAATTGTTTTAGTTCACTCACTAAAAATTCTCTGTTTTAATTTTTAAAAATTTTTTAAACAGTCAAAAACCCCCCAAAACAAACAAAAAAAACATTGCAAAGTGCAAACATGTGTAAAAGCCCCCAAAAAGGGGGGGGGGATTTTTTTTTGCTTGGGGCGGCAATAAACCTAGAGCCGGCCCTGTGCAGTACATTTCTGATGCTTTTTAGGAATCATGTATTCTGTGACCTACCTACCTAGGCAATATTTGAATCAAAGACCTATTAGTTACATTATAAGCATCATAAGAGCAAATAAGAAAATGCAAGCAGCTATCTAAACAGTCAACTCTTCCCTTATGAGAATCAGAAAAGCAAATTCAGTGTAAATGGATACAAATGAAAGAAAATCAGGCTCCATGGCTAAGAACATTATTGAGTTAACAGCTATAAAAATATGCAAAGCTGCTTCAGTTGTGTGGACTCGGCAGCGGATAACTAAATTCAAACTTCATTGCAGTTTCTAATGTACTGTAAAGCTAACAATATTATAATCAGAAAATGTTTTAAGATAGGAACTGAAGTACATGCTGTAGTCAGGTTTTGATTTAGCAAATTAATATTATGGGCCAAATTGAAACCCGTCTTTTTTACAATGATCAGCTTTAATATAAAAATCTCTAAAGAAAATATGTATATTCTTTTGTTGACTTCAGCCCCACGTACGTCAACCTTTATGCAAGCGAATTTTCAAGTTCTTTAGGTGAACAACCTCACGTTTCTTTGGTGACGAACTTTAGTTTTAGTTAGTCCTATTTGCTCTGCCATTCCTGCTGTTTTGTAACAGGGCCTAAAAGTGCTTTAAGTGCTTGTGACTGCGGTAATGAATGAAAATATCTTTCCAGCACTGAGAGTATTGCATTAGACTGAATAGTCACCTTACTTGTAAAAGCACTATTAGAGAGGGGCAGCTGTAAGTAAGGATAACGATTTGTGTCCACTGCTTATTTACTGAAAATTGTAAATGTATTATTTATTGAGAGCTCTCCAGACAGTGCTTGTCAGAATAAAAATGTCAGCTCTGAGCAAAATGTTATAATACATAATAAAAATGCTAGGTGCGCACTTTAGAGACACAACTAATTAGATCTGCTTTTCTTAAAGAAACGACAGTAAAAATGCTCAGTGTTGTGTACATTTAAAATGCTGATATATTCCTTATTTTCCCATACAGTATTTGGTTAGGATACCTGATCATTACTTAAAAATAATGTTGACAACTTTATAATGTTGCTCTGTGAAATACAGAGGCATTTGCCGCCTGGCTGAAGGAGGCAGCTACACAATCAGGCTGCCCAGCTCAGCTTGCAGGGCGAGCATCTGCCCTCACCTCTGTGGTCTAGTCTGAAAATACAAGATGCCACTTCCTCCGTGAGCGATGTTGGCTGGCAGGCTTGTGGAAAACTGCCTCCAGTGTAAGCAACATAAAATTATTAAGATTAATCCTCAGCTGCGCTAATTAACCCCAAACAAATTTTACGTTAAGGAAACCATATCTATTCAACATCAGTGTTGCTTTTGTTTACTATTAAAAGCCATTAAGCACTGGATAAAAAAATCAGTTAATTCTTTTTATGTATTTTTATTTAAAAGATATTTTTAATGATAGTTAAATATTTTTTTGGAGATTGTTTCTCCTGCTGAGTGTGACAACATCAAGGGTGTCAGGTTAAAAATGGACTGTCATAGAGTGTCTTCTTATGGGCGAGAGAAAATGTGGTTTTTCTCTGTAACAAGGAACAATTTAGTTCAGTATAGTAAAATTCAGATCACATCTTGTTAACAGTATTCTTCTTCTTCAGAGTATATCAGCCAAATTCAGCCCTGCAATAAGGAAGCTTAACTCCATTTACTTTAACTAAGTTATGTCCTTATACAAGTGGATTCGGTTTGTCCATCTGTTGATCTTGCGGCCCTTCACACTGCACTCTGGGCCTGATCCAGTTCTACTGAAGCCAATTGGAGCCTTGTTAGTGACTTCAGCAGGAGCAGGATCAAACCCTACATGAGCTCCTCTTAGATCTGTAATGCATGTTCTGGCCCAACCACTATGTCTTCTCATGCCCCAGTGTATATTCTATTACTAGTGAACACAAAGTAGGAATCAGAAACAAAACATAATCCAATTTTCTGGGCTAAATTTTTCTATGCCACCTATACATGTTGTAATGAATCCTTTTAATTTTTGTATCCAGTTAGACAGCTTCCTTCCTTATGTACTCACTGGCATACTGAGCTCCAAGACATAACCAAAATGAAATGAGTTAATAGACATGCATGTCAGAATCCTCCCTTTTTCTTTAATAACATAGCGGAGCAGTCACAGAGCAGTAGTTAAGAGAGATTCATGAAAAGGAGAGCATAATAGCTGTGGTTGATGCACTAGTGTAGGCAAATATTGCGTAAACATCCCCAGACAGTTCTGCTAACATACCTCAGTCCTGACCAACAACAGCCATGCTATTCCAGTCTTGGGCTGCTCTTTAGAACAGACAGCCAATCATGCAAAGCCATGCCAAAATGTCCTGTTCTGCAGCATAACATTCTGGAACTTATTAAATAACTGTTGTCTTTTATTAATCAGAGTTGTATTTTTAGTTATATTTGGTTAAGTACCAAGAAGTTTCTGGGCATGATGCCCTGTATATAAACAATTATTTGCTTTCTTCTTTTTTGTTGTTGTATTTATTATTAATGCTTTGGAGTGAAAAGAGTAAGGCAGCTTTTACATAACTATTTGATGTACTTTGAAATGCAGTTATAATGCATTGTTATCAGCTTTAATTCTTCAATCACCTGCTGTTTTCATGTGATTCTCAGCTGATTTGATGTGACTTGTATCACCCTCTGAGCTGCAGGCATCTTTACATCACTTATAGCTTCAGTGAACTTGTACACTGTTTTGCACTTTATCCCTTTGAAAACGATACAAGCAAGTTGACATTCTCATAGCCTAAAATTTCTGAATGCTACAAGGTATAGTCCTGGAAGTGGCAAAATATAACTGAAAACTCAGTAGCCCATCCATATATGTCATCTCTTTGGTGCAAATTCCTGTTAATTTCCCATAAAGTTGTAGGCCAAATTTGGTGTCATTTACAACCATGTTGTGTTTGTTGAGGGTACCAATGAAAGCAGAGTTTTGCTCTTTAAATGTGTCTTTGACTTTATCTGCCAGTCTGATACTTAAAATGTATCTGGATCCTAGTACCGGTATTAACTTCCTCTCCTATCTTAAATATGTAACAAGCAGGTTGCCATTAAATATTTACAGTGAAACAAGAACTAACACAAAGGGCAGAGGTTTGATAAAGCGTCAGAAGAGCTTGCTAGTGAAAACCAGAGGCTCTGGGCCAAATTCGTTCGTGAAGAGACTCTATTAACTGAGTTACCCCAGGAATAATTCTACCACACTCTGCATAAATTTGCACCATTGTTTTTTAATATTTTATAGAGGATTTTGAATTGCACAGAATGAATGTTAAAGACCTAGTACCTGAATGTGCTACCTATTATAATAAGCTTTCTTTGTTAGATTCTCAGTTTCCTTTATGAACTGTTTCTGTTTTTGTCTATGTAAATTTGTTTGTTTCAGCTTTATTAATAGGTTTTGATATATCTTTAATTAGCCAGTTAATTAATAATTCACATGGAACATTTGTTTCTGCATGTTTATCGTATCTCTTGTTCCTACGGTATAATGTCTTGATAAGGTTATCTTATCTACTGCATTGCATTGCCTAAATACCAAATCATAGAACAAATTACTGTAAGACATGCAACTTCAGACTTCAAATTAAATATATTGTTAGTGAACAAAAAAGAGACAGTTTAATAAAAATTTCTATTGAATAATTTCCTCACTTTTCTATCTCCCTGTTAATTTTTATTAGCAAATTTTGCCAGTGCTATACCAGTAGTAAAACATGTTGAAAACATTTTTTTAATTCGGTTTAAGAGTATATCTCCAACTCAGAAAGAAATCAGGAAAGCACTGCATTATTATAATGCAGAATGACTGCAGGATTTTATTTCTATTAAGACTGCAATTTGTAACCTATAATAGTCCAGGCTTTTTGTGTGTGTATTTTTCTACTAAATCATTTTTTTTAAAAAGCCAAAAAGAGACTATAGGATTTGAAACACAGTGGCCCTGAAGTGATGGGAAAATGGCCAAGGTGTCACAGCTAATTTCTGACCCTGCTTTATGAGTTCTGCTGTTCCTTATTCCCCTTGTCAGTCTGTGAATCCCTGAGGCTGTACAAACTGGCCTAACATCACTCAACTCCAGTTTTATATCCTCTCTTAATAATGTTGAGTCTATTCTGTCCAGCTTTGATTCAGACAACCTGCTTGTCTTGAAAAAGTGATATATTTAATCAGTGGCTCTGTCTCCAGCATAGCTCCCACTGCGTGAGACTAGAGCCAAAGAGTAGTGCAGTGGCCTGTCACTTCTGTTTGAATAGGTAATGTGGAGCCGTTCAGCCGAAAAGACAGGAGCTGGAACTGCTTGTTAGGACACATGATCAAAAGCCACTCTCTGCTTTCTGCCAATCAAGCCTCATGTCGCCTTGTGGGGCAGACATTAAATAGATTTTTCTGCCGTACACTGTGGGCACTTTGCCAGTTTGACATGTGAACTGTTACAAAAGATATCAGAGTTTCCACTGCTTGCTGACTGCTTTTAAATATTACCAAGCTCTTGCTGTCCAAAGTAGAATATTTTAAATACTGTATTATGATACATTTCCAGCAGTATTATTCAGTCTCCTTCATGCTCCAAACAGTTTATAGATGTTTTTGGAAGCAAAACCAGAAGTTGATTTTCTGAAAAAAACCAAACCAAACCCCAAACTGTTGAACGACTGTATGACAAATAGATTTGAACAAGATGATTGTTGTCTGAGAATTATGGTGAGTTGTCTGTTTTCAATGTTGTGCTTTTGAATATTGTTTCTATTTTTTGCTGTTTTAACATTATTTCATTAGATTTTCCTAGTTGAGCTCACAGCAATATTTTTTGTTGTGATATGTTTGTGTCTAGGGATATTAAAATTGATTTATTTTGTAAATTAAGTGGATTTTATTTATTGTGTTTTTTGGCTGGTGGTGCAAATTTAAATACAGTAAAATAGCTCAGTGGCTTTTTTAATTTACACTTTCCCTTGTCGTCCCTCCCCCCCCCCCCGCCCCATATCTGTGTATATTACCCTTCAAAGCCACCTCAGCTTCTGTGCCCATGGCAACAACACTCAGTGGTAGAGGCTAACAAAGATGACATTTAGGCTTTCCTTAAGTAATGAATATTCTTTTGTAACTTACAGGCCCACTAAATATACCCATTTTTAGGATTCCAAACACCCAGATAACTGCTTCTCTTAGTGTATTTGGTATCTTGATATTCAAATACTTGCCATTTACTCAGTGCTTGCTGTTCCTGATCTAATAATCATTTTTCAAGGAATGAAACATTTTCACCAAAACATGCCATGGCAATCTAGTGGAACTCATTTAAACAGTGAGCTACACATAAACAGCTGCTCCTTCAATAAGCCATTCTTTATAATACCCTTATTACCTTCTAGTGTCTCAAATTCTGATTAGTCAACAGTGCTGATTACTATATGGCATTCCATTGCCCATCTTCCTTCTGCTCAGCTGCTCATGTCTTAGCTGTTATGTGATTACAACACAACTTGTGCATTGTTTCTCCAAGTTGCTCTTCATACTGTATATCTTAAAAAGCTCTAAGTAGACTGAAACTCTTATTCTGAACTACTACAAAATGATTTCTGTGACGCTTTGTACATTGGATTATGTATGACAGTGAAACTATCGTGTTATTCACAGTGTTTGTACTTTACTACTTTGTGGTAAGGATGGCCAACATTCTTAGCTTTGCAGTGAGGAGTCTGTAAATGCATTCCAGTTAAACAAACTTTAGTAAATGGTGGTTAGATATTGCAACATTTGGTGTATGGCCCAGCAGGAAAGACTTAGGATGGAATTTTCAAAAGCGCTCGGCATTGATTGGCCTATCTCTGCTCTCATTAAAGTCAATGTGGGCAGACATAGATTGGAGCAGAGTTAGGCCAATGTGACGCTGTATGCTTTTGAAAATCCCACCCTTAAATAATATGAGCAAACAAATGGAAAAATGTGTGTTTGAGGAAGGAATTAAACACACCTGAAATTGCATAGAATGAAAGAGATCACGTTTGGATCAATATTCCTGGGATCGCAATTTTTTGGTCAAGGCAGCACTTATAGTGGTTCGTAAATGACATTAAACCCTTGTTTAGCTAAATGATAAATAGAATTGTGACGAGGAAGACATCCTTAAAGTGGTTATAACCCCTCAGATTCCCCTGGTATATTCCTTTAGAATCGAGTCATAGTGAGTATGAAATGCTGACACACCAGAAATGCAACCCCATTAAAGGCCCTAAATCTGTCATTGTGCTCTGGAGCCTGTTCTGAAAATAGCAAAGCTCTTTTTGTAAATTAAAATTGGTGTGAATGGGAACAGATGTTGGCATGCTTTACTTTATCTGCAGGGATCCCAGTTAAGGGGGAGGGAGGGTCAGCAAGGTTAGATGATAGGAATTATGGCAAATGTACAAAGGACAAGATAGCCTGCTATAGAGATTGTGTTGGATTTTTGTAGGGTTATAACAAAATTTAGTGGTTACTTTTGATAGCTGAACTGATGACATCTATGTGAGAAGGAAGACTGATTGTGTAATGTGTTTAGTTTCACATTAATTTTGTGTCTCTATATGCAAGGAGAGGGATATGCTCTCTCTGTTTTTTAAAATCACTCTACTAAGAGTGAGATTCTGAATGACTTGAATTCCTGTTGACTTCAATGGGAACTGACCTTGCTCAGGATCACCTATGAGGTGCACAATACCATCTAGAATCAGGCCTTATTTAATCTGTATTGAAACTGACATTTGGTATTATTTCAACATCACTTTTTAATATTTTGGGTGAACTCTCATGTTGCATTAAAGCCACTGTAAACTTTTAATACTTTTTAAATAATCCCCCCTAAAAATAAGGTAAAGTAGTTTATGTTCTAATGTGTGCAATTTATCAAATAGCTTCTGTAGTCAATTTAAATAAGTCTTGTTGAAGTTTCTGTCTTGATTTGGGGAAAAAAGCATAGAATGAATTTATTTATAAGAACCTTAACAGTTTCTTTCAGTTCCTTTTACATTTTAGATTACCTTATAATTTTCTAAATCTTCATGAACAATAATGATCAATTTTGTCAGTATTATTCACACCTTTTATTAATTTAACATAGATGAATAAATGTGAATGTTGTGAAGAGTTGATTGGGAATAGTTTTTAAATCTGACAGTTAGATTACAGGGTACCTACGAAAAAATGGCTCTTTCACTAGGTACCTAGTAATTTAATTCTTGTTTGAAATTATTATAATTTATTACAGTGTGTGGGTCCTAATGAATGTCTACTATTAAATGAAAAGGAGAAATTGAAATTATGGATTTTTTTAACTTGTATCTTAAAAATCCTCTTAAACAATTCAGCAGCTATTAATAAGCAATGTAGTTTTATTCCCATTTTCGATGAGCCACAAACAAAAACATTTTTGTCAGTACACAATGATGCTAAAGTAATACTGCTGCTGAATCCCATTTAGAGATTAAGTAATGCAATGTTTAAAAAGAATGAAAGTAGCGTTATCTGTTACAAATATGAAAAAATACTGACCTGTTCTGGCATTTAGGGCCCAAAACAGCAGTCCTTACTGAGGCAAAACTCCAAATGATTCAGTGCAAGTTTTGCCCGAGTAAGAAATGCAGGAGTGTATCCTTAATATGTTAAATTTATAGCAGTGTCAATTCAGATTTTTTGTTTACTTCGTCTGTTGATGAAATGTTGGAAAATGGGTAGGAGTGGGTTGTAATTTTGCATAAAATCATGTTTTACTCATTTTAAAAAAAAGGAGGAGTGGACAGTCCATTTGATCTACATGGTAGGCCAGTCTAGAGTAGATCGACCCAATTTTTTCCCCTCCCCAGAGCTCCCATGACTACAGCTAAATGAAAGAGAAGAATATATTTAATTAAGTAGTCTACCTAATCATGTAGTACAATTTGAACAGACCATAGAATATTAGTAGGAAGGAATGTTTCCAAATGAACTTTTAAGATGGAGTATGCTGAAATTTTAAATAAATAATGGAACGCAAAGTACAAGATAACCTTTGTTACGATGATGGAAAAATGTGCATTAAAAAATTCCTAGAGCCTGGTTCTCCACTCTTCTATACCAGTTTTATGCCAATGTAACTCCATTAAAACGCCACACTAATGGGGCTACACTGGAATAAAACTCATGTAATGGAGGGAGGAATCAGGCCCCTGGTTTTGCTAATGGTACATTGCTGTATCTTTTCTGCTTCAAAAATTGCAGTCAGGTTTATACTGTATAAATCAATGATTAGTGTGTGGAGGTTAGAAACTTTGATCCAGATTCTGCTCATAGTTACACTGGTTTAAAAAACCAATCAGTTGCAGTCAGTGGAATTTCTCTGGATTTAAACTGGTGTAACTGAGTAGAATTTGACCTCTCTAAACAGTTTTGTGGGTCTTACTGCAGAGGACTTCAGTCATTAAAACATGAGCCAGTATCTCTGCAAGCCAAAAGATCAGTTTCCAAGCTAAGTAGGACATTGTGGTTGGCTGCCTTTTCATGACTGTAATCTATAAGTGCCAACCAACATGGTTGTCATCCTTAATGAAGTAAATTAAATGTGAATAATAAAACATTACTTCTGGTTACCTGTTGCTGTTTTGCAGCTGGCAGATGGAGTCTCAGTTGGGTGTTCCATTCTGAGGCAGCACTGCATGCTTGCATCCTTTGAGATGCATGTGTCTTTCCCACATGGTAAGAATGTGTTGGATATTATTCCACTGCATGCTTCCTGATGCGTTGCCAAAAGATGGTTGCAGTCAGTACCATGGCAACTGTTTTTAGGTGGGTGTGATTTGGCACCGTCAGTATTCCTTGCATTTTTATCCAATAGATTTTGTTTCTAAGTTTATGGAAGTGAAAGGATGAAGCCAATATTTTCAAATATAGCCAGTGACTTTGTGTACCTAAATTTTTGGCACCCAAAGAGGGTGAGGCACCAAAAGTCACTGGCTACATTTGAAAATGTTGGCCTTATTGTATGTGCAGAACAAAACTGGTTGTTACATATTTTTTTATTGTTCCTATTCATACAGTTGCAATGATCCTGCACCTTGGAAATCAATAGGAGTTTTGCCATTAGCTTCATTGGGTGCAGGAGCAGATTCTTAATAAGAGAAGAAAAACATTGTTTGCTTCTAAAAATACCAGGTTAATGGTACTACAATAACCCCCCCCCCCCCAAAGGAAACATGCTAAAACGTGGGTCAAAGATGCAAAATTACATTTAAAAAAAAGTAGTGTTAACAAAAATAAATATTGTATGTTGCTCGCATTACAAACATTTTGCCTTTGCAGAATTTCTTGGACAAATTCTGACTATGGCAATCGTATGTAACCTATTGAAATATGTTTTTAACTTAAAAGAAAATATCTACAGTTCTATTGAACTGGGGTTTTCTGATCCCTGTTTGAACCTTAAATGATAGGTTGAAATATATTTGCTCCAACTTAAATTCATCTGAATGAAATGAGATTAAAAGGTTTAAACAGTTTTAAAATTATATTTACATTAGTGCAATCTGTTAGCTTTAATACTAATCTGCCTTTTTGGTTGATATAGTATTGTAACAAACCAGCCGGGCTGAATTAAAACAGTACACAATATTTGCAGTATTAAGCTTGTTTGTTCCTTCCTCAGTCACAGAGTTACCTAGGAAAAGTTCAATTTACTGTTTAGATATTAGCTGTACTTAGAAATGACCTTGTGAGGTACAGAAGCATGGCACAGTGGCACTTTCCAGCTGTACACATGGTATCCGTCGGGGTACAATCATGCTCAGTCCCAGCACCGCAGGCTTGGACATATGTTGAGTTTTATTTCTTTCTTCTGACATTAATCCTATTCACCAGCTGTTCTGCCAGCTGCCATTCTTCAGCTTGGAGATTACATTTTTGGGGATACCAACAAAGGTCTAGTTGACCAGTGTTCTCCCCGTTAATTTTAGAAATGATTAGATTTTGGGTTAGGATTACTCAATCTTTTTCACTGCCTATGTCCTTAGTCTTCTTTGAATCCTGGATTTTAACTTGATTTATGATCACTTTCAATACATTGTAGATAAGCCCTTAAAAGAGCTTTGATTTCCATGGTACTAGTAAATCAATGTTCATAAAAAAGGGTCGCAGTTTACATTTTGAAAGCTGTAATTAATGTTACGTACACTACCATGTAAACAAAATTAATTTGTGACAAATTCTTCTGATAAAATCATATTTCAATCAAAGATGTTTTCATTCATTTTTTTTCATATTTATATGTATCTATGTTAAGATACAGTTTGTAAGTTATGGTTTCACTAATATAGTTTGAACTGACTATTAAATCTCTGTTACACTCATAACATATACTAATAAGTAGTATAGATTTCTCACTTCACATTCCAGATGATCTATCCATAAGCAGGATGTTAAACATCTGTAGTTTAAGCCTTCTGGGACTAACAAATGTATTAATGCTGGAAAGAAATGTGGCCTGAACAATAAGGTTACAGACCATGTGGTAAAGAAACAGCCCCAATACCATCAAGTCAGCACATACAGTGTACTATGCCTCAATTCTAAAACCGTAATAAAAGAACAGTAAGAGACTTAAACTGTAATCACGTATGGAATATATTTATTGTATTCATATAAGTAAGGACACAAAATCCCATACTCAGCACACTTATTTCAGTTGATGATTTAAAGGTTTCTGTAGCACATTCTTCGCAACTGAATTAAACAGGCTATTAGCTTATATAAGACTAAATTGCAATGGTAACCATTTGTTACAGAACAAGTTAATAAGAACCTGAAATTCTGCATTTCTTTGCAGATTCTTTCAGTAATATGTGCAGATCACATAAAGGATAAGGAAGGAACTTCAGATTAAACCACACCTTAGGGCAATAGTGGCCACAGCTAATAATAACTACCCACTTTGCTTCCATTTCTTTTTTGGAGAATTAAGAAAATGTTCAATTTAATAACATTATAGATATTAGAGTATTCTTACTTGATGTATATCAAAAAATTGTCATACAGGAGCTTCTGTCGACATACTCCATAGTCAAAAATGTTTTTGGGGAATAAAAACAACATTCTTTGGGAAAAAATATTCGTAATGAGATGTTCCAGGCTCACCAGTAGTAACCCCCTTTACTAAATATGGCCATTCTATTTATAGAAATATTCATATTTTCATTGGTGGCCAAAGCACTGCTTATAGGAAAACCTACAGGTGACTAATAGGAGTTGCTCGCTAAGTGGAATAATGAATAGTATTAGGTGTCAATTAAATCAAGCTTCCCCGAGGTGCAGGTGCTCCACAATGTACTGACACATTTCAAGTAGCAGCGCCACTTCACCCATGCATATGAACAAGCACATTTGCATATTAAAAAGCTGAAAATTATTTAACTGAAGCAAAAGTCTTTTAGAGATGATGGAGGTTATTAAAACTGTTGACAAGAAAGAAGGTAATTGCCTGAAAATGAGAGATGACATTCTGCTATACACAGGGAACGTTGTTTTTGTTGTATTGTGCAGCAGTGCCTGGGTGTATAACCTATTACATTGAGATTGCTCCTATGCAATTAGACCCTTTTTGTCCTCACTTCAATAAGGCTATGATTATGAAGGATTGAAGAACACTTGGCATATTGAATGTCTGTTGTTTTTATAACTTCGTCAGAAATGACAAAACACGTTTTGTGTCCTGTTTTTTCTTTGTAGGCTTATTGATTCTGTGATTATAATATTCATAAAAGACAATGTGTTCATGGTTGAACACTCTGTCATTTATACAGGTTTTATTTTTTTATTTTTTTTCAGCATAGTACTTGTTTGAATGCTAAGGTGTTAGTCATAAAGATGGGCAGATAGAAAGTAAAAAATGATTAGGTGAGAAGTTTGACATTCTAACTCCAAATATTTCTATTACAAGTGGAATAAAACATATATATTTCTAAAAGTTTTTTGTTCAGAACAGTTCACCAATTTAAAGTTGATGTACTTTTTATCTCTGAGCAACAATTATGTTGCTGCATGTTTTCTTTGTCCTCTATTTCATAGCCATGCTCCAAAGACACATTTTAGATTGTTCCTTGGCAGTAGTACAAAAAAAAATGCTTCTCATGTAACAGCCACAAGTCAGAAACTTACTTAGATAACATCCCATGCCAAGGAGGAGGAAAACAATGGGGATTCATTTTTAATAAAACTCTGAAATAAAGATACACCCTAGATAATACAGTACAGTGCTTTCTACCAAAATGGTCACTTGGGTTGGGATTTGCAAAACTGCCTAAGGGATTTGGACCCTCATTTCCCATTAAAATGAATGAGAACTGGGTGTCAGAATCCCCTCTGCAGCTTTGAAAATCCCAGCCTATAGACACACCGTATATTAAGCAATTGCCTCCTTCAAGTTTTGTTTTGGTTTGGTTTAGATTGAGTGGGTTGGCTGGGAGAATTTGAAACTAATCCCAATTCTGCCAATGTCTTGCTTTGACTTTGGGCAAATCTATTAACCTCTGCTTCAGCTATTTCATCTATAAAATGGAAACTGAGATGCGTACCCATCTGTGTGCTTGTAGGGACCGGAGTGTGGGATGTCAGACCTAATTGTTAGAATCAGGGGCCTGGAACTGGAGCCAGAGCCAGAGGCAAGAGTCAAGCCTCAGGTCAGAGCCAAAGACATAGGTACCTAGCCAGGGGTTGAAGCCAGTGTCGGGTGGGGCATTGAAGCAGGAATCTAGAGGGAAGCAGGACAGCAGGAACTGGGAGCAGACAGGGGTCTGGGATAAGAAACTGGCAGGAAGCCTGGGCTCAAGAATGAGGCAAATGAAGCAGGGTCCATAGTAGCAGTCAGCCAGGGATTCATCTAAAACTTCGTGTGCTTCTTCTTGGTGTAAGACGTCCAACCCCCATCATTGGGGTTGGACGTCTCCACTAATCAGGAGCTTCATGAATGGGGTCTTTTGTGAGCTAGGGCTTCACTAGCCCCCTTCTCCACTGGTTCACTTGAGCTGCTGGGTGGTGGCCACAGTCTGAGCACTGCCTGGGGACCCAGGGTTTGAGGCCTGTGATCCCTCACAGTGCAGTGCTTTGTGATCTATGCATGATTTTTTTAAATTTGTGTAAAATATCTATTAATATTTTTAACAATAAGGCTTTATGCATTTTAGTTTCCAATTCCATTGAGGTACATATCACATGTAAGACCCTTGGCTATCTAAAGCAGTTTTAAGCCCATTAAATCACAAAACATTGTAATAATATGTGTTATTTAATTGACATACTCCAAATGTGCAAACATAAGTCATTGGGATAGAGGATTCAAACTCTAAAAGGATGTCATCTCTTAGCATTGAATATCGTTTCAAGCGTACATAATTTCTTTCATGTGATGGCCTCCTCATGTACTTCTGCATTTTAATCTTTGTTTCCTTTAGTCATGGGTGTATGAGCTCCACTGAGTGCCATATACATTTTATCTGACCCTTCTGTTAAAGCCTATGTTTGCCACAAGCTCTTACAGACCTGGAATTATCTGGCTTCTTCAGTAACTTATCTAGGACACAAATCACAACCATGAAGCTTAAATTAGAGGGCCCAATCCTGCAATTCTTACCTAGCTAATACAATATTCAATAGAAAATAATAGTGATATTAAAGACGTTAACCTCAACATAATTTTAAGGTTTCCAAAATGGGCCAGATTACAGAAATGTTCAGCATCCAATGCCTCCAGTTATTCTTATCGCTGAGCACTTCTGAAAATACTGGTCACTTCATTCTAGTGCCTGAATAAGAGCTGGGCTCTTCTGAAAATCCAACCCCAGCTACGGATGCTGACCACTTTTAAAAATCTGTCACACTGTGACAATTCTTGTGTACCTCATTTTGGGTCTTTGCTCTCCATTTGGTTCTTTGTAAACTGCGTGTCAGAGAGAGAGAGAGAGAGAGAGAGAGAGAGGTTGACAGTATAGCCTTCACCAGTTGTCAAATAATTCAGTTCTAGTAAGACATTCCTTTCTCCACTTGAAGTTCTAAAAACATGTATTCTGTTCATGTGGATTTGATTCTGATTCAAAAGATAGCAGTGCCCGGTGCAGGTTTTGGGGTCACATACAACAATAAATATTACATTGCATCAGCAACTTATCTTTTCAAACAAGGAAAATACTTACTTATCTGTGTGTGCTCAAGATGTGGATCACTTATTGATTGTCTAAGTCTAAGGAACATCCACAGCATAATGAAATGAGGTGTATTAAATTTCAAATACAATAGCTCACATGTTCTAATTATATATAAAGTTAGGAAGGTTTCTTAGCCAGAAAAAAAAGATGGATGTTGTTATGGGCTGAGCAGTAACATTTGGTAGGCCTTGTGCAGGAATCATTATAGAAGACTTCTTAAACTAAGACTAATCTAATAGATTTTAGCAGAACATAAATCAGTTCTAATGCTATAGAAAATTAATGTTTTCTAAAATAAATCTTGGTTTAACCAACAAACATTTGGCTTCTACCAAAACAATCAGAGACATGTTTTTTTTTTAAATGTCATTAGTAAAACAGATCATATGTTTCTGCTTTAGTGTTCATTGACATTAACTATACTGATTTACTGGTTGGAAACCATTAGTTGGGTCACTCAGATCCATTTGATCAAACCTTAGAAGTAAGTTTAAATATTTTTCTATTGTATTTTTTAAAACAGATGTTTAAAAGAGTGTTCATTTTTGCGTGCCTAAGAGGAAAAAAATTACACGGGAACCCTCAGTGTTTCACTACAGGGCAAGGCCGTCATCGCCTGTGCAGTATGGTACAGAGGGGATGAAAGTAGTAGCAATCCCACTCCAGTTCTTGTAAAGCTATCAGAGGGAGGGCAGCAGAAAAAAATGTGACATTAACCTAAGCTCACAGATTCCTCTTTTTGCAACCACTGTAAGTCGGAATTCTGTTGATCTAGAGGTGAGTGGCCAGCTCTAAGGGGGTAATCACTGTCCACCAGTTATCTCTTGGAGCGGCCACAGGAAATTCCTGTGGAGATTTAATTCGTTGGTACTCACTGCAGGCTCAATTCCCACTTTGTGCCTTTAAATTCCAGAAAACAAACTAGAGGGCAAACCTTGGTGGGAATCCAGTAGAAGAATGGCTCTTAAGTGAGCTGCTCTGCCAGGAAGAGAGGGATTTTAAGGGAACAATATGGAGGGACTGGCTGGCACAGAGTCTCTGAATTCTGTGGGATTTTCCTGAAGATTTTGGGACATCTTTGTGGCTAGAGATTTATAAACCTCTTTGTCTGAGGAGATTTTGTGAAAAGTTCACTGGGTGGAGTTCCACAAGTTAGTTTTATCTTCCCATGGATTTTTCTGTGGGAGGTGATGTTGAGCCAATACTGTGGTGTGGTCCTTCTAATAGCTCTGTATGCGTGAACGTAGCTTTCACGGAATATGTATGCTAAGGAGGCTTTATGGCCCAAATTTTCAAAAGTGGTCAGTGATTGTAATTGCCTAACTTGAAACTTGAGCTTGATTCTCAGAGGTGTTCAATACTCATAACTTCAACTGGAAGCTGTGGATGCTCAGTACCTCTGAAAACAAGGTGTAGATTATCTCAAGCTAGTCACCCGACATCACTGGCCATTTTTGAAAATTTGAGTGGGAGCCTCGAGCCCCCCTTCCTCAGCTCCCTTATGGGTGGCTTTCCTATAAATCCCTTTCCAATCCATTTTATCCAATAACCAAATCCCTTCTGTACCGAGTACCCACACTGGACATCTGCCATGAGTTTTATATACTGTGTTGTGCGTTATAACCTAACCTCCCTGTCCCACCCCTCCAGGTCCCAGCCCTGCCGAGGGGAAGGCAAAACCCCCCTCCCTGCTTCAGCCAGTCTGGTGATGAGGGAAAAATTCCTTCCCAGTCGCTAAGGAAAAAGGAGCAAGTAGTATAATGCCCACAGCTGATCATGATGCTTTCTGCTCCCTCCGGGTAAACTTTCCCTTTCCTCCCCCTCTACTACCAGTTGCACAGGGAGGCCTTAAAAGGGCAACAAGCCAATTTCTTCTGACCGCTTGGACAAAAACTCACCACATATAGCTGCAGTGAACACATTGAGACACCTGCCTAGTCATTCTCTTGGCTATCCAAACTCCATTTTTCAGAATGTTTTTGATGTCTCTGTAACATTTCCATTAAGTGGGGATTGTGCTCTATGCACCAAACTGTAGGTGGTGCAGATAATGTCTACCTAATAACCTACCATTTTACCATTGAGCAGATTATCTTCATAAACACATAAAAAGAAAAATGTCAATCTTTTAAGTTGACTAAAGCCATTTTTCCTTATTAAATGCCTTTTTTTTTTGAGTCACAGCTTACAATGAACTCTATCACTTTCATTTCTGATATTTGGAAACATTATTACGCTTGGTAATATTAGCAAGTCTGCTAAATAAAATCTGTAAATGGTGCAGAATAAGAGAAAAGTATTCTCAATTCTTCCTGCATTTGGATGCCACAATTTCACTCAGATCTTTAATCTGGTTTCAGGAGGGACTGGTTGAAGTCTAGTTTTTAACTGATTTTTCATGGAGCAAAATTGTTGTGAGCTTTATTGATGCTTAATCTTTATTTCTGGTGGATTTAATATGTGAAAAGGGGAAAAAAGTGGACTAATGAAGCTTCAAAATTAAAGGTACTGTATTGTATCTACCAAATTGCTGCTTAGATAATTTGCATGTGTATGTGTGTACAGAGCAAATGCCATTATTGTTATCATGTCCAGTTATCAAATTTTGAAATTTTAAAGCTGTAACTGAGGCTTTTCCAAAAACAGTGCAAATGCATCTGAACTTGGTCATTCTGGGTTTCCTTGCAAGCTGTATACAAATATTGAGCCAGTAATGAAGTTTCTATTACTCAAATGCACAGAGTATAGATGGGAGCTTGTACAACATACAGAGGCAACAGACACTTAGTCATTTGAATGACACTTATAGCCATTATCACCACTAAAATCTCTGAATATTTCTTTTGAAACAGTACTGCAATACTAGTATAGATAATTAGGCAAATTAGCTGTCCTGTGATAAATTGCAAGGCACTTTGGTATTATTTATTCTATATGACTTACTGTGCTATATACCTGTAACCAATATGATAAAATATTTGATTTGGTTTAAATGAAATGAAAACACTCCTTGAGAATCAGATCCTCAGCTAGTCTGAATCAGAAAAGATCCAGTGGATCTATGCCAATTTACACCAGCTGAGGATCATCCTAAGTGTTTTCAAAATGTGGTCCCTTTTGTTGTTATCTTTTTATATCTCAATTCATGGTATAATCCAGAGTAATACTATTATTCCATCATACCTGTGACTAAATCCTACTTCTGCTGAGTAATCCCATTGAAATCAGTTTCAGTTATTGTTTAATGATAGGCTGTTCCACAGAAGCCAAAGGATGGGACAACTTGTGCAGGAGAGGTGAGCAAGATTTGTCACTCAGCCATTTCTCCAAATAATAACGGAAATAATATTCCATTCCTTTCTCAGAAACAACCTAGATGAGCTGTCCTTAGAATAATTAATTGTTCCACCTTCCAAGCATGAATATTTGGGGCAGTTCTTTTCAATCGTACATACTCATTTATTCCTCATTATGAAATTATTGTTGGAATAAGCATAACTTTGCATTGTTATTTTAAATTTATTATCTTTATTACATGGTATTATTGATCAAGTCCATTTTTTTAAATGCAGTTTGCCAAGTTTTCCTGTTTATGAAATATTCATAGATAATTGAAATTGCCTGTTTCTTGCATGTATCCTATTCAAGCCATCTGCTACCTGAAATTTAGTTTGGATATTTGCCATGCAGTCGATAGCATGTGTAGGTACCAAAAAAGTGCTGTTAATGTTTATTTCTTACTTGTAACCACAATATGTTGCTTTTTATATATAGCATTTATTTAATGATAATGTTGATTAATACATTTATGACAGATTATCTAATATTACTTCGTGACATTTCATTTCATTCAGATTAATGCAGCTGGGTTATGAGCTGCTCATTCATACCAAATATTGAGAGATGACTGAATATAATGACAATGAAAAGTGAACACTGTTATTGTACTGCTCAAATTAGTTTTAAAAATATTAAAAAACCCTTAACATAATTTTACTGAGAGTTTATTTTTGTTTTACACTTGCACTATATGAAGAAGTCAATGCAGAATTAATCCAAACAGTACCTTTGTGAGGAAAAATATTTTATTATTTCCATTCTAGAGGTGTGAAAACTGAGGTACGGAGAGTTTTGAATCTGATTTTTTTCCAAGGCGCTAAGCATTCATGCCTTCCACGGACTTTAAGGAGAGTTCTGGGTTCTCAGCATCTCTGAATATCAAGCCCTATGTGACTTGTCCAAAGTCACACAGAGAACCTGTGGCCAGCATGAGGCTATAACCCTGATTTTCCCCCTTCCCCTCCACTCATTTGCCAAGGACCATTGAGAGTAGCCTTCTTTGGCCATTCAAGAGTAGGCACAGCAGCTTTCATTCCTCCAGCTCCTTCATGATGCTACTGAAACCCTCCATCTACTAAATCTGAAATGTGAACTTTAACTGAATTTTTATTCTGTTCCCTACTCACTCTGCTACCTGGTGTCACTGAATATTCCTCTCCTTCCTTCTTTCCCTCATACACTGCTTTCTTTTCTTCCATTTTACTAACTACTTCCCTTTCCCCCTTCAGTTTTCATTTAACCCTCTGTTCTGTTTTCTCCCTATTTTCACACCTAAAACACATCCTCTCCCTGCCATTCTTGTCTCCCTATTTTTACTTTTCCAAGCTTTCGTGCCCCAAAAGTCTTACCAAAAACCCAATAAACATAGAAACCTGCATAGACATAAAAAACAACACATTTAAATACAATTAAATCCACCCTTGAGCCCAGAGAACAAACAAGAGGCACATCTATTCTGTCCTGTATAATTTTGTTTGTATGTTTTATGCCTTCATCTGTCTTTGTGTTTTTAGATTGTAAGCTTCCTTTGGTTGGGGACTTTTTCTTCCTGTGTGTTTTATGCAGCACTTGTGAATAAAAGCTGACCTTGACTGGGGCATTTGGGGCATTAACCATAATCTAAATATTTAAAACAACAGCAACAATAATAAGTTCCCAGTCCTATGCTTTATTGACAGTTAATCCTGAACCTTGTCCTGGAAAGTGATCACTGTCATTGGTATTACTAAATTTTAAAAAAAATTTAAAAAAAACCCCTGCAACCTTCCTGAGCATATCCTATAAGGAAAATGGTGCAATCCTGATTCACACAATGATAAGAAATAAGGCATCACCCACCCACTTTTGGGTGTGTTTTTGTGATATGTACATGTGATGTGTACACATGTGCATGCTCATTACTATATATCCCATATAAACACACAATTATAGAATCATATAAATGTAGGGCTGGAAGGGACATGCTTGTGCTGAAGCAGGACCAAGTATTATAGCTGCAAATCCACTGGCAGCTAATGGAGTCTGAAATGTATTTTTCAGCTGTGATCTTGTGAAAATGCTACATTTCATTAGTTGTTTGATGCTGATACTGATGCTGTAGCCATGTGGGTCCCAAGATATCAGACCCAGACCTGAAGAAGAGTTCTGTGTAGCTCAAAAACTTGTCTTTTTCACCAACAGAAATTGGTCCAACAAAAGATATTTCTTCACCCACATGGTGTCTCACATTTCTCTATAGGTTTGATGAAATTTCTCTGATGTAGCAGAGAGACATAGCAGATTGCAAGTGGGGAAAAAATACGCTTTTCTCTTGACAGTTGACAGACCTGGTTTTCAAAAGTGGCCTCTGAGTTTGTGCTGTGAGTTGCTCTTTCTTCTCCTACTAATGCACAGGGCACAGTTTATACACATAACTAGCATGTGATTTGAATATAGCATATAGTCTGTCATGTTCCACATATCAGTTTTGGTAATGTATTGAGTTGATGATTTAACTCACCTATTTGTTTTACAGTATTCACATCCTTCTATTTATACACAGTCCAAGAATGTTCAGTTTTCTGTTACAGCAATCCAGAGTCTGAAAACAGTGGGTGAATAAAACAAAACAAACAACAATGTATATGGACTACACATGAAGACTGATGTGTTATAACTTTTATCTTCACTTGTGTGGAGAGATGGGATAATTCACTCATGACTGTGCCACGTGGGAGTAATGCTTCTTCTACTCACTCTTGAAAATAAATGTCATAACTGATTCAGTCATCATATATTCTTTCACATTTTCATATACATGTATGTTGTGTGTGTACACATGCTCTCTGGGCCAGATTGAGCTGGCTCTTGCTCACTATATAAAGTGTGTATGCACACAAAGACTCCCTTGATGATAGACACTGCATTCTGAAGCATGTAGGGACGGTTTGCTCTTGGTTCCCCCTACCTCCTGGAAGCGAATCACTGAAAAATGGGCAAGGAAGAGGAAGAGCCATGGTGGCTTGCCTCCATACACAGGTTCACATGGTGGGCTCTATCCATTCCTCGCCTACTCGCTCCCTGAGAAGTACTCTCTCTGGTGTTCCTCCTGGGTTGGTGTGACTCTGCATGGCCCCCAGTGAGGGCTAGATTGGAGCATATATGCCACTGCCCTCATGCATAGTCTGTTGTGTCTCTAAACATTGGGACAGCCATACTCTTCTAAGGAGGGAATGGGGAAGCCAAGAGGAGCAGTGGAAGCAGGGAATTAAAATACATCCCACTGGTTCATTCACTAAAGCATTCATGCCTACACATGCACATTTATACACACATAAATACTACAGGAAAATATGACCTGCCTCCCTGGAGTTACCCCCACCGATGCTTCTTCCTCATCCTGAGCAGCATGTGGCCTTGAAGGAAAGCAGAAAATAATAGTCATGAACAAGAGGAGTAGGGGTAAAATTGAGACAGAAAAGGCTGGGGGAGAGAAAATTGAGAGACAAAAAGAGGGAAGATTATGGTGGCAGAAGTGGGGGATCCAGACAGGGCACAAGGGCACCAATCAATTCCATCCAAACAGACTAGGAACCACTGCTGTATACACAGTGTATGGCTTTGGTGAATATATTTTTAAAAATCGCACAGAAAAGGATTAATTTTGTTTCATTTTTAGATAGTCTGTTCTTTAGTCTTTGGTCACCTGACAATAAGTGTGTTGCTTGTAGAATAAATGCAATAATTTTGCCAGGCTTGGTGCTTACATAAGTCATTGTTCTATTTGGAAAATGTGGACTGGGTGAATAGACTTGTTCCTTTTGTAGAGGATTACAATAACACACGGAAGCTTATGAGTGTCTCTGACAGATGTGTTGGCGGCCTGCCACTGCATGAAGGGTGCGGCTCTGACTGACAACTTGCAATTATATTATGATGAATGGTTCTGATGTGTGTTCAAGAGAAAACCACTTTCTAGAAAGTGAAAGTCATGCATACGGTTTCTATAAAATAAGCCCTCAGAAAGTATCCTCACTTTTATTTTTTGGTGGGCTAACCAATTTGGAACCCTTCTCCTTCAGACTTTTTCTGGTTTTCATAAATAAGGGCCAAACCAAGGATTATGTGGGAAAAAATTTGCTTTGGCCCACTTTGGCTTCAGAAATGCTTTATCTGCATTTTTAGTCAAACTGACATCATCACCGTAGACACATACATACACACACTGAAAAAATACTTAAATACATACACATGACTGTGCAGTAGCCAACAAGTTCATCAAAGAAAATCCATCAGGCAAAAAACCGCTCTTCTGTCAGGGGTATAATTCACCCATCAATAGGCCCGTGTAGCTCATGTTAGTGTTAATGGGAGTTATACCCACACACCAAAGGAAGCCTATACCCATAGATTATTTATAAATGCTCTCTTTCTTCACTAGATTTTATATCAACATTACATTGTTAGTGCCACAGCCCTGGGGTAGTAAGACACAAGGCAAATCCAATATGGTAAGGGCAATTGACCACAACTTTTATTAAACATGCAAGAAAATATTAACATCATTAGATAGGTACCCCAAAAACTGGCATAAGTGGGTCACACTGTACCTTTGAAGGCTTCAAAAGGCATCCCCAGTGCTTCTCTGATTATTCAGAAATTTGTCGCTTCAGGCAGTGTCCCTGCTGCCTTTTGTTCAGGAAGAATTTGACTGACATCCCTACAAGGGACTGCACTTTTATATGATCCTAAGGTCCAAACCATAAACAACCACTTGTCCCAACTTGTAGTCAGTCTTCACGGCCAGATAGAGGGAGTTCCAATACATTCACCACATGAGATTATCCTGTCAAAATGGTGAAGAAAAACACAAAACCTTGACCTATGCTGGGGAGGAAGGGGACATAGGGAGTAGAGTGGAGTAAGCAAAGCTTTCCCAATGGAAAAGCCTCTTTTCAGAAAATCAGATTTTTTTCTGTGGGAAAGTTTCAGTTTTGTTAGAAACTTTCAATTTTCCATCGGGAGAATTGAAACGTTGGCTGCCCACCTGAAAGCCTCTTCCCAGTTACACTTGTTGGCAGGCTGTGGCTGGTGGAGAGGCAAGGAGGCTGAGCCCTGGCTCGGGATACAAACTTTTAAAAAAAAACATTACATTTGTTTGTCGGGAAAGGATTTTCATTTTCTGGCCTTTTCTAATAGGGAGCCTCATTCTCTTAGTCCACCAAACAGACACAGATCATGAATCACTCTCTTTGCTCTCTTGAGTAGTAAGAAGAGGGACTGGCTAATGTACCTGCCAGCACTCCATGGTCCTAAGCTTGAGGCCTCTTGTGTTCCAGCTGCCATTAGCAATAGGCACTTTAGGGGGCACACCTTCTTTGATTGGCGCAGAGGCGAGTGCTGTGTGTGGCTGTTTTCTTCTGCTTGTCCCCTTTCTGTTCTATCGCTGTCTAAATCTCACACATCACAAGGAATGCTTACACATGCGAGTCCTCCCATTGACTTTAGTCAGCATTTGTCAGCACACCACTGGTGAGTTAGGGCATGATTTTGCCCTGATTTTGGAAATACATTGGTAATAAAATTATTGGAGGAAAAAGACTCAAGATGCCAACGTCACAAATGCAACATAAATTCTCCCAGTGCGCTAAGACCCCAGTGCAGAAAACCACTTAAGCCTCATGCACGTGTCAGTGCTTTATTGTATTGGAGTCCGCACATAACTAACTTCCAGGAACTTTTAAACAAAACGACATGAAAATGATTCAAAACAAAAGGCAGAATTGCCAGTAACTTCCTAAAATGTTTATTATTATTATTTGTGAATAAGAATTGAGTGCAGCCACATTTTGTTTTCATATATCAGCACATAGATCTATCTATCTATCTGAAAGTAACACTGAAAAAAATATCACCTCAGCCAGCCCTCTCCAACCAAGGAAGGGTTCAGTGAGTGTTTTGTTGGAGGGCCACTGTAAAAAAAAAAAAAAAAAAAAAAAAAAAGTGTCTCTGAGGCATTCCCTAGCTGGGCTGGGGCCCTTTGCCATGCACAGTTACTACAGGATCAGCCCCGTACAGGCCGCTGCCCCTTAGTCCTTGCACTGGGCCCCACCCTTGTGGGCCTGCTTAGTTTGTTTATGGGTGGGGGAAAAGCAAAAGTTCAGACTCAGCATAAAGTCCAGACCTGTCCTACAGGCAACAAAAAGCAAAAAGGTCAGTGTCATCTCTTTACTTCAGGGGTGCATGGGAAGCAGCTTTACTGAAGCATTGGCAGCTATGTAGCAGGGTCAGTCTCTCTTCTCGGATTTGGGACTGCAGTTTGGACTCCTTGCAGAGCAGGAGGGGTTTTTTGGCGTGGGAGTTCCACATGCTACTTCAGGAGCCATTCCCTTCTCCCGACTTACTCCTTGCAGACTGCAGCATTCTCCATGCATGACTGGCTGGGCTGGAGGGAGGTGGTATCTTAGCGCATGGAGCCTCCTCTAGCCTCTTCCCTGTCAATGCGGGGTTTAGACACCCTGCCACAGCCACTGCGTATCTAACATGCAGCTTGTCCCTTCTAGCTCTCTCTCTTTATAGTCAGGCCTATAATGCATAATAAAGTGGGCATAGTTCATAAGCTTTCTTTTACCTCTTTAACAGTAAGAGATACAGATTCCAGTGGTGTTCTCTATTGTAAGCTCCAACCAACAATAATTTACCTACTAGTAAAAATATAAAATTAAGACTTTCAATGATATCATGAAAATAGTTATGGGCCGAATTTCAAAGGAAGCTGCAATAGATGTGCCTGAAAAAACAACCCCTCAAACACTTCTGTTCTTTGAGTGAGCAAAAGAATATTTGTGTGACAGTGTTGATAACTGATGCATTAATGGGTACTTCGATGTGAAACTACTGGTTTACACATTGTGGTTTGGGGTTTTTTTGTGACCAGTCTTCACTGAACCCTTCTTTGGAACTTTGGCCCTTGGTGTCTCCATATAGCAGTTGAAGACGTACTTTGGTGGAAACTATCTCCATTCTGCTCCAAAGCACAGTTTAGAGTTTGGCCTGAACCTGCTAATGATGATCAGATTTTTAATTCATATTTTGCCAGATTCACCAGGCTTATGAGTTTAAGACAAGATAATTGAAGTGTGGGGGAGGGGGCAGCCTGTGAGAGGAATTAGACTATTGTGACAAAGTTCCTCCTCTACCTCGGTGGGTCCTGCGCTTATTGGCGGATTTTGCTTGCCTCAGAGATCTTCCCCTCTAGTAGAATCCACAGTCCAGGTTAACTCCTCCTGTGTCTGATCAGGAGTTGGGAGTTTTGGGGGGAACCCGGGCCCGCCCTCTACTCCGGGTTCCAGCCCAGGGCCCTGTGGATTGCAGCTGTTTAGAGTGCCTCCTGGAACAACTGTACGACAGCTACAACTCCCTGGGCTACTTCCCCATGGACTCCTTCCAACACCTTCTTTATCCTCACCACAGGATCTTCCAGCAGTACGCCCTCTTACTCTCAGCTCCTAGTGCCTCTTGCTCCCAGCTCCTCACACGCAACCTCCTTCCACAGCTCCTGACATGCGCCCCTCACTGACTCACTGGGAGGCTTTTGACTAGTTTCAGCCAGCCCCTGATTGGCTGCAGGTGTCTCAATCAACCTCCCTGCCTTCTGGAAAGTTCTTAATTGGCCCCAGGTGTCTTGATTAACCTGGAGCAACTGCCATAAGGTATCAGGGATTTGTTTAGCCTGGGGCTAATATACTGATTCCTTACCACTTTCCTATAGCCCTCTGGTCTTGCCCCGTCACACTATGTTATAGGGCTATCATGCTTAACTAGTTCGAACTACAAAGGGCCAAGTTCTTTCCTGTATCACAGCTCTGCTCAGTTCAGTATGAGTGTGGGGGATGGTCGGGGATCTGCTTATGGTTTCCTAGTTCTGTGAGGGCCAGCCCTGGTCCTGATGCAACTCAGAACTGTGCCAGGCAGGTTTACACTGCCCCATCACTCTGTAATGCACCCGAAATGCCTCCTACATCAGGGAATGATGGGCACAGGATCCAGGCCTGCACACTTGCATCAGCTGGGAGTTCCCCATAGAGTTCTCTGAGGCCATTTGTGTCCAGTTTCCAGCCTCTTTGTGCCTCTTCCAGTAGAGAATCTGTCTCATAGCATTCAATGGTTTGAGTTTTAAACAAACTGTTCAGACTTGCTCCCCTTTTCTCCCCTCTTCTTCAGAGAGGGAAAAAGCATAAGAACATAAGAAAGGCCGTACTGGGTCAGACCAAAGGTCCATCCAGCTCAGTATCCTGTCCACCGACAGTGGCCAATGCCAGGTGCGGTGGACCTAACAGGTAGAGATCAAGTGATCTCTCTCCTGCCATCCATCACCCTCCTCTGACAGAGGCTAAGGACACCATTCCTTACCCATCCTGGTTAATAGCCATTAATGGACTTCATCTCCATGAATTTTATCCAGTTCTCTTTTAAACCCTGTTAGAGTCCTAGCCTTCACAGCCTCCTCAGGCAAAGAATTCCACAGGTTGACTGTGCGCCGTGTGAAGAAGAACTTCCTTTTATTTGTTTTAAACCTGCTGCCCACTAATTTCATTGGGTGGCCCCTAGTTCTTCTATTATGAGAACAAGTAAATAACTTTTCCTTATTCACTTCCTCCACACCACTCATAATTTTATATACCTCTATCATATCCCCCCTTAGTCTCCTCTTTTCCAAGCTAAAAAGTCCTAGCCTCTTTAATCTCTCCTCATACGGGACCCGTTCCAGACCCCTAATCATTTTAGTTGCCCTTCTCTGAACATTTTCTGTTATTCATATTTGCTGGTGTTTTCATGCTGGTTGAATGGCAGCTGGACCCTGTGGTCTCAGGCTCATCCTGCGTACCCCTTAACACCTTTTTTTATGTTGAGAGTGAGATCATGGCACAGCAAGTTTGTTCCATCAATGGCTTCTGTTCCTAGAGTTTTCCCATTGTTGAAGGATTTTGGTGCTTGTCGTAGCCACACTTGTAGTGAGCCTGCTGGCATTCTCAGGCTATATACGAAAGTCCCCTGACATTGTGCATGACCATGTGCTTCCTTGAGAGTTTTGAGCAGCATGTTTGTGAGAGACGTTTATATGGCTAACGAGAATGTATAGATCTATAATAATAAATATAAAAACAAACAGACATGGGCTTTGGAAGAGAGATAAACCCTCAAGCTTCTGGGGGCATAAATCAATTGGGGGTTAGGTGGAAACTTTCACTGAAGGCAGGTTATGGGATAAGTACTTACTGCAGGGATTCTTCCTCTGAAACAGCTGGTACTGGTCACTGTCAGAGGCAGAATGCTGGACTAGGTGGACCAAAAGCTTAATCCAGTATGGCAGTTCCTATAACAGTTTGAAAATCACAAGGATAGCATAATGCAAGCTCAGTGGTTGTAATGTTTGCTCATTTTCTGGCTAGCTGTTTGATAAATAGCAGAATATGTTATGCCCTTAAGGCCTGATTCTCCATTGCTTTGCATGTTGTGTAGTCATTTACATCAGTGCAAAATCAGTGTAAAAACCCACCAAACCAGAATTACTTTGAACTCACATAAATGACTAGGCAAGGTGCAGGGCAATGGTAAATCAGGCTCATAATCTGTGAGTATCATCTAATCTTAGGTGCTGAACAGGTTTGCTACTATAACTATCTCTGCAAAGAGGGGACATTTTGGTTTTTTGTCTTTGTACCAAAGGTCAGATTTACAATACTGTTTACAGGATAATAAACCCATTAGGGAATTACATATTGCTGAGGAAGTAAATACATTATTTATTATCAACTGGAAAGCTTTCAAAGTAGACAATAGCTGGCCTGCATCTGGATCTGGGGTATTTAAATTAAGGGAATTGCTGTTTCTAAAAATAAAGTTTTACTCTCTATTGTTTTTACTCTTCTGGAACAGGCAGAGTTGAGCCGAAGTCCCTTCTGAACTTGGGAAATTTGGACAATCTAATTTTAGAGCTTAAAAAAATTTGATGTGAATTTTGTGTTCATGTTTATTGACAGCACTGGGAACTGAAGTTCTTTCTGTTTGCCACAGAACAGACCATAGCAATACAAGCTTTCTTGTTCCTTTTTCTGTGGATAAGGGCTCATTGTTCATTATCATTGGTCTCTCTGATCTGGACACCAGCATAGAGGCAGATTTGCTCTAGCTAAGATAGTGGTTCGTACGATGTAGGCACCTATGTAAAACAAAGTGAACAAAGTCCAATAGTTTATTGCATGTAATGTAGGTCACCAGAATCTTAATGGTAATAGTTTTCAACCACTATTGACTTGGGGTAGAATCTAACCAAGACGAAGGTGATATTTATTATTTGTATTTCAGTAGTATCTACAGGCTCCAGTCAGAGATTAGGGTTTCACTGTGTTAAGCACTGTACATACACATATAATAATAAGTCCTTGCTCCAAAGAGCTTACAGTCTACTCATATGAAAGAACAGGTGGAGAGTTGACAGGAGGGGATAATAAGCTGTAGTCACAGCATGCCCGCTGCCTCGCTATGCTGAGGGTGGTGTGAGTTACGCCTTGCCCATAAATAACTGCTTTTAAAAAAAGTCTTAGTGGTTATGAATGGGTAGTGGAATTGGAGGCCCCAAACCTGTACAGACTTATGCATGTGCTTAACTTCATAAACCGCATTCTGTTCTATTTAAGTCAATGTGATAACTCACAGTGTGTAAAGTTAAGCACATTGTAAGTACAGGAGTGGTCTTGGGTCAATGCTGCTTAATTGCTCAGCGTTCCCGTGACACATTGAGAACTGGTAGTTACTTTCCTTGTTGTGTAGAAGTCTATTGTCAGATCAGAGTTTAAACTTTGACATGTGTGGTATATCCTGTTGACTTCAGTGCAGCTATGACAATTTACCTGCTGAGGGTCTGCCCCATATGCTTTTTGGTTTCAGAGCTATATATTTAGTAAAACATATTGATAATATATGATGGAATAATGTAGTCCTTGTATATTTTCCTTTACCTGAATGTATTAAACAGGTGTCATATTAAAATGTTCATATGTAAAATATGTATTATAAGTATACTAAATTTTATGCATAAGGTTTATATGTATAATATATATATATATATATATTACAAACTACATGGCTTTAGAAAGAATTAATTGGGACTGTTGAAGGTGGTAAGGCTTTGCAAGAGCCAGTCCTAATTTTTAGATGTAGTATTTCAAATAAAACTTCTCAATAAACGTCAAGAAGAATATTTTAGAATTATGAAAGAAATATATGGCTCTTTCAGTGAATTTCTGCAATGCATGTGCAGCAAGTGTATTAAACCAGAGTCTATTGGATGTAATAGCAATCAAATCGGCATCCCTCCCTTATGCTATTGAACATCTGACAGTATGTTTTAAGTGATGAAACAATATTATGCTTTCACAACATGCTAAACAGTTCAACTTTCTAACTAGAATATTTCCCACTGTGGGTACTTCAAATCTCACAAATAACAATACTTGATAGCACAGGTTTCTGCTTTAGAGTTTATTCTGATGGAATGAAATTTTGTGAAGGTCCCCCCCAGAATTCGGTCTTTGTTAGAGTGCATTTTATATTTGGATAAATACATCATAAAGTATCATTAACCTCTACATTTTTCAAAGTCCATGAGTAGGTTTCCAGCCACGCAATTCTCATTAACTTACATAGGAGTCATGCCGTCAAAATTCAACACATCAGTTTAATCGTTTATGGGTAGGAATCAGGATTAAATCAAAGAAACTCAAAGGTAATGTGTAGGCTTTTTGTCTTAGTCATCTGCAGTACAGTGCTCCGTGCATGCTTCAACACCATTCCCAAGAGTTCAGTTGCCCATTTCTTACTGGGAGTGAGGAAGCTGCAGAAGAAGAAGGGCTATTTACAACTCAGAACAGGGAATGCAGGGCCCTGAGAAATTGTGAACTCTTTGCTCCATAGATTTATAGTAAAGTATTTATTATTCCTGACGTGTATATAAGCATGGCAAGTAGCTTGGTGTTTGTAAAGTTTATAAATCTTTTAAGGTTCTATTAAAGTTGGTTTAAGACATCCTCTGGTATTAATCAAGGAAAGATTTGCTTATTCTAGATTTCACTGAAAACTTGACTTCTATACCGGAGTTGTATAACTGCCAGAGTATTGTAGTGTCCTGTAAGGAACTACATTGTGTGCCGTGGAGACCTTGGGAAATAGTAAATAAAGATGAGATTCTAACTATAGTTTTCATTCCTTCTCATCCTCGTTTGAAGTCATTTCACATCAAGGGCTTATTATTTTGTTCTTTCCATGTTATATTTTTACATACAAAAAACCCTTAAGGGGTTCTATTCATGAACAATTCCTTCTGCTGAGAAATTATTTTAATTTCAGGATATTCTATGGCGGGACTGAGTTAGGGATTTTTTCATACAGAATTTTTTAAAAAATCCTTCAAATTATTAATTGCACAATTTTTTGTTAGTGATTTATCAGGATAATGTGAAGAATATGATTTTTTGGATGGAAAATATACATAGGGGGTTTTGAATCATCTGGTTTTTTTTCTTATAAATAACCTGCTGGGTTATGGCCAGCTATTAGAGTTTCCATGGAGCATTCTTCAGTTTAGTAGTAGCCACCATTTTTCTGTTCATCAAAATTGGTGGCAAGAAAGAACATCATTGTGCCACATAGATTCCCCCCCCCCCGTCTTTAAGATCCATTACTTTTTTCTTTACCCAAACCTGCCCATCAGGGTCAGTAGCGTAGCCAGGGGGAGCAGCTGCTCCCCCTGTGAGCAGAGCTAAAAAAAGGCGCCGCTTCTTTTTAAGCACTGCTTCTTGCATTCACCCGGTGGCGCTCCGGGTCTTCGGCGGCGGGTACCACCAAAGACCCTGAGCGAGTGAGGACCCACCGCCGAAGTGCCACCGAAGACCCAGAGCGCCGCTGGAGGCGCCGCCGGGTGAGTACAGTGGAAACCTGTGGAGGCGCCTTTCTATAGCGCCGCTCCCCCTGTGCTCCAGACCTGCCTACGCTACTGATCAGGATGCTGGAACAATTTTTATCATGGGGTTGCTGAGAGCCATTGAACCAAACTGTAAACCCATAGATAATGGAAATCCCTTCAAGCCAGAGGTTGCTGTAGCACCCCCTGCACTCCTAGTTCCAGTACCTATGCTGCCCATAACTTCTTTATTTCAGTGTTACAAAATTTCTACTGAAAAGAGTAAAAGACAGCGTGCCTGATACGTGGATATACAATATTATACCACATATTAGAAAATTGAACTTAAGGCCTTCTAGATCAGGGGTAGGCAAACTTTTTGGCCTGAGGGCCACATTGGGGTTCTGAAACTGTATGGAGGGCCGGGTAGGGAAGGTTGTGTCTCCCCAAACAGCCTGGCCCACAACCCCTATCTGCCCCTCCCACTTCCCATCCCCTGACTGCCCCCTCAGAATCCCCAACCCATCCAACCCCCCCTGCTCCTTGTCCCCTGACCGCCCCCTCCCAGCACCCCCCACCCCTAACCACCCCCCTGAGACCCCACCTGCTATCCAACCCCCCCGCTCCTTGTCCCCTGACCGCCCCCTCCCAGCACCCCCCACCCCTAACCACCCCCCTGGGACCCCACCTGCTATCCAACTCCCCCTGCTCCCTGTCCTATGACTGCCCTGACCCCTATCCACACCCCCGCCCCGTGACAGGCTCCCCAGGACTCCCATGTCTATCCAATCACTCCCTGTCCCCTGACTGCCCCCCAGGACCTCCTGCCCCTTATCCAACCCACCTGCTCCCCGTCCCCTCACCATGCCACTCAGAGCACCAGGACTGGCAGCCGTGCTGCCTGGCCGGAGCCAGCCACACCACTGCGCAGTCTAGAGCACCGGGGCAGGCTGGCGACTCTCGCAGCCACGCTGCCCAGCAGGAGCTTGCAGCCCCACCGCCCAGAGCTCTGGTGGCACGGTGAGCTGAGGCTGCGGCGGGGAGGGGACAGTAGAGGAGAGGCCGGGGGTTAGCCTCCCTGGCCGGGAGCTCAAGGGCCGGGCAGGACAGTCCCGCAGGCCGGATGTGGCCCGCGGGTCATAGTTTGCCCACCTCTGTTCTAGATCATTAGTTAATGTATCACATACAGTCATTACCATCTGCATCAGTTCGGTGACCTCCGTGAAATTATCTGGTAACAGTGCTATATTTCCTCATAAGCAAGTGTCCACTTTACAATATCACCACATAATTAACACTAATTAGCATCCTGGTTGCTAGTTGGAACAGAAAAGGCAAGGATTTGAATTAGAATAAAGACTAGGAAGGAAGGTATGAGGGATCTTTCCAGAACAGAGTTAAGAAAGCATGAAGTAGCTAGCACTCTGAGTAGAGTACTTCATCTACAGTGTTATCACTCTAGTATTGTCCACTGACACAAAAGTTAACTGAATAATAATAATAATTAATAAAAGCTTAAGAAATGGAAGAGGAAATAGGGTGGTTGTTGCTTGATGTAAAAGAAAATAATGAGACTATTTTAATCAAAATTGATAAATATTATGTGGCAGTTTTAACACTTTTTCATGACATCACCAGAAAAAGTGCTAAAGATTTTATGGCCCAGAGTCTCTGGACTGGTTGAACTGTACTTGGTGCAAGGACAGGATGGAGAGAGAAAGGTGGACTAAAGCCACCTTTACAATTTCCTAATCCCAGGGCTACAGGGTGTTGGTCCTGTCTACTATATTTTATACTAGCTGCCAGTAGTCTACAGGGGCAATTCCTGAAGCTGGAGATCAGCCAAGTTCAGGGATACTCCAACTATGCCCCTTTTCCCTGGCCATGCACCCCCAGGGAATGGATGGGATAGGAGCCAGCTTTATACCACCAAGGAATTCCCCAGTTCAGAGGGAATCCTCCACTGGCTTGTTAAACTAGGTTTAACGGAGCAGATAATCTCACCCAAGTTCTCTAAAATGATGTTTTTCACTGACAGTGCTGGCTGAGTACTCTATGAAGCAGAGTGTAGGCTGAGAGACATTCTGAAGCTACTTCTCCCTATGCTGGTGAAGTTCAGGTGTAGTACCAAGGCACTGCAACTCAGTAGATCATGTGATGTAAGTCTTGTTTCACAAGGAAAGATTAAAAGAGTTTAATCCGTATTGCTTGTTTAGGTGAAAATGGGATGGGGTGGTATATCATAACTACCCCTAAGTTTTTGAACTGTGTAGACATCACAGATGGAAGTGAATTGTTTAGAGTGGCAAAGGTATAACTAGGAGTGATGGAATGAAATTAAGAGAGAGGCTGAATATCAGGAGAAATTTTGACAATGATTCTTATTCACGAGTGGAACAGAATAGTCAAAGGAATTTGTGGAAGCCCCATTGTTTGAGTCATCTAAGGCTAGACTGAAACAAATTCCCAAGAAAACAATGCTTCACTGGCAGTGTGACAAACTATATGGCGAAATACATCTGTTTTCTCTAATTTCACAATAGCTATATGTAAGCGGGGGAATAGTCCCGCTCTTGTGGGGAACTTTCCTCGTCTCTGCACTACCCCGGTGAAATGGGCTAGCGGAAGGATCTGAGTCCTCGCTCCCACTTCCTTTACCCAGAGGCCTCCCTGTCCTCGAGGACTCCCCTTGCACTCTCCTGTCTGGCAGAGCCCTCGTAACCCCAACAAGGCTGGGCCCAGGATTCCTGGGGGGCTCGACCCCCAACCTTGCTGTGGTCACCTAGGTCAGGGGCTAGGGTGTCCCCACTCCGGGGTACTCTCTCTGCATTTCCCTAACCCACAGATCATTGCACACAATTTAAAGCAAATGCAAATTATTTAATCAACAATTAATTTTAAAATGAGTAAGGAAAAAATGGGAAAGACTAATGAAAACACATCACCCCGCTCTGTGGCAGGGAACATCACAACAGTGTCTCTGCAATGTCAGGGCAGTTCAGTCTGTTCCTGTGTAAGTCCCAGGCTCCTTCTCAGGCCCTGGCTGTGCTGCAGGGACGCTGTGGCTTGGACACTTGTTCTGGCGGTGGCCACACGCTCGCAGGCTCTGGGTGGCAGGACCCTTCTTCCCAGCGTCGCCCCTGCCCTGTCGGGGTTTAGATCCCCCTGCACGTCTGGCCCGCAGGGCCTCTTGGCTGAGGCGTCCCCTGTGCTGTGCCCACTGCCCAGGGTCCCCCTCGCTCTCCCCAGCTGCTCACCGCACCCGGCTCCGGACTGCTCCAGCCCCAGCTCTACCGCTCTGCCTCAGCTCCAGCTCCTCTGCCTCAGCACGGCTGCTGCTGCTGCTCTGCCTCCAGCCCCCTGGGCTGCTGCAGCTTCTCCCCCCAGGGCAGGTCTGTCTCTCTGGGCTGTGCTCTGGCTCTGGGGCTGCACCTCTGCTCCCAGGGCAGGTCTGTGTCTCTGGGCTGCTTTTCTGACCCCTCTGGATCTGGCCCAGCTCAGCTCTAGCCTCTGCCCTCTCCTTAGCTCGGCCCCACTCACTCAGACTCAGGCACCTTCAGCTCACACGGAGGACGGGATTCACCCCTGACCTCCTGACTCCCTGATTCGCCTGCCCGCCCTGTCAATCAGGCTGACCTGGAGCATTGGCCTCTCCCCATTGCCCCTGGGGACTGTCAGTCCCATCGACCCTTCCCCTTTTGGTACTGGGAGCTCTGAATGTTAGTAAGGGGATAACAGTCCCCTTACATTCCCCCTTGCTAAAATTCTGCCACAACCACAATGTTTACACTAATACCTCCGGACCCATTATTAACAACATATACCCACATCATATCAAACCCATTAACATCAAAAGAACATTTAACATATTAAACATTTCACATCTACTTCTTCATACTATACATAACAATATTAATTAAAACACTACATAGAACCAATAATGTAATCATCTCTAAATTTAACAGGTAGTACACCCTTATTAGCCCTGTGGGACCTTCTTAAGACTGGTATTTCATTACCCATATTGTCTATTTCCCTGCCCTCGGGTAATACTGGGTCAGTTTGAGGGATCTGGCCATTCTCTTTAGGGTTTGGGTTTACCCCATTGGTTTCAGTCTCCTCAGGAAATGCTGCTCTATGCCTCCTATGAGCCCTGGTCAGACTAAAAGTCCAATGCTTTAGCTGGTCCCTATGTACTACTCTCTTAGGACCGCCTTGTTCAGGCTGGATAGTGTACACTGGCAGTTTGGGATTGTTGTGGGTGACCACAGTGTGACGATTCGGCTCCCATTTGTTCTGTATTTTATTACGTCTCCAGCATCTGTGGCTACTAACTGGTACACAGTCACCAGGTCTGATGAGAGCCCCACTGGGCTTGCGATCATAAGTCCTTTTCCTACTTTGGGCTGTGTCTTTAGCTGAACTGAGAGCAACTTTGCTGGCTGTCTTTGGCCTGTCATGGACACCTTTGACCCGGTCATCAAAATTGGTCACCTCATCCTTAGAAAAGGCTTCTTGATGCTTCTCTGGCAACACCCTTACGTTAGCCACCTGTGCAGGAATCAGCCCTTGGGGCGCCACTTGAACTGGCAGTCTCCCACCACATATTTCTTGAGGAAAGGTAACTTGTTCTCCCTTCTCCCCAAATGTGACCTTCACCCGAGGGATCACCTCCTCAGGCTGCAACTCCATAGCCTTCACGCTTGAGTTTAGAAGACTCACTGGTACTCTTCCTTTGATGGCACTAGTCAGTAGATTGGCTGACTGAAGTCCACTAGGTAGGCTTGACCCAGATGTAGGCTCTACCAGCACTTGATATTCATTGGTATTTCCTGGCATCCAGCAGCGTTCATTAAGGATCTTCTCTCTCCAAGGAGGAATAGTGATCTTCTGTTTTCTGCCAACTTTAACATTTCCAATCCACCTTGTGGAGCCCAGGGAATCACCCTGCCTCTCCGCTCGAGCCAGTACTCCACTCAGCACAGCATTCCTCTTAGAGTGCCCATGACGGTTCATCTTTCTGGTTCCTTCTACTGGCAACTTTAGCTCCTTCAACTCACTAATGATGTTCATCCCTAGAATCCCTGGGACTCCTTCTCCTATATGGCTCCCTTCAGAGGCTTTATCTTTCAGGATGAAGATGCATTTCCCTGGCAATGTCTGGCCCATGTAGTCTATGTCTGCTTCGAGGCATCCCACCACTGGGATTGCCAGTCCATTAACTGCTGTTAGATGTACAAACTGTGTGTTGTGCATGGTCAGCTCCTTGTCTTTCAAATATTTTTGAAAATGTGACTCAGTAATGGTGGTGACTTCTGAGCCAGTATCTAACAAACATCTGGTCTTCACGCCGGCTATACATACTTCAGCAGTTAGACAGTCTCCAAATGCTCGTTTACAGAAGTCACTAAATATGCTGGCGCTGCCCATGTTCCTCTCAACACTGTATGCAAAGTGATTTTCCACCAAGGACAGGCCTAGGAATCCTTCTGCCACTGCTTGGCCTTCTACTGTAGATGGACCAGTCGCTCCTGGTGCCCCATTGATTTTGAGTGCCTGGGACTCTGCTCTCCTCAGTGGACATTCTTGGCTAGTATGCCCTGGCCTTTCACAAGTGTAACAGATGTACCTTCCCAGCTCATCCTTCAGTGGGGCTCTTCGGGATCCCAATCTCCTTGGATACTTTGGCATGCTAACTGGATTTTTTTCTTTCATCAACTCGGTCATTACTTTCAGCATCTCCCCCTGTTGGACTGCCAGTTTTTGGACAGCTTCACTTAGGCTTTCCAGTGTTAGCTGTGTTTGGGGCAGGGCCTTTTCCCCAGCAGCTGCATTCACTAGGCCCCCACTTTGTGTATGGGGGTTAGGCTTGGCTCTCTCTGCCACAGGAACTTCCTCTTCTTCTGACCACATAATGGCAGCCTGCATGAGTTCATGGAACTTCTTACTGGGCTCTTCCTTAAACCTCCTTTTCATTTCACGTCGGAGGGAGTCGTCCCGGAGCCCCAACACCAACTGCTCTTTTAGAAACATATCTGGGTCTGGAACTCGTTGAGAGTCTCGCCGCTGCACTTTGCTCATTCTCTCCTGGAGGTCATATGCGTATGCCCGGATAGTTTCATCAGGCTCCTGCTTTCTCTCAAAGAACTCCTTTAGTCGAGTTCCAATAGGTACCTTGTCTCCATACACTTCTAGGAGGAGTTCAAACACTTTTTTCACATCTTTCTTGTCTGCCACTGCCATGAACTTTACTGTGGCCTTGGCCTGGCCCTTGAGATGTTCCTCTATGAAGTCCACATGGTCTTCCTCAGGTACTCTTAGCACACGCAGAGCCGTCTTCACAGACTTGACCCACTCCTCTACTGTAATGTCTCCTGGTCTGGTCGGGAAGCCACCAAACTCTGTGACCTTCTGCTCCCGTGGGACATAAATAGTAGGGGGTTTCTTAGCTTCTGCTGCCTGTTGTTCTATTACTGCCTTAGCCAGTGATAAGGCTTCTCTCTGTTCTGTTCTAGCTAGTTGTAATGCCTCAGCTTGGTCTGACAATCTGCGCTGAAGTTCAGCAAACTGGGCCCGTAGTTCTTCAGTTCCAGCCATGGTAGGTTTCTTGACCAGGCCTGGACAGTGCTACCAGAACTCAACCAGTAAACCAATGGGGTGGACCCTGTGGATAGGATCCTGTTCGTGACGCCAATTATGTAAGCGGGGGAATAGTCCCGCTCTTGTGGGGAACTTTCCTCGTCTCTGCACTACCCCGGTGAAATGGGCTAGCGGAAGGATCTGAGTCCTCGCTCCCACTTCCTTTACCCAGAGGCCTCCCTGTCCTCGAGGACTCCCCTTGCACTCTCCTGTCTGGCAGAGCCCTCGTAACCCCAACAAGGCTGGGCCCAGGATTCCTGGGGGGCTCGACCCCCAACCTTGCTGTGGTCACCTAGGTCAGGGGCTAGGGTGTCCCCACTCCGGGGTACTCTCTCTGCATTTCCCTAACCCACAGATCATTGCACACAATTTAAAGCAAATGCAAATTATTTAATCAACAATTAATTTTAAAATGAGTAAGGAAAAAATGGGAAAGACTAATGAAAACACATCACCCCGCTCTGTGGCAGGGAACATCACAACAGTGTCTCTGCAATGTCAGGGCAGTTCAGTCTGTTCCTGTGTAAGTCCCAGGCTCCTTCTCAGGCCCTGGCTGTGCTGCAGGGACGCTGTGGCTTGGACACTTGTTCTGGCGGTGGCCACACGCTCGCAGGCTCTGGGTGGCAGGACCCTTCTTCCCAGCGTCGCCCCTGCCCTGTCGGGGTTTAGATCCCCCTGCACGTCTGGCCTGCAGGGCCGCTTGGCTGAGGCGTCCCCTGTGCTGTGCCCACTGCCCAGGGTCCCCCTCGCTCTCCCCAGCTGCTCACCGCACCCGGCTCCGGACTGCTCCAGCCCCAGCTCCACCCTCTGCCTCAGCTCCAGCTCCTCTGCCTCAGCACGGCTGCTGCTGCTGCTCTGCCTCCAGCCCCCTGGGCTGCTGCAGCTTCTCCCCCCAGGGCAGGTCTGTCTCTCTGGGCTGTGCTCTGGCTCTGGGGCTGCACCTCTGCTCCCAGGGCAGGTCTGTGTCTCTGGGCTGCTTTTCTGACCCCTCTGGATCTGGCCCAGCTCAGCTCTAGCCTCTGCCCTCTCCTTAGCTCGGCCCCACTCACTCAGACTCAGGCACCTTCAGCTCACACGGAGGACGGGATTCACCCCTGACCTCCTGACTCCCTGATTCGCCTGCCCGCCCTGTCAATCAGGCTGACCTGGAGCATTGGCCTCTCCCCATTGCCCCTGGGGACTGTCAGTCCCATCGACCCTTCCCCTTTTGGTACTGGGAGCTCTGAATGTTAGTAAGGGGATAACAGTCCCCTTACATATACTTTTCAGCATCCCAGTTCATGGGAAGGCATTATTGCTACTATTAGGGGAAACAGTAGGTCAGATTCTCTGCTGCTGTTAATTGGTGCAGTTCCATTGATTTCACTGGAGCTGCTCCAATTTACACCATAGAGAAATTGCCTTAGTATATTCTGCCTTTCTAGTTTGAGTAAAACATTAGTCTTATAGCTGAGGTCTGCAAGGAAAGGGTTTGGAGTCAAGGGAATGAAAGAAGACCAAGTTTTGCCCACACTTGAATCCTTAGATACCTACCCACTAGCAAAATAGACACCCTCTGCGCCCTGAAATAAAAGGTGCTACAAATCCTATTGATTGATTTACTTTAGCTAATAAGGAATATGGTAGGAGAGAGCAAAATAGGCACATAATACTCCTTTAAAGTGTCAGTTTATGTAATCATCTGCTCAAGAACTGCAAGTAAATTGTACTCCCTTTTCCTAAGTGTCTCTGATTGCCGTTGTATAAAGTCTCAGACTGTCTTATACTAACATTACATGTTCCTATGGGAAGCAAGTGAGAGGTACATGCACTTGGGGAAAAGGTGATTACACAAAATGTACTGTGTGCCATCATTGTAATGCAAATAATGCAGTAATACACATTTCAGTGAATAAAGCCTATCTAACAGAAAAGTACACCCCATAATGGAAAGAAAACTTAAAGTAGAAGAATGAAACGTATATGTAATTTTGACAGGCTTAAAATATAGTTTTCTTCTACTAATGTGCCAAAACATTGCATCTAAGCACTTGCACTGACATTTCAGAAAGCTCCTTTTGACACACACAGTGTATCATCTAGTGCAATGTTCATGGAATTAACATTTTCCTGCAGTAATCATATACAATTTAATGACCAAATAGTTCTGAGGCAATACAACTGGATTTCACAGGAACTAAATATATTTCTTCACACTGATCCAGCATGTTTTAGTTGAGCAGTCATTAGCATGTTTATAATGGTTCTAATTTAGCACAACATTTTCTGAATTTTATCCTTGAGTCATTTACAAATTGTTCATATTGAGTAAACAAAGGAAACAGATTGCATTTTATACTTAGTAATTTATCTGAAAGAAGAGGGGAGGGTTAATTGTCTAAAAGTTTTGCTCTGTTTGGGGAAGTGATTCTAGTCTTGCGTGGCTTGGTGCACAATGCATTTCCCCCTCTGTTCTGGAAAAAGAAAAAAAAGAAAGAAGAAGGGGAAGGGATGGAGGAGTGAGTAAAATGAAAAATTAGGAGCAGGGCAAGATTGGCCACTCCCATAGGGGAGTGTGGAGCAGAACTGAAGCTGGCACGAGATTATCTAAAACAGTTGGTGCATTCCTTAATGATCAAGTGCCTGAGAAGTCCAGCTTTCTCTCACAGAGCATCTGTGTTGATGTTTATATCAGTGCCCTGCTGTATGGGAAAAGCATGCTTTCTCTTGTTGCTTTTCTAAAAATAGTGTGGAATATAGCATTGTATGAGTTATTTTAGGAGAACAAAAACATTTGCAGGGTTAAAGGTTTGGCTTTTTAATAAATAAAAAAATAAAGGTCAGAACTGCGTCTTAAGCTAGTCTTTAGATGGGGGTGGGTGGTACAAGCAATGTACAGTTTTCTTTGTACGTAGGGGTTTGCATCAAGCTGTTCACCAGAGATTTGAAACAACCCATTCTAGGCTGGATTGGTACATTCTGCGAACTTGCTGCTGTTTTCCCATTAGGCTCATTTTAGAAAGCAAGCCTGGAAACTACCAGTATTTGTACACCAGTGTTTGCATTTGGAAAGCACATAGTTTCATGTGAGAGCTAGACCAGTCAGGGAGTGTGTGAGAGTTCAGGGTAAAACCAGCACATTTTAAGGCCTAATTATTTTTAGTGTGCTTGGAGAGTTTTAATTAAATTTAAGAGAGCACTTCAAACTCCTACAGTTCTAATTTTGTTTGCAGTGTAGTTTGTCGCCATGTTGGTTCCAGGATATGAGAGAGACAAGGTGGGTGAGGTAATATATTTTATTGAACCAACTTTTCTGCTGGTGGAAGGGCCGAGCTTTTGAACGACACAGAGCTCTCTTCTCTGCCAGACCTGAAGAAGAGCGCTCTGAAGCATGAAAGCTTGTCTCTCTTGCTAGCAAAAGGTGGTCCAATAAAAGATATTACCTCGTCCACCTTGTCTCAGTTCTAATTTTATCATTTTGTGGAAAACTTGTCACCATGAAAAAATATGTAGCAGTTAGCAGATTCATTTGGTCCCTGTCCTAAAGAAAACTGCTTTTGAGGGAGTCATTTGTTGGATTTACATTATTGGTATTCGGCAAGAATTTCTACTAGGAACTACTGTTCCATTATCATTGAGATTACAAATATTTGTTTACATTAGGCATCAATTGTTGTTGTTGTTTGTATTACAGTAATACCTAGAATCTTATCCAAGATTGGGGTCTCATTGTATTAAGCACTAGGGTGACCAGACAGCAAATGTGAAAAATCAGGACAGGGGGTGGGGGGTAATAGGAGCCTATATAAGAAAAAGACCCCAAAATCGGGACTGTCCGTATAAAATCGGGACATCTGGTCACCCTATTAAGCACTCCACAAACATACAGGCTACATCTACATTTGAGCTGAGTGGTGTGATTCCTAGCTCACATAGCCATACCAGGCTAGCTCTGCTTGAGCAGGTATGCTAAAAATAGCATCACAGGGGTAGCATGGTCAGTGGCATGGGCTAGCTGCCTGAGTAAGTGCCCAGGGGGTCCTGGTGGATATGTACTCGGGGCAAGTAGCCCTAGCCACCACCCAGGCTACCCCAGCTATGCTGCTATTCTTTAGCACACTTGCTCAAGCGGAGCTAGAATGAGTATGTTTCTGCATGCTGGGAATCACACTCCGAGCTCCAAGTGTAGACATAGGTATAACGAGATGTAGTGTTGGCCCCTGAGAGGTTAGAGTGTAAATAGTCAGAAGAAACAAAAGGGTGGGAAGGAAAGTTGACACACAGGAAGGTGAAGTGAGCTGGCCAGAGACATAGCAGATCAGTGGCAGAGTGAGGTATAGTGCCTAGGGATGAAGAAATAACCATCTGTAGTAAGTATACCTTTCTTCTTTTGTTAATTTTACTAGTTATTAAGTAATATTCTTTCCAATTACTATCTTATTTATGTGTACATGGCTGGTGGTAGTGGCATTCACCATCAAATTGGCTGTTGGGATAGTAAATCAACAAAATCTTGAAATGCTAGTCAAAGAAGTTAGTGCATTGGCTAACAACATATCTCAAATGTCTTATTTTTAAATTTTCCGTTATACCATGACAATTAATTACTCTAAGATGGAAATTGAGAAGGATGAGATGAGACCTAACTTACTGGCGATAGGAAGATTGAAACGAAGCTACTTATGAAGAGGGGGCAGTGACACTACATTGTAACTCTCTATGTTGAGCCTTCAGGCTGATTTTTGATTAGTTCTGTATTGTTATCCTCCTTTTTTCTTTTAGTTAAAGTTTATTGAAAATGAAAAGGGTAATTCGTATTTGAAAGAAGAAAATGAGTAATATGGCATCAAAGAATCTATTTTAGTAACATTACACAAACTTTACACCCTTGCATTAAAAAAGAATAGACAGCATCATCCAGCACTTATGTTTGTTAGTTATGGTTAAATTATATTTTTTATTTATCAAGTCATGACTGTAAATGTGAAGTTCTTCGTTTCAGTTTGAATTGGTATCAGATTATAAAAGCTAATTCTTTCAAAGTGAATGAAATTCATTTTGCTGAACACTGAAATGTTACAGTTTGCATTTAATTTTAATATACATATTACCAAGAATGAATTCTATGATTTTAATGGTATAGAGCTATGCTAAGCAGTTCTTTTTCTCAAGGAAATCTAGAGGGCAAAGAAATCACAAAAGGCATGTAATCAAGTGGTTCTCGTACACCTGAAGATGGATCAGTTAGTGAAAGGTGCTGCCAGGCTGCACACGCAAATTAAGTCCGATCACTAGATAGTAAAATGTACTTCACTTTCTGAATAACAGATTTCTTTAGCTGAATCTAATAATGCCATTGGTAGTAGTATACAAGTCAGTAGCACCCAATGTATACTAACTAGACCAACGTCTGAGTGATCTTTTTAAAACGAAATCTTGCATTTTACTGAAAAAATTCTTGCAGTTTCTGAATTGCTTTTTCTAATTAGGTTTTTCTCCTTTATGTGAAATACCAAAGCAAACCCTCCTCTTTCAGATGCATAATGGGTTATTTTTGTTTTTATTGTTGTTTTGGTGTCAAATCCTTAGTAGATCATCATGGAACTAGTGAAATCCTATTGTTACATAAAAAATCAAGACATTCTCAGGCCAGGTCTACACTAAATAGCAAGGTTGACCCAGCTACATTTTTCAGGGGTATGAAACATTCACACCCATGAATGATGTGGCTATGATGACCTGACTCCAGCTTTAGACAGCGCTAAGTCAATGGAAGGATTCTTTTGTTGACCTAAGCTACTGCCTCTTGGGAAAGTGGATTAATTATAGCGACAGGAGAACTCCTCCTAGTGCTATAGTGAGTGTTTACATCTAAGTGCCACCACGCTGCAGCAGTTTAAGTATAGACATAGTCAAAGTGAAGTTAAGGAACAGGAGAAGAGGGAGCAACCTATTACTGTTGTTTACCAGTAGTTTGGATTTTGGAAAAAAAGACTTTTTCCTTTAACAAATATATCGAATGGGATAATTCCCTATACACTGTTTCTCTTCTGTAACCTTGACTCATCTGAGGCCTCCAAACTCATTTGACTTGGCCTGATCCAATCAATACTGTCATCTCATTGTGGAATTGGAAAGAAATGAATATGTATAATAGCAATGGCTTAGGGAGTATGCGCTCCACAGTGAAGGTGGAAAAAGTTTCACATTTTGGGACATTCCCAGAGCTTGCTAAAACATAATGAATACCCATTATGTTCAGTGAAATCTCGTTGTATTATAATGTGCATTGTAACATTACTATCAAGCATACCTCCTGAAAATAAGGATTGGAATTGTCATGCTCTTAATTATATAGCACTCTTTTTCTGTAACACTGATGGGAAGTTTGTCAATCTACTGAGGGTTATATCATCCTTTGAAATATTTGCTCTTGTGCTAGGTATGGTCTGATATTTCCCCCCAGGCTTTTCCAACACTCCCTTGAGTTCTAATATATTTTAGATGCACTTAGAAACATATGTCACATGCACCTTTGATTGAATTACATTTCTGTGTACATTTCCATTCATTGTTTATGAATTTACAGTGCATTTGCAATCATTATTAATAAATCAATGTGCTTTTGTCTTCTGTCACAATGTAATGTATATATTCAAAAAGAATTGTATGCAAACAAGTCATGTTTTAGAACTCATATCAGTAATAATTATCAGCTCACAGTATTGTTACAACATGTTTTGAAAGAAGCTTATTATAAAAAAAACCAAGGCACTGCAAGGTAGCAAGAGTGAGACAGTTCAGTTGATCATTGATATGGGTGCTGTAAATATGCCACCGTATACTATAGTGTTTTATTAAGTCTCAAAAAGTCAAAGCTGATTTGAAATAATAATGTCTGACAGTCAGGGCTTTGAAGTTTTGCTGCTGCACTCTCACATTTAGGCTTTCTTTTATGTATGACTTTACCGTAAAAAACAAAAACACACATGGCATGAATACTTTCTTCATATCTGTATTTCAAAGAAAGTAATGAGAGGCTACTTCAGTAAATTAAAAACAATCTGTGGATGGACACAGGCCACTGTAAGGTCATACAGTATTCATGCAAGATATAGTTTTGGTTGCTCGCTTGTTCAAGTTTGTGAGACTGGAATAAAATAGAAAGAGAGAGAATGCAAAAGTTATTCTTGACGGGAAGAAGTAGACTTTCATTTAGTCAGAAGAACTTCAGAGCTTGTCTGTGATAGTTAGCACCCGTTCTTCATCACCAGTCTTGCAACAGAGTGCTGGATTCCATCCATTCCATGCCTGATTGATTAGCCAGTGGACAAATGTTAATTGTTTTCATCAATGCTTTGTGTTCATGGGGAGATCCTTTTCATCTTCTGTGTAGGACTCACTTTACCTTTGTTTATTCAGTTTATCTTCTAACAATCTTTTCTCATCCACCATTACAAGTTACCACATTGAGGGAGAATTCTGCAGTACTTCTACCCCCATTGCACAATTAAAATTACTAAAAGAAATATTGAGGGGTGGGGATTATGCAGTAAACATCATAGTTTACAAGAAGTAAGATTTTGATAGATCATCCAATCTCTAATTTATAGCTAACACATTTGCTCTTGTTGTCTTGGGAAGAAAAGTTCTCCTAGGGTGTATAACAACATAAAATATATGGAGTCAAATTCTGTACTCTACTTACTTACTGTATCCCATTCTGTACTAACTTACATCCTGTGTAACTCTATTGGCTTGGGTGAGTTAGCATGGGGTATAAACCAGTAGAAAATATGCTTAGTTTATAAACTAGAGCTGGGACCGTGACACAAATTCAAAATCCAAAGGTGAACATTTATCAAGAGTAATCTCTTTCCTTGCTTAGTTTATAATAGATAGTCCTGAACTGAAGCATCCCTAAATTTCACAGATGTCCAGACTCCCCAGTCTTTGGGATGCTTTTAAGTTGGGGCCTTGATTCAACTTACTCTCCAGATAGTTTTGCAATCCAGATTTGGGTCCAGACTTCCACAAAATCAGTAGAATTTAGAATCTGATGTTCTGGTTCAGGATTCAGCCCTGTTTCTAAAATGAACTAAGCTAGGAAATGGATTACAACTATTGAAGAAACTTCCCCTATGTAGGAAAGCACCTTTGAAGATTTTATATGTATGGAGGGAAATTGACTTTCAATACTAAAGGAAAAAACACATCTCACCGTAGATCCTTTTCAGGGTGTGTGTGCAAGCACGTGTACACAAGGGCTCGGGGAGGAACATATTTTTAATTGTAAGCTGCTTGTTACCCCTTCCATGTCGGTGAATGTCCAATTTCAGGTATCTCCAGTGAGATAGGTGAACATATTATGATGATTTAAATTAAGAATTATGCAAACCGACCCCCACCAGTTGCAAACCTTCTGGAATTAAAAAAAGAAGCTGTAATTACAATATATGTTCACAGTTCTTAAAAGTCACCCTTTGTATTTTCCTAACCTTTGTGAATCAGCCCAAGAACAAAATGTAATAGCAAATAATTATGAGCTGTTGGGATAGAAGTTCAGAATAGAGAAATGCAATACTTGTGCAGTCTAATATCTTTTAAAGAAATATTTCCTTGCAAATATTTTTCAATCATTTATATAGAAAAAGAAAACTACAACTATTGACATGATTATATTAAGAGAGCGGGGCTTAGAGACTGACCACTCAATGGAATTCTGGAGAAATATGCTGCTATGCTTGTATATATTCATACATGGGTTTGCACAAATACATGCTTCAAGGGTGAATTTCTTTTCAGCTCTCATGAGATTATTTAATTGTGTCTTGATTCTGTTATTTGTTGCATCTTAAGCTTTTGTTGTTGTGGTTTTGTATCAATTGAGAGAAAGCATACTGGTTAAAAGTCATTAACACTCATAAACTATATTAAACATCAAAATAAAGTCAAAAAGCTCTTCTTTTGCATGGCTGAAGGCCTGAAATTTTGGCAGGAGAGTAACAGAGAGACATCTTTTTAAACTGATCATATCACAAAAAGAGACAAATTATAATGTTCTATTGGTAATTGATGGTTATTTGTTGATTCTTCTATTACTAGGCCAAAACTCATAAAAGTAATACATGCTTGTAATTGTTAAATTGAATAATTTGTTTTATTGTATAACAAGTATTTTAACAGTGTCTGCTGCAACTTACAGCTTCTTAAATTGTGTCTTTTATGGAAAGAGATAATTAGTAAATAAATTGGCTTTTCTACTGAAATACTATTTCAAAAATATTAATAAGCTATGTTGTCTTTGGAAGGAGGCTTGCATGGCATAAACATGTTGCAATTAAAACCTTGATCTTTTGATGGTTGTAAATTGGTTTACATGAAACTGCTTTTTTCACATATGGAAAGTTCATTTGCATGTTAGCGTGAAACACTTTTGCATCTTAAAAATATCATCAGACACATTACCTTCTTTTCCTCCTCTATCCCCCTCCATAAAACACATCTCTTTTGTGATTCCTTCCAATGCTGATCTCCTCTGTGACCATCCCCTTTTTGTTGGAACACAGTGTTATCCCCTATATTGTAGCTGGGTAAGGTAGGTACAAATCCTGCTCTTCTTACTCGTGTGAGTAGTCCCAGCAGGACTGCCTGCATGGTAATGCGAGATAGGATTTGGCCTTTAATTTGCAAGTAATTCACGGCAGAGACCTTGAGACGAATTCTGCCTTCATTTACACCCAAATAACTCTTAATCAGTGGGATTGCATTCGTGTAATTATGGTCAGAAATTGGCACCTTATTATGTGTTTGCGCAGTACCTGTTTATGCCTAAAACAAACTTTATTAATAAAATATCGATTATTGGCCTGATACTGAGAGGTAATAAGAACACATTTTGAAAGAGAAAGTAATTAAGGACATAAAAGTGAAAGGTAATTGGGATAAAATACAACATGGTTTTGCAAAAGGTAGATTGTGCCAGACCAACCTGATCTCCTTCATTGAGAAAATAACTGATTTTTTTACACAAAGGAAATGCAGTAGATGTAAGCTAGCTAGATTTCAGTGAGGCATTTGATACAGTTCCACATGAGAAGTTATTAGTTAAATTGGAGAAGATGGGAATTAATATGAGAACCGAAAGGTGGATAAGGAACTGGTTAAAGGGGAGACTGCAAAGGGTCATACTAAAAGGTGAATGGTCAGGCTGGAGGGAGGTTACTAGTGGAGTTCCTCAAGGATCGGTCTTGGGACTAATCTTAATTAACATTTTTATTACTCACCTTGGCACAGAAATTTGGAGTGTGCTAATAAAATTTGCGGCTGACACAAAGTTGGGAGGAATTGCCAGTACAGAGGAAGACCAGAATATCATCCAAGATGATCTGTATGAACTTGTAAACTGGAGTAATAGAAATAGGATGAAATTTAATAGTGTAAAGTGCAAGGTCATGCATTTAGGGACTAGCAACAAGAATTTTTGCTATAAGCTAGGGATGTATCAATTGGAAGTGACAGAGGAGGAGAAAGACCTAGGTGTATCAGTTGATGACAGGATGATTATGAGCCACCAATGTGGTGCTGCTGTGAAAAAGGCTAATACAGTCTTAGAATGCCTCAGGCGAGGTATTTCCAGTAGAGACAGGGAAGTGTTAGTACCATTATACAAAGCACTGGTGAGACCTCATCTGGACTACTGTGTTCAGGTCTGGTGTCCCATGTTTAAGAAAGATTAATTCAAACAGTAACAGGTTCAGAGAAGGGATACTACTAAGGGCTGGTCCACACTAACCCCCCAGTTCGAACTAAGATACGCAACTTCAGCTACGTGAATAACGTAGCTGAAGTCGAAGTATCTGAGTTCGAACTAAAAGGTACTTACCACGGGTCCACACGTGGCAGGCAGGCTCCCCCGTCGACTCCGCGTACTCCTCTCGCGGAGCAGGAGTACCGGTGTCGACGGCGAGCACTTCCGGGATCGATTTATCGCGTCTAGACAAGACACGATAAATCGATCCCAGAAGATCGATTGCTTCCCGCCGAACCAGGAAGTAAGTATAGACGTACCCTAAGATAATCAGAGGAATGGAAAACCTACCTTATGAGAGAAGACTCAAAGATGTTGTTTTCTTTAGCCTAACCAAATGAAGGCCGAGAGAAAAGATTTCTCTTTATAAATACATCAGAGGGATAAATGCCAGGAAGGGAGAAGATTTATTTAAGTTATGCGCCAATGTGGATATAAGAACAAATGGATATAAACTGGCCCTCAACAAGTTTAGGCTTGAAATTAGTTGAAGGTTTCTAACCATCAGAGGAGTGAAGTTCTGGAACAGCCTTCCACGGGGAGCAACGGGGGCAAAAAAAATCAAAACCCTAGCTGGCTTCAAGACTGAGCTTGATAAGTTTATGGAGGGGATGGTATGATGAGACTGCCTACAATGGCATGTAGCTGATCTGTGAGTGCTATTAGCAAATATCCCCAACAGTCGGTGATGGGACACTAGATGTGGAGGGCTCTGGGTTACTGCAGAGAATTCTTTACCAGGCGTCTGGCTGGTGGATCTTCCTACATACTCAGGGTCCAACTGATCACCATATTTGCGGTTGGGAAGGAATTTTCCCCTACATCTGATTGGCAGAGACCCTGGTTTTTTTTGCTTTCCTCTGCAGCATGGGGCACGGGTTACTTGCAGGTTTAAATTAGTATAAACTATGGTAAATGGTGGATCTGTAACTTGAAATCTTTAAATCATGATTTGAGGACTTCAGGAACTCAGCCAGAAGTTATGGGTCTATCATGGGAGTGAATGGGGGATGTTCTGTGGCATGCAATAGGCAGAGCAGTCTAGATCAGGGGTCTGAAACACACGGCCCGCGGAGCTCTTCCCTGCGGCCCACCAGGCTCCCCGCGCACCCTCCGCCCCCCCCCACAATTTTTTATTATTATTTTTTTTTACCCCCAAGCAGTTCCTGCCGCCAGACAGCTGTTCTGGTGGCAGGAACTGCCTGGGGTTTTAAAAAAAAAATTAAAAATGGGGGGGCACGGGGAGCCCGGTGGGCCACAGGGAAGAGCTCCGTGGTTTCTGGGAGGGAGAGGGAGGAGCGGGAAGCCGTGTGCATAGGGGAGGAGGCAGAGAAGGGGTGGAGAAGGGGCGGGGCCTAATGGAAGGGGTGGAGTGGGGGCGGGTCCGGGGCAGCGAGGGGGCGGGGTCAGTGATGCAGCCCTTGGGCCAATGCACTAGTCCTCATGCGGCCCTCGTGGTAATTTTAGTTTGAGACCCCTGGTATAGATGATCATTATGGTCCCTTCCCACCTTAATGTCTGTGAGTTTATAGGTGCTGAGGTGCTAAGCCCACTCATTTCCCATTGAATTCAGTGGGAACTAAGAGTGCTGAGCACTCCCATGAGGTACTAAGGTCCTGATTTATCAAGATGCTTAAGTGTCTAACTTTAAGCATGTAAGTAGCTTCATTTAAGTCAGTGGGACTACTTACATGCTTAAAGTTAGGTACATGCTTAAATACCTTGCTGAATTGGGGCCCAAGTGCTTCTTGGGACTAGGCCCTATAATTGTAATGGAAGTTAATCATATGCACTGTTGAGAATAGATCCCACAAAGTTTAATGGAGATTCCATTGCCATTATAAACAGAGAAGGGGAGAGGGAAGTATTCAGCTATATATAAAGTTCTCTCACTGAATGTTTATAAAACTTGAATAGATGTTGTTAGAGGAGGAAGACTCCAGATCATGACACCAACTATATGAGTTACCCATTCCCTGTCTTAAAATCACCTTTTACAATTTGTTTTTGGAAGGTTAAATTCTGTAAGTTCTATAAAGGGACTTAAAAAGAGCTTCCGATTTAATTGAGGATTATGTTATCTCCGTGTTAAATTTTTCAGCGAAAGTAAGGTCTGATCCTGCAGGACTTGTTGAGGCCAAATTCTCACTACATCTTCAGTGCAGTAACTTCAGTGAAAGTTTTGCCTGAATAAGGCCTGCTGGTTTGGGCTCAAGGTTTGAATTGCAATATGACCTTCAGAACTTAAATGCCAATCTTCTAATTGTTGCGTAGCTTACTGGGAAAAAATGCTGATACTGTGAACATCAGAAATGTAGAATGCTTTTATGAATTCCATGAAGACGTTATAGGAATAACTTCTGCATTGACATGAATAAAAAAATGTGTTTGTCATGAACACAGTGAGCCAAATTTCCAAAAACAGCCTCTAAATCTTCAACTATATTTTTGAATGTGCAATCATTTTGAAATGTACATGGAGTGGCAATCTATCTATGTAAGCTGGCATGCATATATTCTGAACCAAGGTCTGCTCTCATTTAGATCCTTGTAAATCCATAGTAACTCCATTAACCTCAATGGACTTACACGGGGTTTACATTGAAGTAGATGAAAGACCATTTGGCCTCAAGTTCATTCCCCCTTTGAAAATCTGGTTCAGACAGATCAGGTAGGATGGTTTTGGAGAGCTAAAGGAGACACTTCTTAATCTATAAAGTTGTGTTAAGTATTTATTTTCCTTTTTAATAGACTCATCTTGCATGGAAAAACTACTTTCTAAAGACTGGAAGGAGAAAATGGAAAGACTAAATACAAGTGAACTCCTTGGAGAAATTAAAGGTATAATATATTAAATATATAACGTGGACATAATATTTTAGTCACAGAACAGAAGAAAATGTACATTTAATGCATGAACCAGTCATTGATCCATATTCAAAACTCCCACTGACTTTAATGGAACTATGGGCATGGAATGATGCAAAATTCAGGTGTTCTATTCTGTTCTCTCTAGTGTTCCTAGTATATAATGGGAATAAAATGAATAAATTAACATCAGTTTTTCTTTGGAACTCTTTTCAACCAACTCAGCCTATTTATTTAGAATGACTATGTTTGAAAAACAAAGACTTTTTTATGTTTAAAACTTAGTTACAAGCAGGGTTAAGAATATTTCCCTCTCATTTCTATTTTATTACAAACGTTAAATGTATTATATTAGTTCTCTTACATCGGTTAAATATCTCAATCTCCAGATACCAAAAGAAAGAGGCAAAAGCATCCCATTGCAAAAGGATGTGGGTTAGGAGTAATTTCCAAATAATGTATCTTTGTGTATAGGTAGTATGTGGGGTGCTCTTATCGATTGTGGTGGGATGTCACATTTGATTTTTTTTTTAACCCTGTGCTTCAAATGTCCAATTTGAAGCATGCTAGGTTTTTTTTTTTTTTTTTAACAATTGAATTATCCTTGGAATTGAAAGAGAGACCCTGGGTGAAATCCTGGCACCATTGAAGTTGATCGGAGTTTTGCCATGTGTATAGCCTGTGGTTCCAGCAGGTCCCAAAAATTTTGTGGCACTTGGGATCTAATCAGTGTGGGAGCCTGTTGCTAATACAAAAATAATTGGAAGAGTATTCACTAACAGGATCCTTAAGGTGTTTCTCTCCCTACCCTTTGGTTCTTCCATGGGTTTTCCTATTGGAAAGAAATCCAGGCTGTTATTGTTTGGATAGCAAATTGGAAAGAGAACTTTTCTTTCTACTGTGAGCTTAGATAGTTTACACTATTTATGAGATGTATTGAACAGATTTATTTCTGTTGATTGCTATGGTCTTATTAGATGACGACTATAGATACATGGGAACAAGGATTTGTTTGTCATATTAATGATGTCCTTACTAATGTTAAAACAAAAAGAAAGACTATCTGAAGAAAATTGATGCTTGTGATTTTGCATTTCCACCAAGAAAATATCCTGAAATATGTTGCATTTACTATAGATATAAACAAGATGAAGGTTGGCCCTTTTCAATAAATAATTTATAATCAGTTCTGTCAGCTGATACCATGTCAAAACCTAATTGTTTTTATGTTTCCTTTGATTGGATTTCTCCTGTATAGTTATTACACTGCGATGTATTAGGTAGGAAAGTATTGATGACTGAAATAAAACACACAGTTTTACCAAACTATGTTATGCCTGCCTGCAATAAACAAAAGGCAGCAAAAACTGGTAATTTGAAATGCTAATCTGTTTAAAACCATCTTGTCTGCTGATAATATGGAAAGAGTTGGACATTAATTGCACAATACGACTACCCAAATCTCTAAATAGAAGCTCCTTGAATGCCATTAGTGAATCAGAATTAAAACATTCTGCAAAGCTATACCCAAGTTACTGTGTCCTCACTGGTGCTGGTTCTCTGGCAATGACGGATAACATATTCCTTATTATTTTACATGGGTGTTTTTTTGGCATATAAAGCCTTTTGATGTACTTCCGAGTGTCATTCAGTTTTTGGTTGGGACATTTAAAGTTTGACTTCTTATAAGGTCTGTTTTCACTGAAGAGTGGTTCTTACTCCGGTATTGTCCTCAAACCCCGTTCTGTCCATCCACACGCTCCCTGAGTTTGGTAGTGCTTTCATCCCAGCGTAGCTGGCTTATCTAGGACTGTAAGCTAAAACCCAAGAGAGGCTTTCACTTGGGTTGGTAACCCATCCGCTTTGCAGTAAAAATGCAAGTTAAACCATTTGAGCGCTGATCTCTTCCCACAGCTCCTGCCATGTGCCCAGAAAGACACAGAAGCTCATCCACAATTCGGTGACACACACAGGTGTGTCAGCACCAGTGAGGACACAGTAACCTGGGTATGGCTTTGCAGATTAACTACTCTGGCTGCTTAGATCTGGGTGCCAATTGCTCAAGTTAACTTTGCAGTGAAGACATACCCAGAGGGTCTTTTTCTGCCTCATTCTTGTAGTTCTCAGTTTTTGCTTTTGCCCTCTGGTTAACTGGTGGTGTGCACATTATACAAATGTAAATGTAAGTGATATCCAGTTTGGGGCCCCTTTTTGCTGCCCAAATGGTGTAAAGCAGCCTTAATATAAATAAGAATTAAGTCCTTAGTGTCTTATTTCTGTCTCAAGTTGAGTTTTAGATTATTACATGTGTTGTATCCTGTGGGGTTAGCATAGCCAAAGGTAAGAACAAGAAGGAAATTTTGAGTGATGTGAAGTGAGATTTTAGCCATGTGCTCCCCTCCCATTGAAACTTTGTTCTTCTCTCCCACTGTGGCCCTGAGTTGGCCAGAAGTGTTTGTTAGAGAATGATACCCCTCCAGAATAGTGAGCCCCTAATCTAGGGAACCGGATTCTATTCTCCCTGCAGTGCCAATTAATCCCTGGGCTGGCCCTGCTTGGTGGCAGGGTGCTCTGGTACACTACTCTTTTCACTCTTCCTTCAGAGGCTCCGCATCATTTCAAACTTCCCTCTGATGAGGTGAAGTAGACATTAATTCTCAGAAGCCAGCCAACAGCTATGTCTTTGCTGACTAGCTGGGTCTCTGGAGAGTGACATGAACTGCTTCTGTCATCACAGGGTTGATTGCACTTTTATAGAGCCTTTTCTCCAGTGGTCACTAAATGGTTTACAAACATTAATGAAGCCTCATAAGACCACTGTGAGGAAGGGAAACTTTAGTATTAGTGAGTAAACCATAGTAATGAAAGATGAAGTGACGTGCCCAAAGTCAAACAGTGAGTCAATAGCAGTGTCAGGGACAGAACCCACGGGTCCTTCTCTAACCCTTAGTAACTCCTTAGAGCTCCTTGCTCTAACCACAGATGACTTTTCCTTAGTGATCCTTACCTCTGCAGTGTTCCTCGCTACTGTCAGCTGACATCCATTCGGGCTATTGGGAGTCACACATCTAAATCCTTGCTAATGTAATTGCATTTGAAATGTACTCCCTTTTCCCAAAGAGACAGGTAAAAGTTCAATGAGAATGCATGGGCTTACCCAGAAGACTACAGCTGTAATGCTGAGCAGTTCTGTAGTGCTTTGAAATCTATGGAGTAATTATCACCATTACACAGAAGGGGAAACTGAGGCACAGAAAGTGTCTTGCCCCAAAATAGTTCTTGCCTCAGACGAGCTGGAACTGGAACTCAGATCTGTTGATTCCCAGTCCTGTGCCCTTTCCACTGTCTCCAAGGTGGTAACTTATAGCTTTCTTTAAAAATATGTAACTTGGAGTCATAATGCCGTATTAACGTGGGTTAGCATTTGTGGGCCTTAAGAAGTGTGTTCTGAGAGGATACTGAATGAAGAGAGTGGGGACCGGGTGCATCGGGGATAAAGAAGACATTCTAGGCATAGGGGAGTGTGAAATAAGACAGGAAAATGAGAGTGTAAGAAGTAAATAAAGGGAGTGAAGTAGTCTAAAGCAGGTTTCAAATCGACTTGTAATCAACCAAGCATACTTTAAATTGCTTTTGGAATGTTCAAAGCTCTAGATTTCCATGATCATGGGGTTCATTTTCCAAGGGCTGAAGGGATTTGAGGTCGGGTGATTGCCACTGCATACTGAAGATGCTAAGAACTACTTTTGAAAACTTACCCCTGTGCTTGGTTGCAATTAATTCTAAGTCAGGGTGGTTTAACTGGTTGATATTTTTGGCTTTTGTGCAGCTGCTTCCTTCTTTTATATTACTGAGAGTTCAACATGAAGCGATGCAGTAAAAAAAAAAAAAACAATTTTATGTGATTAGCTAAAAAATCTTGATTATCAGAAACAGAGATGTGGTCCAGTGAAGAGCAGCTCTTTGCACTGACTGTTACTGGGAGTTGTTTACTTTAGATAGAAGGCGTTGTTCTTGTTAAGGATAACCTGAGCGCGTACTCTCCCTCTGTGTCTGTACAAGTGCCCTTCCACTCAAAGCCTGTAGGAAGGAGCTTCAGTTAGGCAGGGCATGCCCTCCCCCCCCCCTCAAAAATGCATTAAAGCTATTTGTACTAATAGGACAAACTCTTTCTGTGCAACGTTTGTGAAACATGCGGATGATAAAAAAGAAGAAAAAATAATTGTGTGATAGAGATAAAATCGTGTTTTCCTGCCTTACTTTTATATACTTATAATTAATTATAATAGTGTTTTTTTAATCAAGGTCTGATTAGAAATTATTCCATTTGTTAACAGAATGCAAAGCATCCTGTCTAGGTAACAGACAGTGAAATATGTTTTTATTTCCCATAAGTGGAATTGTTCATGTTCCCAGTTACTCCCGTATACTGTACTTGATGTGTGAAACCACTTATTTTACATCTTTTTAATTAGAATTTCAGTGATTGATAAAGGGCCAGATTCTCCTCTGAGTTCCAGATGAACAGTCCCATTGATTTCAGTGGGGTTGCATGGGTACAGCTGAGAGGAGCATTTGGCAAAATACTTTGTAGCTACTTCGTCGTGGTTAAATGTCTTCATGATCATTTGATATGTTTATAACTGAAACACGGAGGGCAGATTTTAAAAGGTCCATGAAACAGATGAGCTGAGCAAAATGATCTGCTTACCTGGAAAAAAAACCCCAAACCCTCACATTTGCATGTGCAAATTGCATACAGCCCAAGCTGTATATACAGATGTTTTGAATAAACAAAGTGGGTTCAAATTCAGCTCTTACTTTACCGAGGTTTGGATGCCAGGGATCCAAACCCCAGTGTATGCTTTATTGTTGCCTAGGCTTCTAGTTTTTCTTTACTGACCACAACTAGGCAGAGTAGCACCATTTATCACTATAAAGAGTCTGTTTTAAGTTTTCTGTTTCTGTTCCAAACATAAATCTCTGGAATAGTCTTACATGCATCATGCAGTTGTCTATTGAAATAGCCTGCAATGGTCTTTTTCAGCATGCAGGGTCTTTGAAGATCAAATAAAGGCCAGTCTTTAAGTTACTTAAGCAATGACATTATTGCAAAGGGGTCAGAATTGTTCTAGCAATCTTATATATGAGTGACTCCTGGGTTAACTGTGTTAGAAGTTTGTGCTATGGCTTCCATTGCCAGCATTTATAACCTGAACTATCTATATTTATAGGCATTGTGACTTAAATGTCACATGTTGGCTTTGTACAGTATACTCTATTTTTAGGATGGACAGTGACTGATGCCCATAGTTTTATCCAATACTGAAGTCTATTTGCACTGTGTGTTTTTCTCGCTTGTATGGCCCTTTTATATCCTATACTCTTTATTAAATCAGTTACTGGTGAAGCCTTATTGACTCCCAAATATAAGCCTAAAGCTGTTGTTTCCAATAGCACTTATTAATAAAATTGTCTGAAAATGATTGGATAAGAGGGAGACATGTCCCCATTTCCTATGGAGACTTTAAGTTTAATAAGGCAAACCCCCTTCACTCATTTTCTCAGTATTAGATACACTGAATATATTGTTAGAGCTTCTTCATGTAGGTGACTGGTGTTCTTCCTTGAATAGATGGAAAACTACATTTTCTGTGTATATTAGTAGTGGAAGAGAACAGTGAGGCGCAACAGTTAGCATTTTGTGATTATCAATTACACATTTATGGAATAGGCCCAGAGCCAGCTCTTCATGAATGAGTCTGTGTGAACATTATGAATACTATGTGGTTACAAGTATAATAGGTTAGATTCTTTTCAGTAACAGGTAGGATAATGGTTATTTGCATGCATATAATACAAAATCTCCTTTCGCTTTTAATGCAGTTGATAAAACTATGCTGAAATATAGATAAATTTTTAGGGGCTTAGGTTACACGACACAGAGTGTAAAATAAGGCTCAGATACCATCATGTTACCCTACTTTACAATTTGTCCTGGGTTTATAGTAATTATTTCTCAATTATTATTGTATAAGATCCTCTTTTGCAAACAATAAGTGTTTACAGCAGCTGGCTTTATAAATATATATATACCAGTATAAAAGACATTATAGGTCTTATATCACAGAAGCACCCATAGGTTTTTAATTATGCCACTTTGTATGGCTGTAGACATTTCAAAGCTCCCCTTTGTGCTCTCTATTATAAACATCTTTTATTTCTTTTGAAGTCTGCATGATATACATACTAGCAATTAAAAACCCAGCTCAGGGTTGGAGACACAAGGTCTTCGTAATTAAAACTCAAACAAAAGCTACAAGCAAAAAACCGACTCTATGATTAATGTCTGAAGTGTTATGATACATTAGAATCTATGTTAACTGCTAGGATTTAAAAAATCAATACACAGGAAAAGAGATCAGTTGGTTCCAATTAGGGAAATCAATGAAAACATTCCCTTCCTCCTCCCCAACAACCTCCCCAAAACACCTTAAGTTAGTAACTGGTCCTGATTAGAAATATACCACAGGCTGTAAAGTTTTCTGGTAATATATTTACTACAGTGACCCAATGAAATAATGTTTAACTTCAATCTAAATCTTAAGTATACTTTGATTTTACCACTTCTGTAGACATAGTCATTTTGCATGGTGTGTCACAGTAACTGCCTTTCTGGGCCTAAACTGATGTTATAAAATAAATTATACTTTACCGTTATGTAAATGTTGTAATATTTCACCAGTAAATCCAAAATTTACCACTTAGATAGTCTTTATTCTGGATATGCTTGGTAAAGAATAAGGTAAATTGACTCCAAAATAAAGAGTATAGTGCACAATAGTTCCATTTAGTATGTCCTGTTTTATCTTTTTTTTATGGTTAAGATACGCTTGTATAAGGCCAAAGGAGTTGATTCTGATCTCTCTTAAATTGGTGGAAATCCATATATTCTCATGCAATACCTTAATTTTTGTTGATAAATTATAATTATGGCCCTGATCCTGCAATTAATTATGCACATGTTTAGCTACACACTCTGGGTAGTTCCACTGACATCAGCGGCACTGCTTACAGTGCATTGTGTTAAGTGTATTCATACTTCTTTGCAAGACTGGGGACATCATTTGCAACAAAGAAAATTCACACATTTTTGCTACTCTGACCATTAGGGCATGGAATCATGTTTCAATAACACTTATCACAATCAGGCCAGCTTCTAATATTAAAATGTCAAGTCTATTAATATGTATATTTCTTAAGACTTTACAACTCTAAATTACATTGTAATAAACCTTTCATGTAAATCAAATTATACACATCTAGATTGATGAACACATTTTATAAATAAGTCAATGTATTTTCATAGATTCATAGATTCTAGGGCTGGAAGGGACCTCGAGAGGTCATCGAGTCCAGCCCCCTGCCTTCATGGCAGGACCAAATACTGTCTAGACCATCCCTGATAGACATTTATCTAACCTACTCTTAAATATCTCCAGAGATGGAGATTCCACAACCTCCCTGGGCAGTTTATTCCAGTGTTTAAACCCTGACAGTTAGGAACTTTTTCCTAATGTCCAACCTAAACCTCCCTTGCTGCAGTTTAAGCCCATTGCTTCTTGTTCTATCCTGAGAGGCTAAGATGAACAAGTTTTCTCCCTCCTCCTTATGACAACCTTTTAGATACCTTAAGACCGCTATCATGTCCCCTCTCAGTCTTCTCTTTTCCAAACTAAACAAACCCAATTCCTTCAGCCTTCCTTCATAGGTCATGTTCTCTAGACCCTTAATCATTCTTGTTGCTCTTCTCTGGACCCTCTCCAATTTCTCCACATCTTTCTTGAAATGTGGTGCCCAGAACTGGACACACTACTCCAGTTGAGGCCTAACCAGCGCAGAGTAGAGCGGAAGAATGACTTCTCGTGTCTTGCTCACAACACACCTGTTAATGCAGCCCAGAATCAAGTTTGCTTTTTTTGCAACAGCATCACACTGTGTACTCATATTTAGCTTGTGGTCCACTATAACCCCTAGATCCCTTTCTGCCATACTCCTTCCTATTTACATACATACAGTGGTGCTGTGGGGCAACAATGTTTTTACCTTGGTGGGATACAAACGTAGGCCCCATTCGTACAGTATGAAGTGTGCCTGCTGTGCCCGTATGGAGCCCCATTCAAGTCAGTGGGGTTCCAGCCCACTGACATGCTCTGCTGTGCTGGAGTGGGGCCAAGGCTATGTGTTAAGACTTCAATGCCAACCAATAGTGAAAAAATCTTTAAAAAAGCTGTACAATTATTGGAAAAATAAAATCTATTGTTATCTCCTGGAACTTAATACATTTTTCAGTCATAGAAATAGTAGCAAGAACACCTGTAATGTTAGAAAACTTTGCTTAAATTTTATTTTCAAGTGCCAGTAAGCAGGTTTGAAAGCAACGTTGAAAACATATAAGTAAGTTTTATTTCTTCTCCCACCCCGAATGGTTTGCAATTTACTTTAGTTAGCAGTTTTTCTGATTTTTTTTTAATATTCCTGAAATTGATATTTATTCATGTTAGTAACTGAGGTCTCCAAATGAGCACCATTCTCATTTAAGTCAGAGAGAGTTTTGCTTCATTGAGGACTGTGGAACTTGGACCCAGTGGCGGATTAATGTGCACCCACCGGCACCGGGGGGAAGCTGGCGCCTCTGGCTGCTGTTATAAATTTGCCGCCCCTGCAAATTTGCTGCCGTAGGCCTAGACCTTGTCGGCCTAGGTGATAATACGCTGCTGCTTGGACCTTAAGGTCTACTTTTGCTGAAGTCAGTGGCAGAGATGCTTTTGACTCAAGCCCCCGTCGTGCAAACACTGGTGCACATACTTTACACACAGAAGAACTTTCACTGAAGTCAAGTCCAGAAGAGAGGCCTCTATGTGTGAGTGTTCTGCAAGGGTCTCTCGCATGCATCAATACTGCAGGTCAGTGGCTGAGCCACCCGGGTACATTTATATGGCAAACGGAGCCCCACAGCAGTGATTCTCAGAGCCTGGGTCTACATCCTTGGGCTTGCGGGGCTCACGCTATGGTTCTGAAAACAGCAGTGTAGATGTTGTGGTCCAGGCTGGAGCTTGGGCTCTGGAACATCTACACCATTGTTTTTAGTGCTTTAGCGTGAGCCCAGGTCTATAGACCTGGGGTCTGTGACTCGCTACTGCAGGTTTCTGTTTGCTGTTAGATGTACCCTGAGACAGGTCTCCTGACCCCCAATCTATTCATTTATCCACTGCCACGCTGCAAAGTGAATTTGAAATATTTTAGAATAGGTTTACTGTATGGGTTTACAAAATTTTATGTGAATTGCTTTGTAAATGTATCCATCCAACATCCCATGTCTTTCAGGTAAATCATTATTTCTCCCTCCTCCTCCGAAGAGTACATACCAATGGGTTACATTTTTAGAAGCACCTATGTCACTTTGCCGAAGTCCCATTGATTCATACGTATATGTTACTTACACTTGTAAATTAACAGAATTGTAAACACACAGGTTACTGTACCAAAGGACTTGTCTAAATGAAATAACTAAGAATAGAAATCAGCTGGGTGTGTATGTGCATTAGTAATGAACTCATAGTATGTATCAACCAGTATTGAGATAGAGATGTTCAACTGAAATCCATCAGAGTCACTCTGGATTTACACTAATGCAAGAGGAATTAGAAACGGACTCTTTATCTTTAGCTCTCCCACTGAAGTTGTATTGTTTTGTTACCATTTTATGCGGTTTCTTTTTGTTAAGTTCCTTCTTTCTTTTAAAATGTTGTTCATTTCACCCATGCATCCTGATCTTTGTCTTGACATGTACTTAAATTAAAAGTTTTTATGTTAGTCACTTGTGACCCTAATTGAAGTCAATGGAGTTCCTCCAGATTTGCACCAGGATAAGTAATTTTGGGGGCAAAAATTGGGGATTGGTCCTGCTTTGAGCAGGGGGTTGGACTAGATGACCTACTAAGGTCCCTTCCAACCCTAATATTTTATGATTCTATGATTCTAAGTAAGAATGGAATTTGGCCATGGGTTGAAAATGGTGATATAAATTGTGGAAACTTGTGTTTACATCTTCTCCTTCGTACTGAATAACTTTAAACAAATCTGTTTTGTTAAGGGCCTGATCCATGTCCAGTTGAAGTCAATAGGTGTCTTTCCATTAGTTTTGGTGAGAGTTGGATTGGACTCTAGAAACATTTGAAAAGAGATTTCACTTGCTCTATTTGGTAGGATGGTAGCAAGGGCCTGCTGATGTTAGACAGGAGAAGCTTGTCTCAGTTTAGTTTAGTACGTGTCACCAGCACTTTGCTTAACGTACATTTATATATTGTAATACATGTTTGAATTTGATCATAAAGGTGCTCCATTGTTACACAGCAAGATTAAACTGAGATCTGCCCCTATGGCTTTTCAAAATGGGCTGCTCTGTAGTTCGCAGTAATGAAAGAGGCTAGCATGCTCGTATTTAGAATGAATCCTCATGCCTATTGAGATTTGTTTGAATAGGTTTCCATCACAACAGGTGCACAATTGTTTTATGAGTAAAATATTATCAGCCTTCCGAATTAGCCAGGGCAAAATGCAAGTTGTCTGATTAAATAATCAAACCCAATACTTGATTTCCACAGGAATTTTAAGTTGCCAAGTCCCAGTCTATCATACAGATTTTTCAGTGGAAACTGTGATTGTTTGCAGCATGCAAGTAGCAGCTTGCAGCATAACCAGTTTGGTGTGTTTTACATAATTCATCATAAATTATACAAGACAAAACCGCTAAAAAAGCATATAATAATAGGTTTTACTTCTAGTCTAACATTTTTAATCTACCAATGAAGGTATTATACTGTACATTAAATCAGAATAAAGTAGGCCTCTAGTGGAAAATAGTTTGAAAGTGTTCTGCATTCAATTAGGAGGCACATCAGTTTAGAAATATAAAACACAGTGTTGTTTTTTTAAATAATTCAGTTTATGTGAGGGAGTGGGGGAAGAGAGAGAGAGGGAGAGAGAAAATCCTCTGAATCTGAAGTGCAGCTTACAGTGTGGAGCCCACATATGCCACCGGTTACTGAGTAGTTTAGTAAACACAGTGACTCAGAGACCCAAGATATGGATAAAATCTGAAACAGTAGGTTTACCGAGAACAAGCCTTCACCACGAATTGAAAGTGTAACAGTGCAGCTGTCAGACACCAATTACATGCAGGTAACTGTTTATTTTCATATCTGAATCTGTTTGTCAATCAAAGAATGCAATGAATCAGGAGATGGGATCTCAGATACAAAACCACAAAGTCAGAGACAGCATCTGGAAGAACTCCAAGCCACAAAAATTAGGGAAGGAGCACAGAGGGAACAAAAACTGTAAATGGTTGCATAGATTCTGCCTCTGTATACACTGAATTTAAATAATTGTGTTGATGCATCAGTAATAATAATTGCTGATAAAAATTATAGTCCTTATTTTGGACAGTAGTATGTTTTAGAAGATGTGAAATTAAATGTAATTTATATTAATTAGGGATAATATGAACAGTATACAAGTGGTTGACATTTCTGACATTTTTAAAGCATACTACGATATACGAAGATGCTTCTTTTACATTTGTTTTGACTTTGAAATACTGGAGATTGATAAGTGTCCCATATGCGTTCTGTGCGCATAAAGATCACAGTTCTAAGCTGAGAGGTCTGAAGCTTATTTATAGGCGAGTTTCACTATACTTTGAAATTCATTGACGGGGGTTTATAGTTTATTTAACTGTTTACAAGGAAACTTTAGTTTTCTCTGGGCCCTGGCATGCATTCTGACTAACGGTACTAAACCAACTTCCACTGTTAAAAATGCAGCTGCTGTACTCAAATTGCAGGATTTCAAAAGACAGTGCAATACGCAGGTTTTTACACAGGTTTGTACAGCTAGAGTTTTACTAAGTGAGGAAAAGCCTACAGGGACTTTTCAGGTTTTGATTGGTAACATAAAGGGAGCGCAAACAGAAGTTTATTAAGAAAGGTAAAGAAAATGAAATGGGCATAACTGTTCTGTGGTTTGCTTGAAACACAGGATTTCAGATCCATTAAGAATCAGAGTTCCTTTTAACTTCTAATGAAAGAGCTTCTCTTTACCTTTGATGCCTAAACATGATGCCAGTTAGGCATTTGCCTAACACATAATTGTGATTCCCCAACAGCAACAGGTTGTCTGTGGATATCTCTGCATATATATCATAAATGTAGGGTTCCCTCCACTTATTGTATTTGCAAATGTATTGTGTCAGCCTCATGGCCTATTATTTTTTGTCTCCAGTGATGAGTGGCTACCTACATTGTAACTGCAGTGTCTAATGTAAAAAAAAGTGGGCCTGATTTTTCAGAGGTGCTTAGCCCTTGCAGTTCCCACACCTATCAAGGGTCACCCATCTGGAATGACAGCCACACAGTTGCCCCTGCTGTCACTCTTTCTCACTCATTCTCAGTGAAATGTCACTCATAAGCAGGGCTGCTGGCAGTGAGCAAGGTTTCCCCTTTGGCTTCTCTTCCCACTTACTATTCCTGGCTTTTGAGCAGGCGGCCAGTGCTTCCTCCTACTTCCTCTCCCTTTCCCACTACTCCCTTTGCTGACTACCTTGCTCCCAGTCCCACTGTGCCTGTCAGGGCAGCACAGTGAGGCAGGAATAGGTGATCTGCACTGCTGTGAGGCCCTGGACAGCAGCACTTTTCACCTTCAGGACACAGTTGTAGTGTGAGAAACAGGACCAGAGCGGCTACAAAGAAATTCAAGGACAGAAAGGACTGAGGGGGAGACTGCTCTGTTTAGGAAAAAGGGCCAATGGGAAAAGGTGAAAGAGAAAGGAGAGGGTGGCAGCAAAGAGAGAGACAGTGCTAAAAAGAGAAATGAATGGGATAGAAATTGGAACTGAGAGAGGGAAGGAAACTTTGCAAGGGCAAATAGGGGAAACTTATGGCTAATACACAGGATATGGGGGTGGAGGAGAGGTGTATGCCAGGGCTCCTGGGTTCAGTTCCCAGCTCTGCCACTGACTAGCTGAGTGACCTTAGGAAAATCACATAATCTCCCTGTACCTCATCTTTACCAATCTGTAAAATGGTGTTAATAAAATTTACCTACCTGTCACGTAGGTGAAATTACCTTGTCATGCTGAGATGGAAGTACCATAATTAACATAAGATTATTAAATAGTGGGAGGCTGAATCAGAAAAAGTTTTGTCACTTAATGTGCTTTAATCTTTGAGCTACACAAGAATTGATAGATTGGTAAATAATGACAGGCCAGTTCTACAGAGCAAGCTGGACCATATGTTGACAAACTGGAAAGGCTTCACAAAGACCTACAAGAAGGATTCAAGATCTGGAAAACCTGCCTAACAGTGAGAGACAAAAGAAGTTCAATCTATTTCATTTATCTAAGAGAAGGTTAAGCGGTGACTTGATCAAAGTCTATAAATACCTACATGGGGAGATCGTTTCAGATAGCACAAGCCTCTTTCGTTTAGCAAACAAAGGCATAACAAGATCTACTAGCTGAAGCTAGACTTATTTAGACGAGATAAAACACACAACTTTAACAGTGAGGATAACTAACTACTGCACCAACATACCTAAATTTGTTGTGTATTCTATTACTTAAAGTCTCTAAATCTTGACTGGATGTCTTTCTAAAAGAGATGCTATAGCTCAACTAGAAGTTATGGACTGGATGCAGGAATTTCTTGGTGAAATTTTCTGGCCAGTGTTATGCAAGGAGTTAGATTAGATGATCACAGTGGTCCTTTCTGGTCTTAAAATCTGTGAATAGTGCTGGCCAGGAAAAAAAGACTTCCAGGAAAACATGTCAAGGTTTTGGAAATATTTTCATCCAAAATCATGACAAAAATCCAAAATGTGAAGTTTTTAATAGAACTGGGGGTCTGCAGTGTCTCGTTTGGGAAACACCAAAATGTTCCCTTAGCAGGAGTGTTTTGGTGTTGCCAAAATGAAATATGCTTCCTAATTGCCCATGCTCCCCAGGAATCTGGAAATCCTGGGAATCCTGGAAGGCAGGTGGGTGAGCTGACAGGAGACTAGGCAAACCGCAGAATATTTAGATTTTGACAAATCGGCATTTTCTGACCCCACCCCCACCCCCCCTGCAAAAAAAAGTTCTGTCAGAAAATTCCCGACCAGCTGTATCTACGAACCTACTTAAACTTGGCAGCTATTCACTTCCATTGACTCCAGCTGTAGTTGTGGTGCTCACTACTTCTGAAAATTAGGACTTTTATTTTTGGAATAATCCTCAGGTGTAGAGCCATATTCTAACACTTTTGAAGATAGAAATGCATAGAAAAGGCATTTTAAGATATAACTACATGCAAAGAGGTACCAAATCCTGAGTTTAAATAACAATGAGTGTTAAGGACTGGCTGTGGGTGGGGCTTGGTGAGGGTTTTCGGGTCTAGGAACATGAAATATGTTCATTGTTCAGCTAATGGCTAGCTTTATGTCTGGGTAACTTGCCTCATTTTTTTTTATATATAGATATAAATTAGCAATGTTGTTTGTTCTAACCTTCAGAGAACAAACCTTCATTTTCTGAAGCATAATTAGATTTATGTCAAAAGACCAGGTACTCAGTGGATAATCAGAAATATTATTTGACAATGAATCATCCAATACTACATACAATACATTTGATGAACTACTTGTCAAATATGCCATAGGAAATTTGCAGTATGGCAGTTTTGCCTATGCCATAAAATGTTGCCTAAACCAGTGAAATGTATAAAGAACATATAGAAATTTCAGTGGAAACTAATATTATCTTATCCTATGCTGAATGAATACATAAAAGCTATTAATATTAAGATTAGAGTAACAAAAATAAACATAGTTTTGCATAGTTAATAATAAACACACCCCAACTCTTCTGGAAAAAGCTCGGAAAAGGGGTGGATCTTGTATCTGCTCTTAAGTTAATTAGCTCAGGTTGTGATGGACCAGTAAGGGGAAATGAATTCTTGAGCCAACCATCATCCATTGAGAATACCTGGATACAAGTACCCCTGATTGTTAAATGTAGGGGCTGTTACCTCAATCACTGCAATTTACCTCAACTGCCACTGTAAATAAAGTGCGTATGTTTTTTAAGCTAAGCTAATGTTTCAGTTTCTGTTGGAAAACTTTAAATGTTGCTGATTTTTCATGTTCATAAAATGAGAATGTGTGATGTTTAGCTCATGGTTTGGCATGGTGGATTTCTCTGGTGAGAAGACAAAAAAACTGATTTTATCATATGAGAATTAGAAGGTTAGCTGGTGAATAGTTAATAATGGTTTTGTCACATTTTGAAAAGAAATCGTTTTTTTAATAGTCGTCTTTGGTCTCAATGTTAGCTTAATCATATCTGAGATGTAAATGGTATGCAATAGATTGAACAATGGAAAAAGTAACTACTCTTAATAAATATGAATTCTAAACACTGAACGAATATCTACATTTCTATCAATTTTTTTGCTGGTCAAAATATGTAGTTTTTTGCATGAGAAAGTAGATTTAAATAATGCTTCCTAATTTGTATGTATATGGGTTTTTTAAAATTAAGTTGTTACAATTTTGTTTGTGAAAGGCACCAGATGGATGTCTGTGGAAACTGGAGTCTTTTCTTTACCTATCCTGACCCCAGTTCTGCAGACTGCTCTGCTTGTGTGGATTCTTGAATCTACATGGAACCCATTGACTTCAGTGGGGCAACAGCACAGAACATCTTGCAGGAGCAGGGCACTAAATTATACAGCCCAGGCAGCAGCAGTCTTCTCTACACTACCCCCCAAGTATGCATTGAAACACACATGGAAGAGCCCTAGGAATGAGACGGTTACATACCTCTGAACACATTTCATCTTTATCTTGGGTGAGGCTGCCAAAAAAAGTTCCAATTAGTGCCAAACTGTTGAAATGGTTTAGCAAAGTGATATGTAATTATTCCAGAACTTTCAGCAGCTTTTCAACGTCCGCTTCATTCAGCCATTTTTTCTTCTTTGATAACGCAACATTGTGATTATATCAGTTTAGAATCATTTGGTGATTATGTCGTAAGAACAACTGAAAGGCAGTCTTGAACTTGATAAGAAACTTTGGAGATTTCTTTTATGCTGACATCATTACTTTCAGTGAGAATCTATGGATACATGCCTCCAAACAAATCTCAGCTCTCAGGGCCACTACTTGATGCTGCAAGTGAAGAGTGAGAAGGAAAATTAAAGGAAGAAATGAATGAAATAATATTAACAGTAGTGCAAAAGAGTATGCTGAACAAGATACATGACTCGACAATGGCTTCAAGAATCCATACAGGGAAGAATGTGGTCTTGCCTAATGGTATGAAAAGAAAACCCTTGAAACCAATGGGAGTTAGGTACCTGGGTACTTTTGAAAACCCCACCAGATGCCTATCTGTATCTTTAGATGTCTAAATGCCTTTAAAAATCTAGGGCTTGGGCTCCAAAGTGCCTAAAATGAAAATGGGCCATAGGTGCCTGAGTCACTTAGATACTTTTCAAAGTTTTACTGAGAATTTCTAAGCTAAACTTCCTGTGAATGGGTGTTCAGCATGCTACATAACCCTCAGAGAGAAAGAAGATGGCTCTAAAGCACATTGTGGAAATACAAAATTCTTCTGCAACCCCAATCAACCTCTTGGCTGATTGGTTGAAAAAGAAAGGTTGATGCTTCAGCTTCCCAATTACTGTCAGTGTAACTTTCAAGAAGATTAACTCCAAAAACAGACTTCAAAGAGAAACTGTTGAACTCGAATTGATATGCAAACTAGATTGCATTACCTCAGGATTAAATAAGGACTTGGAATGGCTCGGCCATTACGTTAATTGAATCTATTTCCTTTAAGTTAACGATCCTCATTCACACCTGTGTGACCATCTTGTTTATCACTTCAAAGGTTTTTCTTCCCCTGCTGTTATGGTTCCTCTCAATTAATTAGCCTCTTAAGGTTGGTCTATGCACCTCCACCTTATCATGTTTCTCTGACTGTATAAATATCTGTCTACTGTATGTTTCATTCCATGCATCCGATGAAGTGGGTACTAACCCACGAAAGCTTTTGCTGAAATAAATTTGTTAGTCTCTAAGGTGCTACAAGTTTTTCTTTCTTATTTTCGTTTTGTTGACACAGACTAACACGGCTACTACACTGAAACCTTCAAGAAGATTGTGTCTCATGAAGATTTACTTCCAGCTACAATAAATATGTTGATCAAAACATAGCACATACTTTGTACAAAATGAGTTGAAGGGCATTTCATAGGGCATTTCATAGTTTTCTTCTCTTTCTGTCTGTCTGTCAGTGTCTGTCCGTCAGTCTTTCTTATCCTGTTTTGTTAGGTTCAGTGCTGTAAGAGGCAAATAACAAGGAAACAATGTTCACTGTGCAAATAAATCAAGGAAATACAATTTTAATCTAGGACTGGGTCTTGATGCCTGAAGAAGAAATGGGATTTGGTGTCTCTGTTTCTCCTAAATGCATTCCAGAATTTTTATGGTGTTTAGAATTGGAGAAATATCACAGTGGGATGCCTCATTCCCTGCTTGCTTTGGTGTTTTCAGTTGTACTCTGGGGTGCCATTAGAGTACTGTAGATGGTGGCCACTTAGGCCAAAAAGCCAAGACTTTCTAATATTACATTACATTAACTCTTCTGAATGGTTCATATTTGTATTTCACTCAGAGTTTATATCTCCTCTGTAGAGCATTTCTGTAAATACAGATGTATCAAAACAACCTAATAAAGTTTTCTGGTTTAAGGTTTTGAGCAGTTTCACTCCAAGTGACTTCATAGTAAATGATTGTGTTAAATGTTTTGGTTTGTGATCAGTTTGGTGTAGAAATATATTGAATTTTTAAAATTCCCAATTCTATTTTTTAGCTGCTTCCTAGAAACAGTTAGCTAAATGTACTCATGCCTGTGGTTTGGAGTATAATTAGACCAGAATACTGTTAGAACATGGGTGGAACTTTGGTCTGTAAATGTAGGCCATCTCTTTGTTGCTCTGGCTAACATGATTTGGGAGTTTGTAGTTATGTAGCTAAGAAACTGGGTTGATAATTTTGCAGTGTTTCCTACAAATTCTAGTTTGATTTGGGGTGCGTTCACTTATGAGGGTTGAAAATTCCTCTGTTTATAAAACTTGGGAAAACACACAAGCAATTTTGTAACTCATCCATACAATGAGATTCTGACAATTTCAGAAGGCTTTGTAATATTCCATTTTTTGCAGTAATAAGTTGCTCTGCTGAGATGGTCTTACAGGACAGCATATTATTTTTAGCAGATTAGAAATTCCTTAAACTATAATATTGCAATTTTGCATAAGATTTAGAAGGATCTGGAGGTTTACAAGTCTAAAGCCTTCTTTGTTTGACCACCTAATGCTGCTACTAATGTTCATTGCATACAATCTATGAGCCTGATTTAAAGTCCACGGAAATCAAAGGAAGTCGTTCTATTGACTTCACTGGGCTTTGGATAAAGTCCTATATATTGTGTATTCTAAATGTGTAAAATGTTGTTGTCTTCCTACACATATCAAAGGCTTTTGACTAAATTGTCTCCTCTAAAATAAAGTAGGAAGTTTCCTCTTTATGGTTTTTTTGATAGACAGGGTATGCTAATGTCCTTGCTTTGCAGTAAACTTCTCTTCTTCATTACTTATAACCAGAGGCAATAAAAATCTTCAGAGGCAAATATAAGTTTTTCATTGATATACTTGTTTGTATTTGTAAGACATGAAAGATGAACATGTAATTAAGATCAAAATTAAAATTTATATTTAAAGTATATAAATCTTGCAGTACTATCTAATATTCACTGTATTTATATTTAGACATTTCTGAGTGGTGCAGCTAATAAGTGCTAACTAGAAATACCAGAAGTACCTTATTTAACAAGGAAATAAAAAGTGACTGTAAGACATTGGAAACCAGGAATAAATTTCACAGGAGCAACTGCTATCCTTTACCCTGCATATACTGTGGATTTTAGATGCAGTAGAATTACTTCAGTTCTGTTGTGTTTTAGGTCAGTGGGGAAGGTTCCTGGAGCATTCCTAGTCCCCGGGCGAAGGGATTGTTTGGGGATGTAGAGAGGCATGGTAGATCTAGCTGATCTATTACTATGTGAATCCACTGCCTGGCCTGTCACAGAGCAGTAGTGCAACAGCTTCAGGGACTTTTGCAGCCCAGTAGCAGCTATGGTATGGCTTCCTTGCCTGTATGGTGTGGAGGATTCTTTCTTTGTCACGTGCCCAGATTTTGTTCTCTGGGAAACAGAATTAGAATCTGATTCTCAGAAATCTAAGGACTGGATGCATTTTTGCATCTTCTGCATGCTCATCTACTGCAAGTGCATGCACAAAAGGTGTGTGGACTTCAGGCCTCAACTTTGTGACCATCATCCTCTTGATGGATCTGCAAAAATTGAAATGGAAATCATTTTTCAAAATGTAGAACAAACAAAGAAAGAAGAGTCACATTATTTTCTGAGAAAACTTTATAACAAAATTAAACAATAACATTTTAAAAAAGTTCTTTTTCTGCAGCTCACATTTTAAAACCAGTAAGCTTAACATATATAAAGGATCTAGTGTCTAAAAATATGGTATTGAGACTTCTTTTCCAGGAGTATTTGTAAAGTATGTAGTTGAGATAATGTTATATTTTTCTATGATAAGGATATGAAATAATACCTAAACCTTTTATAGCTTCCTTTAGCTAACTGTTACCAATACCTTTTGTATAATGAACTAGACAACTAATTAAAACATATGGCAAAAACGTGTTATACTCCATAAACTGGTTTTATTCAGGGCAAATACTATCTAAGGAAATCATGAGTCATTATCAGTGACATTACTTACACAAGAAAAATGAATTGAAAATAATTCAGATGAGTTCCATTCTTCAAATAAGGCATTAAACTCACTTTTCTTCTACCTTTACCTGTCTATTTAGATATACAGTTCACCGTCCAAAGTTACCTTATTAAAATAGATATTCAGCACAGTCCTGTGGTTCTGCATATGTATTTTAATTAGGGAGCTTTTCCTCCCAAACCATTGCCATTGTGCCCTAATAATGATACATACCAGTTGCAAAAGAGTGAAAAATTTTACAGATCGCTTGGAGATGTATCATGTTTACATTCTAAAAATATAAGATTCATTTGAAAGAGTACTATGTTACCCAGAAATCACTTGTAGAAGTCAAAGTTGAAAATGGAAACAATATTTTTATCCAGCTGTACTGAGCTATGAAAGAATAGTCAAAGAAATGGAGCAATTTCAAAATCAATCCTGAAATCTTCATTTACATATTTTCCTCCAACAAACTCCTAATCTTTGTATGTTGGTGATAAGATCTTAGTTAAACCAGACTGTCATCATTTCTGACTCTCAACATTGTAATTCCAAAGGGTACACTACCTATCATTATGTAAAAACAAAACAAATAAACCTACAGATTGAAGAAGTACATCTAAAAGTAGAAGTTACAAGAAAGAAGGTTTCTGTCTTGTCGATTTTAGAATATAGAATCATAGAAATTAGAGGTGGATAAGAGCTCCAAAGACGCACACTCCCTCCAAATGAAGGCAAAGGCACAAACACCCAGCTGGTGCAGGATTATTTTCTTATTTTCTAGGGCTTTTTCCCATCTGATTTTGGATATCTGAAGGGTTACCAACTAACCGCTCACGAAAAAGACATGGTGTCTTTTGTAGATGGCTAAGTGGAATTCTGCTCAGTGAACATCAGTGGTCAACGAAGCAAACAAAATGTTAGGAAGTATAAAGATAGGATAGAAAACATAATGCTGTTGATATATATATAGAAAGCCCCCAGCTGGAAAAAGAGTTCAGTTCTAGCTATCCTATCTTTAAAAATGTATCACAGAAGCAGAATGGGTCCAGAGAGAAAAATGATTAGAGGCAAGGAACTACTTCCATCAGAAGAGAGATTTTGAAAAGATTGGGGTAGCTGGTTCAGAGAAGAGGTGAGAGGTATAACAGAGGAACATGAAATAAAGGTTTTTATAGAGAACGTAAAACAGGTGATCCTAATGAGCTTTTCCCATAATACGGTGAAACTGAAAGGCTACATGTTTAAAACTGATTGAAGGAAATCCTTCTCTCCTGACCCCACTCCTCCCACCCCATGCATAATTGACCCATGGAACTCTTAACCTCAATAATTTATTGTGGTAAGAGTTTAGTAGGTGCCCAAAAGGCTAAGACACTTACATGGATAACAAGAAGACCCACAATTAAAATTTATTTTTAAATAAGCTACATAGACCTTAATGCTTCAGGCCATAAGCCAGTCACTAACTGATGGGGTTAGGAATAAATTTTCTATTTAGGCAAGTTATTATTATTCATCTGTTGTTCCAAAATTATCCACAACGGGGCTTCTTGCACCTTTATCTGAAGCATCTGCTACAGACTGTTGTCAGAGGGCCTAGTCCAAAACCTATTGAAGTCAAGGGAAGGTTTCCTGTTGACTTTAGTGGGCATTGAATCAGGGCTAGAGATAGGATACTTGATGAAGGGGACCACTGTTCTGATCTACTGTGACATATCCTATATTGGGACAGTAGAGGTAACAGAAAGATGAGAGTGTGGGGATCAATTCTTCTCTCGCAGGAATGTGTAAATGATAAGTATTGCCACTGAAGAACTATACCAGAGTAAAAATGGTGTGAGAGGTGAATCAGGACCATGGAGTAAGTTGTCCTACTGGAGTGAAGAAAAAAGAAGCAAGTCAGAATAGTAAAGGAACAATTTGTTAGCTATCACAAGTATTATTAACATTATGGTTGTTACTGGGAAGTTTGACCAATGTTAGGATAAACATCTCTGCTCTTCCAGCCACTACTTTACTGATCTTGGTGTTTGAACATTTGACTAAAAGACAAGCTCCTCCCCCTGGACACACAATACTGGAGGCCCAGTCTTCAGAAGGAAAAGTGCTGTATATATTGGATGTCCCACATTCCCAGATGAAACTCCCTTTCTTTTGCTGTGTGGCAGCTTACAGCAGTCTTAAACTGAAAGTTGGAGAATAAGGCTATTAATATGTAACCAGTTGTATGATCTTTTCAAGTCATGAAAAGTAAAAGGTGTAGGTTTTCAAACCTTTTTACTACTTTGTTGTATCTCCTTGAAGAAGCTGTAACATGGGCCTGCTATGCTTTGTGATTAAGGAATGAACTAGGGAGGTCTCCAATAGTAAAGGGAAGTTTGATTATGTATATTTTTAGCTCAAAATGTCACCTTCAGTCATAAAACTAGTGTAGGGTACCTTTATGATCCTGGCAGAGGTACAGACACAGTGCAAGGTGTTGGGGCAGAACGGTAACCCTATATATTTATTGTTACCATACACTGTATAAGTTCCAGAAGTTCTGTCATCTTTACTATTGCAACTTCTGGCATCCTGGTGCTGCCCCTGTCTTATATCCAGCAGCCCTCCCATCTCAGAGAGGTACATTTGGCGACATTGTAGCACAGGAGTGACTGCATTTTCTTTTTACCCTCAGGCCCTTACATCTTTTGTACCTTCTGATATAAATTACAAGTGATATTGGGACAGCTCCACAGCACTGCCCCAGTGGCACAAATGAGCCAGAAAGCCAGCTGCTCTCTGGTAGTTCCCGGCTGGCATACTGGCCCCTTGGGACCATAGCCGGCCCAGGTTAGTTTACCATGAAACTGCTCTAAACTATTATAGGGACAGGGAGAACATAGAATTGGCCCCAGGAGTTGCTAGCCACAAATTGTTCTTGTGTCTTTTCCTTTTACCAGTGCCTGTCACTTATTGGACACAGCTGAAGATTGAGCTCAGTAAGTCTATTTTATATCTTGCAGTTGCTAGAATAGTTAATGTAATTGACTCTTGTTTATGCCACAGTGTACCATGGAGTATCATTTGTTTGTTCCCATTGTTTCATTTTAACTCTCTGAAGGTGACAGTTATACCGGTGTGATAGATTTCCTGTTTATTAATTCTTTAACGTTTCCAGCTACACTGTACCTTTAGTAGCTTGTTTTTTTGGATCAACATAGTCCATTGATAGAGCCTTTCCTTACCAGCCTTACCAGTACATATTGTTTACTCCTGTCTGTCTGTCTGTTTGTGTGTGCATGCGTCCAAACATACAGTGAACTAGAAATAGCGCATTTGGCAAAAAAACGAATTCTGCTCTCCGGTTACACCTGTGCAAACCTATTGACTTGAATGAGGTTGAAGAGATGTAACAAAGGGCAGAATTCTTTCCATGCAGTACATCAGTTTTCAGCTGTGAACATCACAATCAAGTGTATTTAATACCTAATCTATCTTGACCTGTTACTATACATTTCATATAAATATAAATATTATAAAGTATATGTAATGAATAAATTATCTATATAATTACCATATTACTTTTCCAAATATTTATATGCCTAAAGGTTGAAGAGAGTAAGGTACTTGACCAGCCACTATTGCTGGATAATCCCAATTAATAGAGAATGAAAAAAAAACCCACACCTTCATCATCTAATTGCTAGTTGTCTTTCCAGGACCTTAAAACGATCTACTTTATGGAATTTCTTTTTACTTACGTTATTGATTATCACATGGACTACAATACATGGCAATCCTCTATCATTCTTCAAATCATCCTTTGCTCTGCTTCTCATAGTTCTTATCCTGGAATCAACATGGTGTGTATTTGAGATCCATGAAAAGGATTAGTTTGTAAAATGCTATTGATTTCACAAACAGCAGGTAGATGTTATTCTGATGATGAAATATTTGTAATTTGATGCCCTGCTGGGGAGCATTAGTGGGTGAAATTCTGGTAAAAACAGACACTGGAATTCTTCCTCTCCATTTATCTTAGGGACTTTTCTGTCCCACATTCCCCCATTATCTGAGTGCTTCACAGTTATTAGTGTATTTATCCTTACAACAACCCTATGATGTAAGGAAGTATTGTTATCCCCCTTTTATAGATAGGAACTGAAGACCAGAGAGACTAAGTTACTTGCCCAAGGTCATACAGGAAGTCTGACAGAGCAGTGAATTGTACGTGGGTCTCCCACATCTCAAATTAGCACCCTAATAACTAAACCATCCTTCTGCTTATCTTGCTTGTGTAGCTTTACTTAAAGCCTCTTGGAATTAAATCTTATATATTTAATACAGGCAACTGTTGTTTTTCTAATTCTTGTCTGTATTCTTAATAATAATTATTTCAAATGCAACACCATCCTGTTCATTTTATCTGGATTACCAATGCAGTGGCCTAGGCTACATTCTTCTGAGCTATGGGTCAAAATTCCTTGCTTCTCTTTTCCCTTTGACCTCTTATTTTCTGTGTTTGTCTTTAAATAATTATTCACACTACTCTCTGCCTGTGGCCTTTCCTTTTCTCATCATCCTCTAACTTAGGAAGAACAGGTTTACTGAGGTTTAGTTGGAAAGTCTGATACACATTTCTCTGTTTCACTTCATTGTTGACACATTTTTTTCACACAGATTCCAAACAGAGCCCATTGAACAGATACAAACCATTTCTGAAATCGTTTACCTCATCAAACCAGCCATTCACAACTCTAAATCTCTACTTTTGTAAAACTTCTGGAATAATTAATTCAGCAACTCATGTTCCTCCTGGTTGCATGTACATGAATTACATGCAACCAGATTTATATGTGCAGCCACATATAAATCGTACAATAGTATATACTCCTGACTTTGTTTATATTGAGAGATGCTTCTTTTCTGGAATTTCTGAGGGCCACTATAGGGGAAAAAAAGGGTAGTTTTCTTTTAAATAGCATACAGCATATGGAATAGGATTGTATAATTGCCAGAAACTGCCCAAGTATATTAATGGAGCCGAAGTGCTCTAAGGAATGTCTAAAATAGTGTTCAAGCATTTGTTTCTATGTGTGTGAACTTTATAAGATGACATTTGGATAAAAATACAAATATTCAGCCATTTCCCTTGTGGCTACTATCTGGAGAGGCTATGGACAGTATCAAATTCCCCCTAAGGCCAGGAACAATTACACTCCTGAAATCAATTTTCTTTTAGGGCTCAATTGTGTCTTTGCCACAGACCTAAGTATGGGGCAGTGCTTAGTTTTGCTGCCCAAGAAGCAGATCAGGGACCAGTCTGTGTCTCAGAGAGTCACTTGGGGGAAAGTAATGTAAGCTGGCTCTATACTTTGTGCAGGTTACTTCCTCTCAGGAGCGGCTCTAACCATTTCGCCACCCCAAGCAGTCACAGCGGCCCCGCCCCCGATGCACACAGTCGTTGCGGGGCCCCGACGCAGGCAGTCCGAGTCCCGCTGCGGCAAGGGAAGAGCAGTGGACCTGCTGCCTCATTGCCACCGCGGCAGGCGAGAATGGGGCGGCAGTCCGTGTCCTGCGGCGGCAATTTGGCAGCGGGAAGAGTGGACCTGCTGCCGAATTGCCGCCACAGGACTCGGACTGCCACCCCATTCTCGATGCCGCCCCAAGCACCAGCTTGGAAAGCTGGTGCCTGGAGCCGGCCCTGCTTCCTCTGGAGCTGTTCTGTAATAATTGATTACTATTGTCTGTTGACCTGGTTATTGGGATGTTCACTGTATGAATGTATTGGTTTAGTTTAAAAAGGGGGCTGCTGGGAAAAACAAGCAGGAAGGAAAAAGAGTGGCACCAGATAAGCCACTTTTCAGCGAAAACATGAGAGTTAAGAGACAATGTCAGGACAGGAAAAGGCCCGCAAACACAGGAGACAGAAAGACTGCAGCAGGTTTACAAAGGACCACTTTCTCAAGGGGAGGGGTAGTTGTTTGGGGGAGTCAGGCTGAGACACAGACACTTGTTGGTAGCGTCTGAAAAAGTTAGGCCTGCCGAAGTTACTATCTAGGTTAGGCAAGAGAAACATTTGTGAAGACTCTTTTAAAACCATTCTTCCTCTCCCCGCAAATACTTCAATATACACAGTACTTGGTTTAAGAAGGATGTTTTGTCACCGTACCCCACTAGTCACAGACTCATGCAGGGAAAAGCCCCAGGTCCCCAATCTCAGTGTGATCTGCTAGGTAAGCATGGTTAACCTACAGGGTACTTTAGGCCATGGCCAGGTAAGAATGGAAAAATTATGGAATACTGCTCCAGCATAGCTAAAAGCACAAGGCCTGACACCTGAGGGAGTGCTCTCAGAGATACCAGACAGGGGACAGAAGTGCAGCTAGCCCTGTAATTGTGATGCTTTCCCTGTCCACCTACATGCACGTGGTTGGGAGGGTGGGTCATAATGACCCTGTGGAAGCTTTTTGTCCTTCCATACTGCTCCCTGTAATATAGGTAGCCAGCCTAGAACAATATGGGGGTGCAAACACATTTTAAGTAGATCATAATGTGACTCTTAAAATGATTTTCAGACCGCAAGTTACTACTGAGTTATGCATTGTGTTAATACACTCCCTTTCTCCAAACCACACTGCTTTTGGTTCACCAATCTGAAATGTGCTAGGCATCTGGTGTTAAGCACATTTGGGAGTATGGCAGAATCCTGCAGATCATCAGTTAAGCATTTTGGACCACATCATGAGCAGAGCTTTCTTAAGCCACTTTTTGGAGATAATCTATGTTAATCTGACAGAATTTTCACTAAATTATTATTTCATAAATTACTACATCCATCTTCCAGTCTTGTTTATACACACAGGATTTTATTTTATTTTATTGTTGGGTTACATTAGGAATTGCTTTCATTTGAGGGTCAGGGGGAATCTCACACCTTCACTAAAGAAGCTAGCCTGAGTGGTTTGCATGCTGGACATGTTTGCTATGTTGCCTTCTGCATTCGGATGCTATAAAGCACAATAGCAGCATTTATAAAACTTTTTATTGACTGAGGACTGGACAGTAGCATATGGGAGCACCAACAATCGCTAACTGATCATGAAATAAAGAAATTCCAGTATTCTGGTGTTCGTATAAAAAAAGAGTCTTTTAGAACTTAATCATATTGGTTCGACTGTTGTAACCAAAGACCGGTAAGATAATAGAGGTCTTTGTGGTTGTTTTGTACTGAAATCTTTTATCTTTATGATGCACTTGGGGCCCTTTAGAGCGGAAAGCTTTTTAAACTGCTGTTGGAGTTAGAACTCAAATTAGATGCTAGTGCTGGGAAGGGGGCTTCTTCGTCAGGCAGCCACCACAAACTGACTTTTATCTCAGAAGCCTTTCCATTAGATTGTTACTTTCTTCTGTTTTCCCTGTTTATTTTTGTTGACTTCTGCTGCCCTATTTTGTGGCATTTAAAAGGTGACCCAATCAAAAAAGGGTAAATGCTAAATGCTGGACAGAGCCTGTGAAGTAGAGACATCACAGCCTATCTGATGTGTGCTGCAGACTGGGGTGTTAGACAGAATGGTTTAACCAGGTTATTTCCGGCAGCTCAGATTGAATATACTTTCCTTTATGTCTGGCATTGTGTTTTCGTTTTTTTCCTCCTCAAACAATGTCCATTAAAAAAAAAATTAGAACTTCCAGGGGAATTGGTTCATAAAGACATCCTTTTTTCAAATGCGGAAATTGCTTAATTTGATTCAAAATCGTTTTTGATTGTTGGTTGAATTGCTTCAGTTGATGATACTTTGGAACTGCAGTTAAGTGTTTTTAAGCCTTTCTGTAGCTGCTGGCAAAGTCCACTCTTCTCCTTTCTCGTTTTGCCTTCTGTTGATCTTATTAAAAATACACTGTCTGGTTATTTAAAACGCTAAACGGAGGGGGGGGGTATAAGCAATTGTAATTTAGCTTTCATGTTTTATTTAGATGCATCAGACAAAAGTTTAAGATGCAGAGAGTGAAAGAGAATGGTATTTATAAGGCTCTATGTTAATCATGGAATTCAAGAGAAATGATAATACTCTGCAGCTGCGTAGAGACTTTGATCCAAACATCTCAAAGCACTTTGTAGATTGAACAAAACTACTTTGTTGTGCTAATTTACCCGTTTTACAGGTTGGGGAAACTGAGGCAGACTTATTCAAGAACTCTCAGTGATTTAATGTCAGGGTGAGAATTAAAAGCTTTGATTCCAGCCTGCTAGTCTCCTGCTGTTAGGGCCTGATCCAAAGCCTATTGATGTCAATGGAAAAAGTCCTACTTCAGTGGGCTTTGTATTTTAATTACTAGGCCTGTTTGTTACTCTGTGTTTCTTATTGTCTTTTCTTGGCTTGGTACAGCTTAGTTTTTAATGGTGCTGTCCTTTTTCTGCACAAAAGAGCAGAGTTTGAAACTACATTCAGTAACTCCTGAAAATCTTCTGTTTCTTGTTGCTGTTTATTTTCTCTGTTCCCCACAGCTATCATTAGGCCATCGTGTCTCTAGAATCTAGAATGGAATGTCATCTTGTGGGAGTCACTGACATGCAGATACACCAGTAAATAGACTGATCAATGATATAGGGGTGGGAGAAGCGCTGGAAAAGCAGTGGAGCAAATTTTATCTTCACAAACTGCGAAATAATAAACTCTGTATCTACAATTTTGGGACATGAGGTTTTTAATCACTTTCCAAACATTTTAAAGAAATCTGGACAGATGATAATCATAATATTTAGCTTTTATACAGCACCTTTCATGTATGCCTCTTCAAGCACTTTACAAAGGAAGACAGTATTATTATCCACCTTATACGGATGGAGAAACTGAAGCACATGAAGATGAAATGACTTGCTCAAATTCACCCAGCAGGCCAGGTCTCCTGAGTCCTAGTCCAGTGCTCTATCTACTGAGCTATACTGCCTCCCAGATGGAAGTGTAGCATATCATTATGCACATTTTAGTAAGGAATTTGAATGTAAGATGTGGGAAAATATAATTTTTTATAGCACCAGAAATGCACATGGAGCTTTATAAACAATTTTAAAAGACAGGACTTTGCCATAAGGAGAATACACTGTAAGTGCGATCTTAGCTGACAAGTAAAATTTAGTTGGTCTCTTTTGAAGTGGATTTATAGTTGTTTTATTTTATTACTCCGTTAGATTGACCTATGACCAAAATTCCTCAAATTTTCCTTTGATGTGTTGGTTCTGTTCAATTTGATCACTTTACCTCAATGTACACTTAAAGCAATGCAAGATTCACTGTTAAATCAATGAACACAATGGAGAATTGAATTGATGGAACAATTATGATTATTTATTTAGCTTATTAAGATTATAGACAGCAAGGAAGGGTAGATACTGTAATGTCTACAATGAAGAATAAATTGTTTATTCAAAACTTTTGATAAGGGAAATTGCTGTTATGTTTACTTTTAAATTTTTTCCCCCTTAAATACCAGTGACTTCCCATTGAGCCTTAAAATTTTAAATACAACTGGTAAAGAAGTCAATGGATCAAATTCAGTAAATCTGAAGTCACTGAAATAAAGGCCCATAAGAAAAATGTGTCAATTTTAAAGGTCTTTTTTAACTGAAGACCATTTTGTGATAGAGCCAAAGGTTAATAAAATCAGTAGTGAATGTAGCAATTTTACAGATAAGCTATTCACAACAAGTGTAGTTACTTGAATAAAAAGCTAATTCAGTTCTAAAATGCCACATGCAGTAGCAGTGAATAGCTGCTTTTAGGTGCTTTCTGGAGGAGGATAAAATACAGAATCACAGCACTCTTCTCTTCCAGCGTCCCTGGCTGCCTGTAAATTGCTGTGAATGGGACTGTGGGCTGACAGGCTCTATTAAGACAAACTGCCTTTCTCATCGGAGAGATAAAATAAATCAGGTGTTTAGTCAAATTAAAATACTTCAGATGGAGCAGGCCCTGGGGAGCACTGATCCACCTGACAAATCTTAGGGAAACTCAAGACAGATGTGTTTTGGGGATAAGGAAAGCCCCATGGAAAAAAATGCAGCACTGTCTTTGGAGTTAGAGAATAGATACAGTATAGAGCAGAGAGAGAAAGCTACATGTGTAATATATAGTATTTTATGAAAGCAGGCATATTTACTGTATGTTGATATCTTTTATATGAAGTTTTTTGTTTTATCTGTCTTCATGTCAAATGCATTGTACAGATAGCTATATATATATATTAGTCAGCAGAAGAGTTTATTTACTGGTAATGATTTTAGGGATCTTGTAGCTCGCTGCAGTAAGTGGATGTGAAACAGATGATGATGGTACACAGCTACTGATGACCTCTGTTGGCCCAGCAAGATCAGCTCAATCTGGTCTGCATTCTTAGCAAGTTGTTTTTTATTAGTATTTAAACTGTAAAATAATGGATAGGATTTTCGACTCCAAAATTAAATTATGCCATTACCCACCCCGCCACCCCCAACATTCAGGCATCTTTTATTCTTTCTTGCCACAAGTAGTATTTAACTAGATTGTGGCACAGTTTCATAGGCTTCTCATTATTTTCAAGGAGCCCATGCTTTAGGGTCATCAGTCCTATCCCATTTGTGGACAGGAGTTGCATGGGACAGAATAAGGATTAATAATTGGTGGTGGGGGTCAATAATATAGTGGGATTAATTATTTTAGATGAATACTACGTGCAAATGTGGTCGCCCCATCACAAAAAAGATATATTGGAATTGGAAAAGGTTCAGAAAAGGGCAACATCAATGATTAGGGGTATAGAACGGCTTCCGTATGAGGAGAGATAAATAAGACTGGGACTTTTCATCTTGGAAAAGAGGTGACTAAGGGGGGATATGATAGAGGTCTATAAAATCATGAGTGGTATAGAGAAAGTAAATAAGGAAGTGTTATTTACTCCTTCTCATCAGTGGCGTAGCCAGGTTTAAAGTACAGGGGGAGTGGGGCTGAAAAAAGACGCCTCCCCTTGTACTCACCCAGTGGCGCACTCCAGCTGTTCGGCACGGAACTTCGGCGGTGGGTCCAATCCCTTCACTCGCTCCGGGTCTTCGGTGGTACCCGCCGCCAAAGTGCCGCCAAAGGCCCAGAGCGAGCGAAGGACCCGCCGCCGAAGTGTCACCAAACAGCTGGAGCGCCGGCGGGTGAGTACTTTTTTTTAGCTCCGCTCCCCCTGTAGCACCGGAGCAAAAGGCGCCAGACCAAAAAAAAAGATGCCGCTTCTGCTCAGTGGGCGAGCAGCCGCTACCCCTGCTACCCCCATGGCTACGCTACTGCTTCTCATAATACAAAAACAAGGGGTCACCAAATGAAATTAATAGGTAGCAGATTTAAAACAAACACAAAGTATTTTTTCACGCAACGCACTGTCAACCTCCGGAACTCCTTGCTAGAGGATGTTGTGAAGGCCAATACTATAACGGGGTTCAAAAGGGAGCTAGATAGATTCATGGAGGATAGGTCCATCAATGGCTATTAGCCAGGATGGGCAGGAATGGTGTCCCTAGCCTCTGTTTGCCAGAAGCTGGGATTAGGTGACAGGGCATGGATCACTTGATGATAACCTGTCTGTTCATTCTCTTTGGGCACCTGCCATTGGCCACTGTCAGAGGACAGGATACTTGGCTTGATGGACCTTTGGTCTGACCCAGTATGGCGTTCTTATGTTCTTAGATGTGGTTTTCTTCTAAAACAATTATCACTGCTGTTTTCTGAATGGGAAATTGTAACTTCAGCGTGCCACTGTATGGAATTAAAATAACAGGAAAGGAGATATCTTAGATGCTGGTGTTCTATCATACCTATATCAAGCATTCCAGCTAAGTATAACAGAATAGTCCAATGTCACAGCTTTAGCAAGCATTTTGTGTGCTGGTTTTATAACCATATTATGACGTAAATACAAAGCATGCAGAATAATATGGTAACAAAGTGGAAGAGTAATGCCTGCCTTGGGTGTGTAAAATACTTTGACACGAAGATCAAGGCTCATAATTTCAATTCAGAAGCTGCTTGACGGATGTGGAAGTCTCAAGCTACGGTTTCCCCAGATGTCAGTGAATGGTTCTGAGTATCCTCTTAGTCAGCAGGTTGCTTCCCGTTGTCCTTCTGGGTTAAGTAGAGGAGTAGATCACTGGTGGCTATGGAGGGCAGGTAAGTGGATTTCCCCTTGGCAGGGCTGAGTGTATTTTTCAGGTTCAAAAGCACCTAAATCACTTTGAAGCCGCAGTAAAAAATTTTCAAAAGTGACTTAGTCACAAAGGAGTTGGTTAGTTCACTCATCTGAAGAGGGAGACTGAGTTCAAATCCTTGTTGTAGAGGTTTAAATCTTGTGTCTGGAACAGGGACTTGAACCCCAGGGCTTCCATCTCCCAGGCAAGTACTCTAGCCAGTGCGGTATAATGGAGTGGATGACGTCTTCCTCTGTTCTGTGAATGCCAGTGGTGCCTAAATTCCCTTGTGAATCTAGCCTGAAAAATCATAACATTTCACATTGGAACTGTCAGAATGAACTGTTTTGACATGTCTGACCCCCTCCCTTATTTTTTACTGAAAATCACACAAACTCCCGAAATGTTTTGGTCAACCTGAATCTGCATTTTTTTTTAAAGCAAAAAACAAAGTTTTGGTTGAAATTTAGGAGCCTAAGTCCCTCTGACTTTCAGTGAAACTTAGGCTCCTATGTGCCTACATCACATTTGAAAATAGTATTTAGCTTTCTAAGTCACTTAGACACTTTAAACATTTTTACCCAGATTCTCTTTTGGGGCGTTGATGCACTATTTTAATTTTACACGAGCCCTCTGGAGTTTCACGAGAAATTGGATTAAACAATAGAATGCCCTTCAGCTTTTTGCTTTTAAAATATAAATATTAATTGAAATTAAGAAATGCACTTCAAAACAGTTACCTTTTTACCCTGAAGTTTTGGGCTGCTGAGAAAGAATGATTTAATCCATGCAGTAACTGTTCTCTTTCCAGCCAAATAAACAGCTGTAGGTCACATTTTTGGAACATTTTAAATGAAAATCATATTACATGTTCAGCCTATCGTTTGAAAAATCCTTACAATACTATTTCCACAATAGCATTTCAGAATAAACAAAAATGAAACAATATTTCTTCCAAATGGATTTACTTAATATTTACAAGAGAAAACAAAAAACATGCAGTAAATACAGATTGATTTCTGAAATCCTTTCACTCATCTTGGCCTCTTCAGGTTTTTATCTTGTGCTCATCAGCGTGGCAGCTGAGCACCGCTGGTGACCAGTTCTGAATGTAAAACCCTCTACACGATTAAAAATAATATTAATCCAGAAATAATGTAGGGTAAGTAGTTAAGTCTCTGGGAGTCTCAAACCTGCTGCATAGAATTCTGTTTGTTTCCCCATCCTTGGAGAAGAAGCAGCTACTGAAACCTGGCAGCCTCTTCTTACCTGGAAGACTTCCATCCTCCTCTAGGGAGGAAGGTGGAGTCAGCACTCTGATGCCAGCTTTTCCACTCCTTACTTGACCCATGTCCCCACAACTCTCTTTTCCTTCTTCAAAAAGTCCTAAGGCTCCTCTTTACCTGAAGCTGTCTTCTGTGAGTCAGTGGGAGGGAGGGATCGCCTTTACCCCCTCATCTGACCTCGTATGTCTTTGGGGCATCAAGCAGGCTCACCTGGATCTTTAGCTGGTTGGCCTGCTCCCCACCTCTTGGTTATTCTGTGGGTCTGGCAAGACTCACTTCCTCCAAATCCAGTTGGATCTTTCTTCCCAGGAGAAAGTAGCTGTTCTGCTTCCCAATGTCCCTTCACTGTACTGTGCTCTCACTGTACTTGTCCATTATATTACTCTGGATCTGAGATGCTCACATGGGAAAGAAACCTGTGTGATTCAAGTACAGTAGATTAAGATTATTATTTGTGCCAAAGTAAAATGTTTATATTTGGCATATTTTTGGGGCTTGATTCACAAAAGGATCGTGAACGCTTTACTAGGAGAACCATGCAGTTTACCCGTAAACAGACTGCTAAGCACTATTAGTGCAAAGAATAAATGTACCAAAGTGTCATGTTAATTAAACACACTCAACAGAGTAAAACTTTGAATGTTAAATGAGAATTTTTAAAAGTATTTTCTCAGGTTGAGCCATTTCTCAATGGCTACAAGTGTAGCTCGCCTTGTATACTTGTTCCATAACAAAGGTTTACCTTTGCCATGATTTCTCCATGACCGTAAATGACCTAAATGACCCACATGCTGTAGTGTTCCTACAGCATGCTATATATGGACGGAAATCTTCTTAAATAAATGACCAACAAACCATTAAACTGCTGTCCTTATTAAACAGAATCTTGTTGCTTATTTTGTTTTGTTTTTTCAGAATGTACAACTGAGGGAAAATTATGTTAATCAAAATGTGAATTTGGTAGTATATGAAGTAGTCATTACACTGAGAAGGTTTAGATGGAAGGGAAAGAGATTTGATATCGCAGAGTACATCATTAATTACTCTTGTCAGAAAAAAGAAATAGTTGCTCTCAATAGCTCTTCTGCTTCGCAATTGTTGTAATGTCCCCTAGTGCTTGGAACATAGCAAGGCTGCATGCTGGGGTCTTTTAGGGAATTTCTAGTAAAATATATGTTCAAGCTGCCACTTGGAAAAAGCACTTTGGTACTTAACCCAATTTCTTTGTGAATATTGTTCAATAACTGCTGTCTCCCTGATATTCACAATGTATCTTTCCTCCTCATTTAGGTACGCCTGAAAGCCTAGCAGAAAAAGAGCGACAGCTCTCTACCATGATCACCCAGCTGATCAGTTTACGGGAGCAGCTCCTGGCTGCCCATGATGAACAGAAAAAGCTGGCAGCCTCACAAATTGAAAAACAACGGCAGCAAATGGACCTTGCTCGCCAACAGCAAGAACAGGTGAGGCTCCAAGAAAGAAATCTGTGAAAAGGTTTCTTGCAGAACATTAAAAACTCATAATAAACATTGTTCTGCTTGGTGTTTCCTTTCATCAGTTTTATTAAAAGAGTTTATATTCCTTTGTAACCAATAGAAATAATGAATTGCTTTTTTTATTTTCATAAAGGGGAAAATATTATAGGAGACTGAGAAAAAGTAGTGTTTGGAATTTCAAAGCATTTCTTTCCTACAATTAATCTCAGTAGATAGTTTGATTTCTTGCTACGCATGTGATGAAGGGTAGCAAGTTACCAGTTAGCCACACTATCATAATTTTTTAATTCTCTCTCTCTCTCTCTGACAACTAAACAATCAAAGAAAAAAAGTAAATAATTGAGAGACCAGAATATCTACACAGGAAAGAAAGCAAATAATATTTTTAAGAAACACAGTTGTTCAAAAGAGCTGTGCTTGTCTTGTAGTATAAAAATCTAACAATGATCCCATATACTAATCCCCTAGGCATTAGATCAGACAGATCCAAATTAATGTGCAGATTTTAGGAATCTGACATTATTACTAAAATTATCTTTTCAGTTAAATGTATTTTATAGGTTATATAGCGCAATATATGCTCTGTTGATTTTAATGAGTTGTGACGTCTGGTATTTTATGTGCTTGAATATTTGCCCACATGTAGGAATATGGACTCATCCCTTAATGGAAAATAACATAAAGGAACACTGTAAAAAATCAGAAGTTAGAATGTCATTTAGCCATCCAGAGATGACACAGTAATTAACTATTGACACTTGTGAATAAGCTAGCACAAATTAATCTTGACACATTTGCAGACGAGTGATATCTTACAGTGAACACTTTGTAATTATATTTCAAAATGAAAATTAAATGACACTTAAAACTAGGTTGTCATGCTCAATGAAGCGAGCATGTAGCTCAACCGATTGGCAAATAAAATTCAGAATTTGAGCCACATGGTGCTTATGTATCATACTTCACTGTGTCGAGCCTATACATCTAGCCTATGTTAGGATAATTGCACTGTGGTGTTTTCTATGCATTTTCTATTACAGCAGTATACCATTTAGGAGGAACCATCAATATTAGATGCATAGTGGTGTTTTGCTGGTTTCCATCAGGAAATGAATATTCAAATGCTACTGTATTGGACTTAGAGATGCAGCTATCTGCACACCAGCAATCTGAACTCTAGCAAATTAGCCCCTCCACATGCAGAAGCTAAACAAAGCCCTCAACACTGCCCTGACTAACTTAGGAGCGGCCAGATCACCAGCAGTTCAGAATGATTCAAAACATAGGATCCAGTAGCTATAGAATCTATGTAACCGTCAGAAAGAAATCAATGTGTATGATTTTCATTCTGAATCTGATTCGGGGGATGGGGTGGGCGTTTGCTTGAGCTGATTTGAGTACCACTGTGGACTGAATCTTGAAAAGTCCACTTGCGAACATGCATCAAGTAAGATGTAATACAACTTTAAGGTGAAAGGGCATCATGCATACATCATTAATTAAAATAACATTACTTAACCATTTGTATGGATGTGTGAACTGTCTCAGTAAAGAGGATCAGCTGCAATTGCCCCTCTAAGCATAGGCGGTACTGGTGATCATAATTATAACAATAACCAGGCACTCTGAGATCCCAGCAGCTGGCCTTATATTACAGGGATGGCCAAACTTTCTGACCCGCATACAACAATCTTCAGACGTTCAAGAGCCAGGGTGTGCCTGCCAGGGCTCGGGGCTTCAGTCTTGCGGTGGGGCCGGGGGGTGGGGTGGTGGGTGTCTCGGGGCTTCAGCCCTGCTCCTGCTGAAGCCCCTAGTCCCGGCAGGACTGAAGCCCCAAGACTGAAGCTCCCTGCTGGCACAGGTGCTGGAACTAGGGGTGCTGGGGGAGCTGCTGCACCCCCTGGCTTGAAGTGGTTTTTGTTATATACAGGATTTACAGTTTGGTTCAATGGCTCTCAAAACCCCCACTATAAAAATTGTTCCAGCACCCCTGCCTGCCGGGCAGAAGCTCCTAACCCCTCTATCCCGCAGCAGGGCAGAAGCCCCAAGCTCCCCCAAACAGCCTGATCGGTGGAGAAGCTCAGAGAGCCGCACTTTAACTGTAAAAGAGTCACATGCAGCTCATGAGCCATGGTTTGGCCACCCCTGCTATGTTATCTAGTCACACACCATCCCCCTCTCCAGTGGGCCTTGCTAGCTGATGCAGGACCCTGTTTGAGTTAGTTGCATAAGTAGCAGGAGCGGGCCTGATTCTTCATTCCTCACTCACTAAACTCCCATTGACTTCACAGGGAGTTTAGCCTTAGGAGATCATGCCCATAAAGCCAGTTTGAGCCCAGCTGTTTGGCAGTCCCTGAAAGTGGGTTTGATTCTGCTCCTGTGCTAGCTATCCTGTCTCTCAGCTGCAGGAACTGGTGGACGTCAACTTCCTATTTGAGGGTATAATTGAGACTTATGTGGTGCATAACTCTTGTACTCATCCCCTGCACAGGGATGATTTTTTTCCTGTAGCAATGAAATAAATGCATATTTTTTTCAGATCCTGCAATTTTAAAAGAAACCTAAAACTGATCATTCTGTGCTATACAATTGCCTTCTCCTAGCGTGCATAAAGATACCACTTTTTTGTTTGCATATTATACAATTGATCTGAATACTTTGCACTAAAGTCCGTTGAAAATGCAATCATGTTTCAAAATCACCCTCACAGCATTGACTGTATTTTCTTTATCAAAATATTATCTCTACTGCCTATTTTCTTAGCTTTTCCAACATTGAAACATACACACATGTAAAATATCGGGGAAGGAGGGAAGAGCGCGCATGCGAGAGAGAGCAGTGTTCTTTCCACACACTGGGAACTAGGTATTCCTGAGTTCAGACTTTAACTCTGGTACTGACTTTTGCAGAGGTAACTCAGAAGAAGCCTGATCATCCCCCCTCCCAAGGAATATTTATAGGCGAGGAAATGATACTTGAGAAATGAGTCACAGTGTGAGACTTGGACCCTCAGGAATGGGAGGATGGTGTCCTAGCAGAAAGGAAGGTCAGCAGGATTGCTGAGGCTGGCTTTCCTGGGCAACACAGATTCGATCCCTGATCAGATCTTCTGAACAGTTCTCTCTCCAAGACAGCAGTCCCAGTAGCTCACCCAGCTCCTCTTGGCTTCTCCGCGGCAGCAGTATGGGAAGTTAATGTAACAATGGGGCAGTCAATGCTGGTCTGCATTACCTGCTGCAGAGATTTCTGCTCAAAAATACATCTTCAGCCAAGAGGATCAGGCCATCTTCTGCTCTAAGAGCTCTTGGGAGAGCTCCCCTCATTCTGCACAAGCCTCTCTGCACTCTGTCCCATTGCTATGTGAACTTGCTTCTCTCAAACCATATAAAGGAAAAGGAGCCTCAGACCCCTAACCTCTCACCTTCACTTGTCCAGTTGATAAAAGGAGAATAATATTCACATATTTCACAGAGTTCTTCTGAGAATTATTAATTTAGGCCCAGATTCTGCTACTTTTACACATTGAGTAGCACCTTTCTCGCTGAGCAGTTCCACTTAAGGCAGTGGGACCTACTAGGGAGTAAGGTACCAATCAAAGAGAATAAGACTGGCACAAGCTTGTCCTTATATGCTGTATTTTGAAGCACACTATACAGCCCCAGTTCAACGAAGCAATAAAGTACGTCCTTAACCTTAAGGGCCGTGGATAGGGATGGAATCACACACCTGCATAAGGTTAAGGACATGGTTATGTGCTTTGCTGAGTTGGGGGCTAAGTGTTCAGTATAAGCACATAAGTTTTACTGGATAGTTACGTTCTGATGTTACATTTATGTCTGAAATGTTTCTATTATTTATACAGGTACCTCAAAAAATATCATTCACTAATCTGCCTCCTGGTGTTTTGGTAACTCTTAACAAATGATGCTCTATCAAAAAAAACTGTTTGAAATGATCATGAAGAATAACTCAGAGGTTGTTTTCACTCAATAAGATTGAAGTTTGGACATTACTGTTTTAATTTAATGAAAAATTTATTTCTAATAGATTGCAAGACAACAACAGCAACTTTTGCAACAGCAGCACAAAATCAATCTACTGCAGCAGCAAATTCAGGTCAGTGTGTTTTATGGCTCTCTTCTGATTATGGTTAAATTCCATTTACAGAGAGGGAAGGATTTAAGATAAAACAACCACATGCTTTACGCAGAAACCCCTACAAAGAGGGTCTCTGTGTCTTTGAAAATAATTGTTAACAATATTTTGATGGAAACTGCTTTTGGTTAATAAGCAGGTTTTTTGAAAGTTGTGAATTATTTCTTAAATCTTGCCATTTAACTCTAGAATCTGCAATCATTTTGATTTGCACGCCATGAAGGAGAAGCAGAGATTCAGTTATTGTTTATAGATTACTTTATTGTACAAAGAGAGAATTGGCTTTATAAAGAGAAGATTATTATGGAAAACAGTCCATAGAAAACGTCTGAAACTTCATTAACCAAAGCAAACAGCTACAGAGCAGGAAGATAGCCTTTGAAATGCCAGTATTCCCCAAACCTATTGAGACAAAACTAGGTACCCAGGCTCTGATATCCTGCCAAATATCCAAATGCGTGCTGGCGCACCATGACCCACAGTACCTGTTGGTGCACTCCATAGGCAGTGGATGTTAGCTGTGCCTAACCCGTAGTCTCTAGCTTGATCATGTACAAGTAGACTCTTGAGTGTCTATACAGGTGGACAGTCAAACTTTATTTGCAGGTGTTGTTGATGTGTGGATTTCCTCACTGTGTCACCCTCCCCTCTTCCCTGTTCTGCTCAGAAGACTTCCCTTGGCTTGTTCTTCTATTTAAATTTGCCATCCTGGATGTTGACAAGCTATTGTGTGGCTGGTCACCTGCTGTATTGTTGGTTATGTTGTGTAGCCACATACACCAGTGAGAGCCACCTGCCTCTGTCCCTACTATCCAGCAGTCTCTGTAGGCAGAAGGTGCACTTATTCCTTTCCTCATCCTCACCCCAATATGTTTTCATATCCCTTTGCAAATATCACCATGTTATTTTGTTTAGACTTCAATTGGTTTAATTAACATTTGTAAAGTATGCTGACACCCTGGAATGAAAGGCCCAATAGAAGTGCAGAACATTGTCCTCATTGTTTTCTTGGCTGAATGTAGTTTTGAAAAGAAGACTGTGTGTCACTATATTAGTTGTGCATTGGGGAAGGAGAGCATAAAAATACTTGAGGCAAATAAATATTACATATTCCTCTCTACCCATGACTTGCAGAACAGGTAACATGAGTTTTAGAAAACCATGCATTAGTTTATTACATCAAAAACATCTGGAACTGGCATAAGAGCTACAAATAAAGCATAATTTAAATGGTTTAAAAGATATAAAAGAGACCAGAAAATTGTTACTTTAGGAAAAATAGGTACTGGCATATTTTAAGGTGAATGGGGTTTAGCATTTCACAATGAAACAGGACAAAGCTAGTTTCCTTAACAAATTCATCTTATTTCACCATGCGCTGTACCATCAGTGTGAGACCATTCAAGAAATTTCTTGAATGCATACAAACACTTACTCCTAATTAGAAGTTTATGTATCAGTAGAACTTGTTGGCACAGAAAGAGTCAAATTATGACTGTGGGAGCCTTTAAGGCACTGGAATGGGGGAATCATCTTTGGCAAATCCTCATAGGGTATAGGACTGCCCTGATCACTCCCCTCCATCCCACGGCATGTTCCCCTCAGTCGCCTTTGGCTATCCTCAGAATACTTATTCATAAAAGAGCTATGCAAGAGTTTTTTACTTCTGTTGAAAAGTGGGATACACAGACATGGGAAAATGTGGTGTCGTGGCAAAAGTCAGTTTTTCTCTCTATCTGGCAGAACATGGTTGGCTTCAGTGGGAACAATCTTACTTCATATTCAGTCCAAAAAAAATTAACACTTCTCTGAGGTTTTTGGAAACCCTCTGGGTTCTGCTATCTGGCTCTCTTGCATTCCCAAGTGATTCCAGCCGAACAATATTGTGGGTAGATCACCAATCAATAGAACGCCATAGGAAACCTCAATAATCTGCCAGGGACCTCCAAAAGGTCAAAGTAGGGCAAGAACCAAATGTATTTTAGTTTGGGAGGATTTTCATACCCTAGTCTATAGTGCTTATGCCCGCATATTGTTTGTCTGCTAATGCAATGGGTTATGGGTACAATTCTTTGGCATATTTTCAGAAACAATTTTCTTTTTGTGCTTGTCAGTTTTTGATGAACTTACCAAAAAAACTCAAACAAACAATAACGCCCCCTACATACAAAGAAGAGGCCATGAAACTAAATTTATAAATTTCATGTAACGTATAGGCCCTTTTGTGTTAGAAAAGGTGGAAGTTCCCATATGCACTGGTTTCTTTAAGGAGAAAGTGCTAACTCTGCTTGCAAGAATATGTCGATATAAAATGAATAATACTTCGGTGCTGGGTGCCATCTTCATTATGGGAATTGAAAATCCACAGATTTCCCTGAGACTCATTGTGAAATCTTAACTTGCTTGCAGTATAGCCAATAACAAACTGACCTCAGTTCTCACACAATGAGAATAGCTGTGGAATAGCTTTATTTTTGTGCCCAATCTCATTTCTTCTTGCATTGGGATTAATTCTGATTCTGATTGCATCCATGATTTTTAAAAGATGAGTTCTAAGGCTGTCCTGTGGTAATAAAATAATAAGGATCTCTACCTTGCCAGTCTTTGTTGTAACCTACATACATGATGCCATGATAGCAGGAATCCATCAGCAGAAATTTTATGGCTTCCGTTGTTCTGTCAGTGGTGCAATGTCTTCCATTGGATTTGGGAAAGGTTTGCTCTTCCATTGACCTGAGTTAACAACACATTGGGAGTGACTTGCAGCTTCCTTCTCTCCTCCACCTCCATTTTTTCTCCTTTATAGGATCCTTGGTAACTGTCTGAATCCTTGTGCATCTCTCCACATGAAGATGCGTAAGAGGACTTTTAGTGGGAGCAAATGGCTATTCTTTATCCCTCAATGACTGCTAATTTTTTCCCACTTGACCTTCCTCACATTGATTGATTAATTAGATGTGGTGGCTGGGCCAATATAGGGTGCTCTTACTCCATGTTTGTACAGTGGTTTGGGTTCTATTGCATGTGAAATATTTGTAGAGTGATTTTTGCTCATATGCATAGGATGGAATCTAATCATTGTGTCTGAGGCAGGGAAAGAATTTTTCATCCATACCTCGGTGGCCAGGCTCATGGTGGGCTTCCTGCCTTTGGAACATCCTGTAAGACTCCTCCTGTCAGTTATTAGGTTGTTGGGGATGTGACATATCAAAGATGCATGTGGTGTCTAAGGAGGGCTGCTAGGAATACTAGTTGTTAGGTTTATGGAGAAAATCTCCTATTTTAGCTGATGGTTAGCCTACATAATCCACGGTTGCCATCAGCCAAGTGGTTCTTCCTTATCTATTTGTTCTTGCTTATTTTGTTGCAGGTTTGTTACTCAGGCGTTCCTTGCGATAGAAGTCGATTACCTTAGTCTCCCCCTTTACAGTTTATTGTAGATTTGCGAATGGGGGGGAACCTCCTTGCTATTTAGTTGATTGAGACTGTTACGACTAAGTGTCTACATTTCTTGTACCTGATGATCTCCTGTTGGCAATGGGTGAGATGTTGCTGGGCTGAAGGATGTGATGCTTCATATTGCTGTGTCTGGTGTGGAATAATAATCATCCCCTTTATAAGAGATTATGAAATGTAAATATTGTAAGTGTCAATTTCATCTGGGCACAGGCTTGTTCATGGCCCAACTACTTGGAAATCAGTTCAGTATGTTCTCTACTGCAGTATTCCAGGGCAAGTGATTGCGGATGCAATGTTTTCGTCACACGAGATGCACTGTGTACCTCTCTAATCTTCTGAGGTCTGTGGCATAGTCTCCAAACAATAATTTTGACAATTTAAGGAATACAATTTATGTAATCCTTTGAACAATTAGAAATAATCAGAGGCTCGCTATACTTCCGTCAACAATAAGTAAAAGTGAAAAGAATCCATTAAAACAATCACTTATTTCCCCCCTAAATTGCCATTACTTCAAACATCTTATTTCGTTTATCCTTTTCAAGGACCATTTTCACACTCCATACCTGATTATCATATATTGTGCAGCTTTGTCAACAGCATGTCAACAAGAAACATATCAGTTAGGTATTGCAGGCAAAACCAGTACAGTCATCTTAGGAGTGATGAGCACATATATTTATTTATTTGTTCACAGTCAGTTCAGGTTTCTGGGGGTGGATTTTGGGGAGGCAGTTTTGTCTAGTAGTTAAAGCATGAGACGTTCCCCTTCTTTGTCCACTTCTATACAGTGCTTTGAGATCCTGTGATGAAAGGCTCCAAATAAGTGCAATGTTTTATTACTCCCCAGCCCAATTACTCATACCCCCTGAAGCTTGCTTCCCTCTTTGTGTGGACAATAAACACCCTTCTATGGGAGAAGTTCAGAATTAGAAGAACTAGTGTTCCCAATTACGATCCTTAATCGCGCTGCCCAAGGCAGGCAAGTCTCCCATTGATTTCCATGGAGTTCCAGATGAGGAAAGACTTCAGGGCAACTAAAGGCTGCAGGATCTCAAGGCTGAGCTGTTTTATATTCCTTGAGCCAAATTCATTTCTGATCTAAAATGTACAAAATCTTAAAGCAGTAGGAAAAAATTAGGCTACTCCAGGGCAGGGTCGGGTGGGGAGATATTAATATATGCTATGCTGGGTAAACTCACTTTAGGGGATGGGGGGGAAATCCATTTAAGGAAAGACTTCTTTAATGCATCATAAACAGAAGGGAGCATTCACAGGATGGAAATGCTGAAGTCTGCCTCTGTAATGGTGCCCAACTGTGCAAGGTGCTGGATGCCCTCAACTCCAAGTGAATTCAGAAACTTGTTGGAGACCGTCAGCTCCTTGCAGGACTGGGTCTGCTGAGTGTCTGTCCATGTTCTGCTGGAGGAGGAGGAGGAGGAGACTTTGAGCCCAATTCCTCAAGCATGCAGAAGATCCATTTAAGTCCATGGGAGATATAGGCGTAGAGGACTTAAGGAACCAGGCCCTTTGCTGAGTCACTTCAGACTTGTGCAGGTATTGTTGGAATGAATGCTAAATGTAGGCCACCATTTTTGAAAGAGCTCAGCTTCCACATCTGGGGCCAGCACAATGGATGCTGAACTTTTTCGGAGCGTCTGGCAGTCGGTGTCACAATGGGAATTGAGCACTTTTGAAAATCTGGTCAGAAGTGCTCCCATCTCTTTCCCTTCTCAGTGCCCTTACCATATAGCGTTTTGAATCAGGTGTAGTTTCCTTTGCATGGAAAAATTGGGTTCTTCTGCCCTCGTAAGTATTTAATTGAACCATAGAAATTATTTCTAATAGTAATTGTGTTCTAGTTTTTTTAATGTGTACGTTCATGCTGCGTATCTTAATATTAACACGCTTGCATTGTCTATTTCTATTAAAATGAGTGAACATGATTATCATGACAGTAAACAAATAAAAGGATGGTAACATAAAAATGACAACTGTTTAAGCTGTTCTTGAATATGAATCGTTTGAATCATACTTAAAACTTAAGAGGCTGATCCAACAAATCTCTCTCCTTATCCATGATTAACTACTAACAATTCAGGTACCTGGTGAGCTGAATAAGGACTATCTCTTTATGTGAAGTGCATGTCTAAAGATCAGGAATAATTACATTGCACATTAGCCTCCATGGCCTGCATGACCTGGTTAATTAATTTTTTGCTAGGATAATAATAGTAGAAATATATTTAAAGATATGCTTCATCATTAAGTATCTAATTGACCTCCAATTTTAAGAGCTGGACCTTTCATTTATTGCCTTTCAGAGATGGGTTAAACCTCCTAGCAGTAAGCTTGCTGAAAAGGCAAAAGCTGGAATCTAGCTATCGTCAGTCCCCAATTGCTCTGTCTTAGGTTGTCTCTCTTTGTTTGTAAACTGTATTTAGCATTGACAAGCAAAAAGCTGTTACCCTGCTACTGTTCTGGAAAAAGGGAATATTCCTTTTTTTTTTTTTTAATCATCGATCATGAAACTGATCCCCTTCCTGCAAGCTCTGAACAGGACCAAATAAAGCCATTGAAAGCAATTTGATACTTCTATTGGCGTGGTATATGGATCAGATAGTCCCTTGAAAGAAAATGAGGGTTATAAACAAAGCTTAGAAGTCTAGGAATAGCCCCCAGCTTCAGCAAACCCTTAAAATATTTTGTAATTGTATCTTCAATCATGAATTAGCCAGGAAAAACAGACCCTCTTTTCCCTTTTATTTCACTGCTGAATGCTGTTTTTAATTGCCCACAGGCATGCTGTTGTGATCTTCTTTGGAAATTTCAAACCAGGATAAAAATGCAAATCTAATTATTTCTTTTATCTAATCTAATTAACTTTTAAAAGTAATGATAGATGCACTATAGCCTGCATCAAACATTTTAATAACCAAGTTTCTGGATTAAAGAATAGGTAAAACTACTGTAATTTATAAACAGTGACGATTATTGCAGTTGAAAATTTAAATTATTGTGGTGGCTCAATAAACTGTAGCAGTAGCTTATTAATTTGTAGTAGAGATTATACATTTCCTTTAAATTCCAGCTTGCTTATGAATTGAATCCAAACCATCATTAGCTTATTTTTATTCAGTTCAGTACCAATGCATTGCTGTAAAACTAAGACTAACCTCCTCTTTCCAAGGCAGTTGCCCACATGGGCTATTTGTAAATGGAAGATGTAAATGCCAGCATGTTACTGTAATTTGTACCCTTGTTATTTAATCAAAGACTGAGATTTCCAGAACTCTGCTGTGTGTGCAGCCTCACTGCTTCTGTCCAGCTCATCAGTCTTGTTAGCAAAGATGGAAACTAGTCCAATGTGAGGAGTAGAGCCAAAGAAAAAGGAGGAAAACAGAAATATGTTGAACATTTATGAAGCAAAGCAAAACATTTAGTGTTTCATTTATTATTGAATATTGGCCTTTCCCCTATAAACAAGAGCCAGGTCCTGAAGCCCTTGCTCAGTATTTACTCTGGCAAATCCCGCATTGTGGGCAAAAATCTTACTCTTACCTTCCCAAGTAACTTTAACTACGCGTTGGGGATATCAGTGTTGGGAAGAGGGGAGGAATATTTCCCTCTTCCCGCCAGGCTGTGGAGTGGAAGCTGAGCCACAGCTACTGCTCCATCTTAAGGGCTGGAGTAATTTCCAAAGCCCTAGTTGGCCAAGTGATCCACTCTGTATATTGCATGATGGCATGAAGGAAGCCCAAGCAGGGCTGGATTCCATGCCAGAGGATCATACCTCCTGTGCAGTCTCCTAAAATTATGTCCTTGCCCTTCAATCCCCTGTGCAGAAGAAACTCGCTGGGTGCTCTGTATGTGGGGCATCCTGTTCTCACAGGGTATGTCTACACTGCCCTTAAAAATCCACGGCTGGCCTGTGCCAGCTGACTGGGGCTCATGGGGCTCAGGCTGCTAGGCTGGTTCATTGCAGTGCAGACTCCCAGGCTTAAACTGGAGCTGGACTCTGGGTCCCTCCCACTTTGCAGAGTCCTAGAGCATGGGCGCCAGCCTGAGCCTGGAAGTCTACACTGCAATGAAACAGCCCTGCCAGCCCGGGCTTGCCACAGATTTGAGTGTCTGAACTGCAGCACAGACAAACTCATAGAGGTGGGGGGCAAGATTTTCCTGACTTAGAATAAAGAGCTTCTGGATTTAGCTACAAGTTAGTCAATAAACACAACATGAATACACTTTTATTTTGTACATTGTCCCCTTAAAAGTGAATATATCTTCCTAATACTTTTCACAATTTTCTGTGAATTTTTGATTAAATAGCTTTGTGTCTCCTTCCTAGATCTAAACAAACTGTATTTAATGCAAAAAATTAATGCTTGTGTATCTCTTTCCTATCACTTCTCAAATTACAGAGCAGTAAATGGTAGACTAGCATATGTTAGCAACATGAGCAGCAGTCTATGAAATGAGCTACAAGTTAATAAAATGATCTTGTGGTGATGTTGGCCAAATGCTAGCACACATGTTTTGGAAAGTGATATTTCAACAGACTCGAAGAATAGGACTTTGGCACACGGGTGCTGAACGTGATCTGACGTATGGAAATTAGCGAAATCTACAGTCAGTGTCATTGTTCCTCGGGCTCAAGTTGGTGCAGAAAGTAATAGTAGCTGCCCTTTCTCCCACTCCCTCCCCTCACGCTCCCTTTTTAAAATGAACGGTGAGTCTGGGGAGAGGCATGGCACACTCCTCAGTCCAAGCACTCTTGTTTCTTTCATTCTTATGAGTGCTGTATTGCAGACTTGCCAGTGGCCAATAGTTCTTTTTCTTCTTTCAGTCTACCCTGTAGGCCTGCTCCTGAGAAATCCTGGCTCCACCATTGCCTTCAGTGGGGCCAGGATATCACCCTCTGTGCTTTACTTAAGTGAGGACTGCAGGCTTGAGCCCTGTTTGTTTAGGCTCAGATTATGAGCAGCCCCAAAAGATATGCAGAGGAGCAAGCAAATATTACCTACCTTGCTCATGCTGCTGCTCAGGGACCTCACAGTGCTCCATGCAGTCCGCTTACTTCACCCACCCTTGTGCAGCTTGGAGCCCCAGTAGTCACTGTGCCTCTCTAAATGCCTCTAGTGCTCCTCCTGGGGCAGTGCAGCTCCAAATCACCAGGCTGTGGTGTTAAAGCTACAGTCTAACCCCTTATTAATGTCAAAATCAGCCTGCATAATTGGAAGTATTTGCGTAACCACAGAAAGTCAACTTCCACCCTCAGTTGCACCTGCACAAACAAACTAAAGTGTGTAAGTGGGAGCAAAATTTGGGCAATTGCTTTCCTTCCAAAGGGCCCAATCCTGCAAAGCCTTCTTTACATGAGTAACCCTTACTCGCAAAACCAATATCTGACTACTTGTATATCTAAGTGTTACTCCCACTTTGCAGAATTGGACCCATAATACAAAAGAATGTACAATTAATTACTTTAGGTTTTCATTAAAACATATCCCATAACTATGACATAGAAACTGCCTAGGATGTTGGCCTTTATTTTGCAAATAGTTCTACTTGCTGTGGAGTTTTCTGTGACTGTCTATAATGTGTTGGCCAACAGGGAGAAAAAACTTAGGTTTGGATTATATTTTTTTCCTACTTTGCATACTGCCCAGGATTCAGCGAATAAAGAAAACAGTTAATAAAAGTACTGAAACAACTTGATTTATGGTGATATCCATGTATACAAGCAACACTGGAATGTGATGATATCAGAGGTCAAAGTTTCTGTCTTCAGAAGCAGGTATTTGGAAGAAAAATGATGAAGTGCAGCCCCACAAAAAAGGCCAAAAGCATTTAGAAAATAAATGGTAAAGTACTTTTTGAAATCTGACAATAAAATGTTGAATTCACCAGACAGCATAAACTTTGACCTAAGAGATCAAAGTGGTTTTCAGTTGTTATAAATAACGATATATAAAAATTCTTTTATAAGATAAATTTGTTTGCCTGTGTTTGCAGAAGTAGTGAAAATTAGTTGAAGAATACAAGTGCATTATTAACTCAATTTTGGGAGAAATGTGTGTTAAGACGGTACTTAGTTTCACAACAATACAGAAAAAATAAGTGTATTCTAATCTGGATTCACATGGGGATTAGGCACCCATATGGAGAACAAGATAGAACTGGAAAGAAAAAAAGAGAAACAATTTAACATTCTGTAAATGTTTGGACTATTTAAACCAAAAAAAAAAAAAAAAAAAGGAAAAGTGAAGTGGATGGCCATTTGTCTTGCTCTTAAGCAACCAACCCCATTACTAGCAAAAACTGGTCTCTGTTAAAGGTGATCTTTATGAAAAAGTTGAACAACATTGCACTGGAAATCAGTTGTGTAAGTAAGAGGGAGCTGGCCTTTCAGTGCAGGTTCTCTTTTTAAAGAAAATGAAATTATATGATGTAGTTGGGTCTTTGACCATGTTGTATGCAAGAGATTTGCTTGTTTAAAAGAACTAGTCTTTTATATAAATCTTGTATATACCATCTTCTGTAAGTCAGGCATTTGCACAGCTTGTGTAAATTATGTCTATATTGAGAATTTAAGAAGTTGTACAGTATGCATTCCACACTTGAGGGATGGGAAATAAAAATTGATATACTGCGCGACATATGATATAACACAGTGAAATATCTTTTAAATTCCAAAGGGATGCACTGACATCACCATGCTTAATTCACATACAGTAACTCCCACACATTAATAAAATGTTAGATTGAAGTTTGTGATCATTCAATAAAGGAAAACAAATGATGCAAACAGTATACAATGGTTCATTATGAAATGCTGAATTCATTTTATTCACTCACCCAAAACGACAGTGTGTTAAGAAAACATTAAAGTTGTAACACCAAATAATAAAAGCAAAGAAATTCACAGTTGAGAGTGAAGTGTGAAATCCATCCCGAGACACATCACAGCCCCACAGCATTTGTTAAATGTACTTTTTAGTTAAAGAACTTTTTTTAAAAAATCTGTAATAATCTGTTGGTCATTTTTACTGTGTGGACTGAAGTTTAGCCAGGTGGATGAACATGCTTTTGCTTTAAAATAAAGACCAGGTGGACAAACATTAAGTGTATGGACTAAAACACAGCTGCTCTATGTGTGTGCTCAGGACACATGGTAAGTAATAATAAAACTGATGGGGTGATGGATAGCTATTGGCCTGGCCCTTGGACTGGGATGACCTAGGCAAAGCAAAACAATAAACATTTTCTGGAGGGAGAGGGCTTGGAGCCCATCCTTGCTCCCCCAAGGAGTGCTGAGAGTCACCTTAGATGGAAGGACTCACTGGAAAGTTGTGGTGGGCACTGTCTTTACCCTCTGCTGATATTTGATGTTTATTTGAAAGCTCTACCTAGCCCTCATTTGTGATCCCCCATTATCATAATATGTGAGTACCATACAGATTTTAGTGTATTTATCCTTACAGCACCCGTGAGGTAAGGCAATGCTATTATCCCCATTTTAGAGATGGGGAACAGAGACCCTAAGTGACTTGCACAAGGTCACACAGGGAATCTGTGGCAGAACTGAACCTGGGTCTCCCAATTCTCAGCTGAGTGCCCTAACTGCTGGATCTTTCTTCACCATCATAATCTTTCACTCACATGGCCCTTTGTTTCATCTGCTGTAATGGAGTTCTCAGTCATGGAGAATCCAATATCACCAAGACAGAAGCCCTTTAAACTTCTTCCCCAGCTTACTTAATCTCAGTCGGCTGGGTAAAGACTTGCCTCTTCTTTTCACCCCCTTCCATAACTGGTATTATTATCATTCCCATGAACGTAATTATACCAAGTGACCATCAAGTTGATTGGAAGCATAGAGTCCATGCCTGGAAAAGGGGAAGGCATGGAATGCATTATGAGTTCTGCTGCTCCTAGAGACCAAGTGTTTCCCTTCCTCATCGATAGCAATCTCCAAGGTTCAACCCGGATCTTCCTGGAGAGACTAGCCTTATAGGCAGATTGTTTCTTGCACTATGTCTAAATTACAAACTTGGGGTGAGTCCCCTGCTCGTGTACATACTCGTGTTAGCTCACTGAGTGCTAGCACGAGTATAAATAGTAGTGTAGCCCCAGTACCCTGAGTAGCAACAGCGAAGGCATATGCCCACTGGTTTCAGACAGGTTTATACTCAGCATGGTTCAGCCGTGCCTCTCCTGCCATGACCAATGCTACTGTGGCTACACTGCTATACTTGCGCTGGCTCAACAAGAGCTAGCATGAGTATGTGTACGTGAGCAGGGGATCACACCCCTCACTTGTCGCATAGACATAGCCTTGATATAGTATACTTATGTATGTATAGCCTACATAAGTAACATTCCTGGGGGAAAATGGAGGTGGCTCTTGTGAAAAATGCCTAAATTTCATGTCTGTACCTCGCATGGTGTGTAGGGCACACAAGTGGCTTAAAAAGCTACATTACTTTCCTGAAACATCGGTCTAATAGTGTTTTTTAATTTAATCAAAGTGTCTGTTTCTTTGAGTGCCACATTTTAGTCCAGAGTATATTTTTACAGCCAAGTTATAAACCCCTGAAAAAAGGGGCTTATAATGGAAAGGTTGACACTACATTAATTCTAGTGTGGCGAACGCAATGCTATAATTTTGGGAAAAGACCTTTATAGCTCTGCTAAGATATTAATTGCAGGAAATTACAGCATATCCTATTAAAGTATTATGTCAGTGGCATACATAGCATATGACACCTTTGCATATTCTCCCTTGTGTTCATGGCAATGTGTTGCCTTTGTATCTTAACGGAAGAGGTGGGTGAAATGGATGGGAGTTTCTTTAGTCCTCTGCTGTATTGATCAAGCTTCATGGAAACAAAGCCTGTAAGTAGACTTCCTTATTTTCCCATTTTAAAAACAGGTCCTCCTCCATACAGGTAATTCAGATGTGTACATCTAGGTCCTCATCCAAAAACTATTGAAGTCAGTGGGAGTCTTTCCATTCCTTTCAATGGGCTGAGGATCAGGCTTGACTTTGACCCCAAACCTTACCCACACAAAGGTCCCATTGGCTTCAATTAGAGTGTCTCAGAACTAAGAGTTGCAGATTTAGGCCCTTTTCATTTATAAGGACCTGGTTCTGATTCATTTACGTTTATGTAACTCCATTGATTTCCGTGGAGTTACTCCTGATGTACGCTAGTGTGAGACAGAATCCATCTCTAAATGTAATTTCATGCAACTTTAATGTATTCACTGCAGGTTTGTACAGTAGGTGCGAGCTTGCAAAAATTACTGTAGGTTGCCAATTTGTTGACTGATATGGATACATTCATCTGGTTCTGTATCTTTTATTTTGAGTAAATGGCCTATTTACTAAATTCCTACTACTATTTTAGGATTGTAGGGGGCATTGTCATACTCAGCTTAAACAACTCTATGTTCTGATAAGGCAGTTCATTGTAATATAATGTTTTTAATATACACTATTTCATGGCATTTTGAGATATTTTAAGCTCAGTAGGGCATCACTTGTTTTATTAATAATAGACATTTGGAGGGGGAAGGAGGACTATTCTTAGAAAGGTGTTCTTCAGTTGTCAGCTCTTCAGGGCACGAAAGACTCAGACTTCCTATCTATTTATACTCCGCTTAAGACAGTGGGACCCTGATTGGGAGGGTCATTATACCAGTATTTGTATTGATAAATATGAAATAATAATAATAGCACATCCTGAAACAAGTGGAGTTTTGAATCCCTATGTCATAGCCCAGTTTTTCCCTCCAAAGACAGAGGAGCACGCACAATTGCTTGTGTTTACACAAAGCTTTCATGCCTGTTGTACAGTTGATTAATATCTAACAAGATGGGAGAAAAGGCCTTCGCAGAAAAACCACTGATATGCAAGCTCATTGGACTGTCGATGGTTCCCATTAATTGCAGGCTTTAACATATAATTATTGCATAGATCTGGTTTTACTTATCAAATCCAGACCTGCTTTTTCTCTGCCTGCTGTGCAGGGGAAACTCCATGCTGTACCAGCTTCTTTTTACTTGGGGCTTCCAGTATCGTCAGGATTAAAGCTGTCAGAACAGTCATCCCTCTTTGTTTTGTGGTTTTAAATGCAAAGGTTAACATGGTTGCTTGATAAATATACCGGGTTGGGGTTGTTTGTAAGCTACAAATGCAGGTGGACAAAACAAAACACAAAATCCTTTTTTTAATACGTAACATTTTAATTTTGATAGTTATTACCAAATTCCCTCACATTTCTGGGGAGGAAAATATGAGGACTGCCCTTTAATTTACTTCTCTGATCTAGCCAGTAATCTATCACTAAATAGGCTCCATTGGCTTACGCCTGCTCTCAAATTCAGGATAAATGCCCACTGAAGTCAATGAGAGTTTTGCCTCATTTGAAGTTGTGCAGGCTGAAGGTGCCACTTCCTTAGCTGGTGTAAATCAGTGTTGCTCCACTGAAGTCAGTCCAGTCCAAGATGTGCAGGATCCAACCCCTAGTTTGCAGTGTTTTAAAACAAAGGAAGGTTTGGAAACAGAAGCATTCTGTTGTGCTTTTGTTATTCATTGTAAAATCTTCCCTTTGTACCAAACATACATTTGTGGAAGATAAAGTAATTGTCTATTTTGGACTTCTTTCAGGTAGGAGGTACATTGTGCTTGTGTATTCTTGCTTTGCTTGGTGCTTGCTTCTACTACTAGTTTGATGTCATCATTAACTTTCAGTGGACAGACTCTTTCTGTTCTTTTTAGTTGACGATGATTAGTATAGAGAAATCTTGCTAAGGCCACTTTGCAGTCATCAACAACGTAAATGGGCAAGGACCAAAAATAAAACAATCTCCACTAAATTAATAATTAATCATATTTTTTGTGTTTTAATCAAGAAAACACACGTTTCTTAAACAGGGCAGCAAATCTGTCATCTAAAATGGAGCAAAGGATCATTTTATTTCCCTTTGCTGTTTTCCCATCATTTAGATGTACATATATTTTGGATATAACTTTAGGAGGACCAGAATTTACTAATAATTTATACAATAAACGTTCATGGTTCATTCAAAAGTAATAAACATTTCCTGTGTGAAATAGATGTGGCATCAAGTGTCTTAATTTCTGACAGTAAATGGTTCAGGTTTACTACCCAGACATTAACATTACCATTTAATGGTAAAAGTCTCCCCACACTCAGAAAACATAGGTCACCTCTTATAAAACCAACAGAGTTGCACACGAAAGAGAAAATACTTTGAAGAAAGACCCAGGCTCATGTGTATATTAACCAGAGCAGATGAAATGATTTATTGGGTTTTATACAGAATCTGTAAAGGGTAAGCATTGCTAACAGAATGAGTGGCAGCCTCAGGGAGCTGAGTAGCCCCCAGGGAACAGCCTTTGTTCCTCTGGACTTGACAGGCATGTGTCTCTGTTAAATGAGGGCTTAATTTCTCTCATATGTGCACAATTTCCAAGCTCAACAAAGGCAGCCAGGACTGGAGCTATTTAAAAGAGCCAGCTCAGGAGGAAGCATTCCTGAAGAAAGGGGATGCTAAAGGGCTAATTACTCACCATAGCTTAGCAACTGGTTTTTTTTCCTAAGCAAGGTTTATTAACATGGAACTGCCACTTTCATTTTATATAAACATGCATTAAAATGACAAGAGTATTATTTTTCTTTGAGAAATAGCCATTTTAAGGGTCCTGCTGACCTAAAATAAAATAAAAAGTGTGTTCCATGTCAGGTCTGCGGTGAACATAGCCAAGTTCTTCAGCTGCGGGAAAGGGGAAAGGCTAATCGGGTTTGGACCTTTTCTCTCCACGAGTGGAGGGAAATAAACTTATTTTTTAAAAATAACTAGAAGTCATCATCAGTGCTGTTGTTGCACTCGTGTAAATACGTTAATTAAAATTGCCCAGATACACGATTCATATGTAAAGCTTATTAATATTTAGCCAGTTACATGTGTACTGTGGTATTCATTTTATAGGTCTCTTCCTACGTATTTAAATACATATTCAGACACAATAAATCTTAATGGCTGCTTTCAACTGATCCATTGCCTCCAGTCCATATGAACTTGATTTTTTTTTATTTTAGTGCTCTGTTCATGGTCCTGTCAGTGGCAGTGGCTGGGTTCTAGAGAGGGCAAGGTGGTGTTTGCCTCAGGGATTCCACTAAACTGGACATTTTTCAAGCGTAGAAAACCAGACATATCCTCTGGCCAGCACTGCCGACCTTTGGTGCCGCCTTCAGAGGAAAGTAAGCCAACCCAATACATACATGTTCTAATATGTGGTGGTTACCTGTAAACAATTAACATCTGCCAACAGATATTGCACTGTTTCTGACTTATTTCCTTTTCTGTAACAAACAGGAAACTCTTTGAAGAATTAGGGCAGGTTCAGTTAATTCTTTCTTATCATGACATTTTGATTCTCCTAAAATTATATCCAAAACTTTGGTAAAAAATTGTATGTGCATTCCCATGCCCCTGTGCTATGCTGAGTGGGGTTCTGGGTATAGGTAGGGGAAGTTCGGGATACAGCTTTTGATTTGTGGCTATGGAAATCTACTGACCGTTCCCTACACAGAGGAGATGCATGACAGACAGACAAGTTACTGCTGACCTAAGACAACAGTAAGAGGAAATTTGTATTTAAATCAAGAAGATAAGGGGACAGTGTTACTAAGAGTGAAAAGATGGACTTCAAATGGATGCCTCCTGCAGCATTAACTTTAGTATTGGTACAGTTAACATAGCAAACTGCTGTTCTAGAAGTAAAGATTTTGGGACCATTCCAGCAAAAACTATGCCAGTGAAATTACTCACAGTATGTAAAGTTAAGCATGTATGTATGTGTTTGCAGGTGTGGGTCCTTCATAAATTCTTTGTTTTTTCCAAACACAGTGTTGACTCACTGATGCTGTTTTGATTTTCAAACAGTATCATTTTTAGCCATCAGATATGTCTGTCTTCTTCATCTCTGCAAGGTATGTATTTACTATAGGAGGCATGACTTACCTTTATCAGATTCAGATAATAAACTATGGATGGATTTTTTTCTATGATGGTTTCTTTGGCAGGCTATTGACTGCTGGTGCCCTTAGTTTGCATTTTCTTTATAAATCTATAAGTTTTTAGAATCACCCATATCTCAAGTTAAATGTTGCTTAACCGTTCAGTTGGTTTTGAAATCACAAGTAGACTCCATAGTTCCTCTCCCATACCATATTTTTTTAAAAATGCAAATCTAAATGCAGTAAATCTCTGAGGGGTTTTTTTAGTTCTATTTTCTGTTTCATATATAACCTGGGCAACATACCAACGTTTTCTGACCTGCCTACATGAATAACAGATCAGATCATCAGCTTTTCACTTCTGAAGCACTTAGTGTAACTGTAGCACAATGGCCAAAGTACAAACCACAGGTTGCAACATAGGGCTGCTGAGAATGAAACTAGAATTGTCAATCTTTGCATGTCTGCAGTTATTGCATTATGTAAAACAATAATGCTGCTTCCATGAGAAGTGTTCTAGGTGTACTGAGAACTAAGTTTAAAGACAGAGACACTACTGAACCAACAGAAACAGCATATATATTTTCCGCCAATAAGAAGTGGGTAGAGCAGAGAATTAAGTGCATAGAGCACAGGATTGGGATGCAGGACTCCTGGGTCTATTTTTTATCCAAGTAATTTAAGGCATTCTGTGCCTTAGTTTCCCCATGTCTAAAATGGGAATAATAACACTTGCCTATTCCATTAGGAGGGAGGAATGTGAAGTGATGTTTTGGTTTGCTGAATTAACAGTTGTAAAGAGCTTCAAGGAAGTAAAGATGAATAATTTTCATTTTATCAAGAAAAAAATTGCAGAAGGAAAAATTGTTATCTGAAAAATGAAAAGTAAAGTTCTAAAAAGAGATAAATGAAAAGAGAATGTATAAACTTGTGTTTATTTTTCACTAGAGAAATTCTCACTATCATTTTTCATTATGTTAAGTCCATGGGCCTGACCCTGATCTCATGTGCATCTGTATAGATCAGGAGTAACTCCACCAAACAGTAACAGGTACATCTTTCTTTGTCCTGATGATGGATTCACAGTTGTTGAGTCTCAGATTCACCCCTTAATTCCTTTACTTTCCATAGATGACAAAGTACATAACACTTGATGAACTGCAGCTTCCAGGAACTTTCAAATGTTAATGCTACAAAGGAGATATTGCAGGTTGAAATCTTGCTTGGATTAAAATTCTGCTTTGGATAAGGTTAAGGAGTAGCATATATATGAAGGGGCATTTGGTACTGTTACACGACCCAGGGAAAATGGTTTAACCTGGATTCCATGAAGATTCTGTTTAAGCCTCCCTCTAAAGATTTGTTTTCATCCTCTGGAGGAGGAAGGGCTCCTCACCAAGAGAATTTCTTTTCCATCTGATTACGGGAAAGTACCCCTATCATAAAGGAAGGTCTCACACAGGATTATCTTCTTGTCATGCAATGACAGGACCCAGATTTTACTGGGGTTTTTGTGAAAAACTGTGGAGAGTATTTAAGCTATGGCACCACAGTTCTTAACTTTGATTTTATAAGAACTACAATAGACAACAGAAGAAGCACACATACTCACTGTTTCTAACTGAGAATGGACTCCCCTCTTTAACCCTTTGCTGCATTCTTGTTTGGTTAATAACATGAAATATTAATCATATAAATGCACTATATCAGAGGCTATTGAAGCAGGAAAGGATAACCAGCACCCCTCTTTGTCCCTCCTTCCCCCCTTACAGTTTCACTGCCTGAGCTCTCTTTCTGGATCCTAAACTTCTGTGTGAGTAGGTAGATCATGCTGTGTATTTGCAAATAGTCTCCTTTTCCTTAATAAAGGTTCATTGCAGTTGCTTAAGTTTATCTTTGTCAAATGATGATGATCATGGTTGTATATAAATCTGAGATACAATCTGCCTGATCTTTTTTGTTCCATAATTGTGTAACATTTGGTATTTTACAAAGTAGTTTTTAACCATTTATTTCTTGTATGCAGCATTAAAAATACAATATAATACAATCCATAATGGCCAACAAAAATCCTGGTGTTTACCTGTTTCTCAAAAGTTATTGCAACATTGATCCCTGCTGTTCCTTGTTCAGTGGATCTTTATGGTTGAAAATCTGGCCTACCATGTATGTCTCCAAAATGGATGCATAGTAACACTGCAACTGTGGTGGGGGCAGAGGACCCGCCTCGTAGCTCCAGCTTTTACAAGATTTTTCCTAAAAGAATAAATAATCTGTTACAGAGATGGCTATCTAGTTCCCATTGCTGGATTTGTGGATCCAGCAAATCCACATACCAATCATGTACCTTGAGCCATAGGACCTGACCAGAATGCAGTCCCTCTGCCCCTACTGCCGATGGTCTGAAAAGTGCTCTGCCTATAGTTTCTGGGGGGCACAGAATTCAGGTGAAAATGTTTGGCTCTATGCTCCCTCTCCTCCTCTGCCTCAGTATTTTCTATGGGTGCACCAGCCAGAATTTGGCCCACAGCCTGGATAATCCACCTTGAGTATATTTAGTAATATATTTAAGATGAGTTTTACTGTGATAGCCTACTCTAAACAAGGAACCAATCTATCACCTCCGAATTCACTCTCAGTAATTTTGCCCCCATTGTTGTATTTGCACCTTAGAGGCTAGCTTAGAATGTTTCCCATTTCATCCGTGAGAAGTTTTGCACAATTAATACCCACTATACTTTTTATGGCAATACTATGAATTTCTTGGTAATATCCATGTTTAAATTACTGTCCAGGCACCCGCTGAAATACTTAAGGTTTATGTATACGGAGATTTTATGTTGTGTTTATTAAGAATAAGTTTCACATCATTTATTCCCTCTCATCTTGAGATACGGGTGTTGTACAATACTGCGTGTTATAAGTAATGTACTGGCAGCAGAAGTGTTTGTATTTCACTGGAGAATCTGCAGTATCCTTAAGGTAATAGGAGTTGAGAGGGAGCTGTAGTCTCCAAAAGTAATCCAAAAATTTTAAATTATTTTGGAGTAATTCACAGCCAGAAACAATTAGCTTCCTAAGCATACGGTGCTATTTTTGTGAACCTTAGGAAGGAAGTAGAACCTAAGCATCTGAACAAAGTCTGGCGCAAGAAAGTCAAATAGTTTGGTATTAATTTTTATCTCTCATCCATAATTTTCTCATGACAGTTTGTATATTTTCCATGTGTTCATTGATAGGTTTATGGCAATCCTGTTTTAATGTAAAGGACTTCCTAGTTTCATAACCACATCACTCCAGGCTTTCACAATGGCTTGTCTGCGTTCAATGATGATGCTACAAATAGGGCTGGACAAACTATTCATAGCAATAAAATAAAATAAAGTGGTATTTTGGATCAAATTTGCAGCTTTTTAAGTTTGTGAAGTAGTCACATTATTGTGGAAAATCTCATTTGAAATGAAAGAGCTGTATGAAATTTAGACCAATAGACAATGCAAAAAGTTAAAGGAGAACGAAATGAGGATAGATCACTAGAGGAATGAACTTAGAGATGGAAGGATCTATCTATTTTTACCCTTTATGCCAGGTAAAAGGGCTGGAGTAACATAAAGGGGCCCCTACAAGCCCTGTATCTGGCTGAAGAAGGATTCCTCCAATGCAGGCACTGTGGACGACAGCCATAAGATTGACTCCCAGGGATTCCCTTGCAAGCTCCAATGTAGGGTGATGCTGGGGGCAGAAGGCAATCTCTCAGCCCATAGGGCAACCCCAGGAAGCATCCCCCTGAGCAGCCCAGGATTGTAAGGACTCACAGGTAGATTAAAGCCACATTTAACCTCTCCTCTTCCTGGGCTATGAATTTTGTGCTGCATCTCAACCCACATGTTTAGACAAAGTTTGAATTAAAATAGTATATTTCTATTCCATTCCATTCAGTATCTATTCAAGTTAATTTTCACATTCTTCTTGGCTTCTTGACTATTTTCTGATGTGCTGTAGTGATGTATCAGAAAACAGAGCCATCTTTCAATTATGTGAACTGACTTGTCACATTCTGGACAAGCAGCACTTATTACTGAATTGTCCATTCACCGCAGCCATAATGGATGATCTGGTGGTAGCAATATGATACAGTTACGTTTCCATGACAGTATTTTGGTCTTCTATCATGCTGGTCTTCCATAGATCTCCAACTGCTTTACATAGGAGAGTTAGCATTATCATCCCTATTTTACTGATAGGAAAACAGGTTCAGAGAGGTGAAATTACTTGTCCATGGTCATACAGCAGTTCAGTGGCAGAGCCAGGAACAGAAACCCAACCTCCAGAGGGGGAAATCAAGAACAGAACTCTGGGGGGCAACAGGTTGGGTGGAGCAACTAAGTAAACCTAGTAGCTGAAAGTTGTTAGTCTCGTGGCTGGTAAATAGTCTATGGATAAGTTGATGAGGTCAGTCGAGTTTATGATCCAGTTCACAGTTGGCCCAAACAGGCATTCATGTTAGAAGTCTAGCTGGACTAGAATCTGTATGAAAGGGACTGAATCTGTATGAAATCTACTCTCTTTTCCTGGAGTTTGGTGCTTCAGGGCAGAGTTGAGACATATTGGTGGGCAGTGTGGAAAAACCTGTATTGTATATCAAGTAGGAAAGAAAAGAGGACTTCATTATCTAGAGCTGTCAATTCAGCACTTTGCTCAAGCACTAAATTCACTTTTTGCATAGAAAAGGAAGATGTTATTGCTGGCCCAGTGTCTTGTTAACACTGTATTGCACTTTGGTGTAACAGTTCAAGATCCAGAAACAAACAGATAGTGGAGCTGAAATATGAACTGACATTGGTTAATTCATGAATTGGTACTTGATGACAGCTTAGAAATGGCCCTCGATGCCAAGGATAATGACTGACAATGGCAGACACTTATGGCTAGAGGGTAGAGGAAAACACTGTTAAATTATGGCCTCAGAATGACCTACTGTAATGAAGGAAAAGTCATGAACTGATTGATTTTTTTGGTCCCTATTCAGTACATCATGGAGAGCTCATGTTGAGTTTCTGTGGAGATCTATTTAAGAGTGTCGGTGTATATGCACGTGTGTGTATTGTGATACAGCATGGCCAGAAGGCAGCAGGAGAGTGATCTAGGGTGAGGAGAAGCCTTATTCCCTGTAGATTAATTAAAAGCACCTGAAACCAATTAGAGCACCTGAAACCAGTCACCTGATAAAATCCCCCTGCTTCAATCAGCCAGAGGAGGAGCTGGAGCAGAGTGAGGAGGAGCTGGAGCAGAGTGGTTTGGTGGTGGAACAGAGAGCAGTTTGGAGGAGCTGAATCAGAGTGGTTTGGTGGTGGAGCAGAGAGCAGTTTGGAGGAGCTGAATCAGAGTGGTTTGGTGGTGGAGCAGAGAGCAGTTTGGAGGAGTGAAGCAGAGTGAATTGGTGGTGGAACAAAGAGCAGTTTGAAGGAAAGTGGAGGAGAGTTTTGAGAAGTGCTGCAGCAGGCTAAGAAGACCAAGATCCTAGGTAAAGTGACACCTGGCTTGTGCAGAGGGAAGGCAGGAAGCCCCACAAGCTGAAGGTCAGGAGAGGGAAGTAGCCCAGGGGAAAGAATCACTGGTACAAGTGGTTCACCTGCTATCATAGGGCCCCTGGGCTGGGACCCAGAGTAGAGGGCGGGCCTGGGTCCCTCCCTCTCCACTTCCCTTCCCTGGGATACTAGTAGGATAGCTGTTACCCCAGTTCAGGGGCAAGAAATGACACCCTGAAACCCCCCCACAAGAAGAGAAAGTGCGGGACCCATCATAGTAGTGCCGGCAATTTGCCACAGTATGTAGTAAATATCGTGGTCTGGTGGAATACAAATGTTTTATGGGCACGCATTCAGAGTAGTTGCAATACTTATGACTGGAAAACCACATGTGAGTTATTCAGGTCATCCCTAAGAAATTATTGGGCATGCTATTCTGATTTGGGGAAAAGGGACACATAATGACACAGAAAGTGAGCAGAGTGAAAAGAGACTGGAAAAAAATGAGCAGTGAGCGAGAAAAAAATTGAATACAAAAAATGATACTTATACCATATATGTTATCTATTTATGCCAGCAAAATGTTTTACTGGAGAGTGGTTCTGTTCTTATGTGCCTAATAAATAGCATAATCTTTGTTTAGCTATTTGGATAATTATTATGAGGACAGTTTAGTGGGATAAGTTGAGCAATGGAGGTTTGGGAGACACATGCAGTGAGAGGAAGAAAAATATCCTCACTTTTCACACACACGAAAAATCTCTGTACATTGAAAAAAACTTTCTCACTCTAATCACTTTTCAGCCTTCTCTGTCCCTTTTCCTTCTGTTTCTTCTTTCTATTCCTTTCTGTTCCACACTCACTGCTGGAAAGGGCCATTTCTTCACAGTGCAGCACCAGCTCACAATGGCTAATCGTGAGTGGATTTAAAATTCAGAGTTGGGGTTAAAGCTGAGGAGCCGTAGACAGTGAATACCTCACAGGGGCACTGTATAGATTGATTAATAAACTAATGTTGGATAAGCACTTTAAAGATGAAAAGCATGATCTAAGAGCTAAGTATTGAAGAAATTGAATGTCTCTATATTTGATGGAGATACCCTAACAAAGACTAATTTTGGTGACCTTACATTTAAAAAATACTTTTGTTCCCATTACAATATATATATTTTATTTCTCACATTTTAAAATGTGTCAAATGCCAATTTATAAAGGCAAAAACAAATACCAGAAGTTTAGTTCTAGATACCTACACTTCCTGTGTGGTATAATTGCATATCTTGTCATATTTTATTGCTTTCATACACATACACATAATGAACTATGTCCAGCTGCACTATATCAAACTGTATTTTTATCAAAGGTAACTGGTGACAATATAAACCACGAGAGAGACGCTCATATGATTTGTACGTCACCAGAAATCTAAGATAAAAATACAGTCTTACAATGTGTTTTGGTGTCACTGATTATATGTGGGTACCAATGAAACGACACAGACACAAAGTGTAAAGTTTTAGGATCTTTATTCAGTAATATATTTGAAACTCGTCCTTCAGACAGGAAACACTGGACCTTTTGCAGCCATTTCACTGAAAAATTAGCAATTGAATTCCCATGAAACCACATAGTTCTTTTGTTTAAAGACTAAATCAAAGTTTTCCATGTTTTTCTGGAGTTCATTTTCTGCTGAAACATAAATATATTGGTCACAGTTAGTGGCAAGATGCCAGTCCGGAGGGATTTATAATTTTGAGACCATTAGCATGGCATTGGTGTATATACACTCATCTTCATTACTTTAGTTTATTTGAATTTGGGGGCCCCCAACTGTGATTGGGGCCCAGCTGTACAAGGCCCCGTACGAATACATACCGAGGGATGTTCCTTGTGCCAAGGAGTTTAAAATCTAACTAGAGAAGACAGAAAGAAGAGTGGTAGAAAGGACATATGTTACAAACAAGGAACTCAGGCACAGAAAGATTAAGTGACTCGCTTAAGGTCACACAGGAAACTTGATAGTAATGAATATAAATCAGAAACTAGGAATTGTAGAAAATGTATAAGGGAAGCAAAAAGACCCAAGGAGAAGTCTATGGCTAATAAGAGTTAAGGACAATAAGAGAGATTTTTTTTAAAGGTATATTAGGTACAAAAGAATCCTAGCAATATTATTGGTTCATTACTGGATTATAATGATAGAATTGCCAGTAACAATAATGCAGAAAAGGCATAATGTCCAATAAATATTTGTTCTGTGTTTGGGAATAAAACACATAATATAGTCATATCATATGATGATGATGAACCATTGTCCATTCTGATAGTAAATCAGGAGGTATTGAATGTTAGACATTTTGAAATCAGTAAGTCTAGATAATTTGAATCCAGAAATTTTATAAGAACCGGCCAAAGAGCTCTCTGGATCATTAATGTTAATTTTCAATAACTCTTGGAACAATTGGAAAGTTCCAGAAGATGAAAAAGAATCTAATGTTGTGCCAGTATTTTACAAAGGTAAATGGAATGACCTGGGTAATCATAGGCCTGTTAACCTGACATTGATCCTGGGCAAACTAATGGAACAGCTGATCCTGGACTTGATTAATAAAACATTAAAAGAAGATAATATAATTAACGCTAATCAATGTAGATCCTGTCATACTAACTTGATATCTTTTTTTTGATGGGATTACGAGTTTGGTTAATAAAGGTAATAGTATTGATGTAATATGCTTAGACTTCTATGAGGCATTTGACTTGATACTGCACATTTTGATTAAAAAACAAAAATTTAACACAGCATGCATTAAATGGATTAAAAGCTGGCTAACTGGACAAAATGTAATTGTAAATGGGGAATCATCAATCAGGTGTGTTTCTAGTGGGGTCTGGCAGGGATCGGCTCTTGACACTATGCTATTTAACATTTTTATCAATGACTTGGAAGAAAACATAAAATAATCACTGATGAAGTTTTCAGATGACGCAAGAATTGTAATGAAGAGGACAGATCACTGATTCAGAGTGATCTAGATCGCTTAGTAAACTGGGTGCAAGCAAACAATATGTGTCTTAATACTGACCTTGAATTCCCAGTGTGATGCGGTGGCCAAAAGACTAATGCAAACCTTGAAGGCATAAATAGTAATGGCAAGTGGGAGCAGAGAGGTTGTTTTATCTCTGTATTTGGCACTGGTAAGACCACTGCTGGAATACTGCATCCAGTTTTGGTGTTCATAATTGAAGAAGGACTTCAATAAATTGGAGAGGGTTCAGAGAAGAGCCATGAGAATGATTAAAGGATTGGAAGATATTCCTTATAGTGATAGACTCAAGGTGCTCAATCTATTTAGCTTAACAAAGAGAAGGTTAAGGAGTGACTTGATCACAATCTGTAAGTACCTATATATGAGGAGCAAAAGAAAGGTATAGCAAATCTAGCAAAGAAAGGTATAGTATGGTGCAATGGCTGGGAGTTGAAGCTATATCAATTCAGACTAGAAGTGAGATAGACGTTTTTGACAGTGAGGGTTATTTAACCATTGAATTGTGGTAAATAGTCCACTGACAATTTTTCAATGACAATTCAATGTTTTTCTCAAAGATATGCTCTAGTTCAAACAGGAATTAATTTAGGGACATTCTACAGCCTGTGTTATACAAGAGGTCAGACTAGATGATTGCAGTTGGCCTCTTCTGGCCTTAGAGTATGATGTTAGATGTCTAAATGACTTCACTGGCACTTTGAATAAACTACTGGCACAAATAAAACACGCATGGATGGCTTGTGTTAGCTGCCTCAGGCTCGCGGGGCTCAGGCTGCGAGGCTATGAAATTGCAGTGTCCTAGATCGAGTCCGGACATCTACACTGCAATATTATCGCTACGCAGCCTGAGTCTGGAGAACCTGAGTCAGCTGACATGGGCCAGCCATGGATATTTAATCCCAGAGTAGACATACGCTTAGTCTGTGTACTTGTGGTGCAGATAGGAATTGAACCCAGAGTTCGAGTGGCTCAACCACAAAACCATCTTTCCTGACTTATAAAAATTAATTGTTTAAAATGTGTATTTGTATGTGTCCATCTATTATATAGGAGCTATATGAAGCTAAACGAGCAGAAGACACATGGTCGGACACATGCTAAACACGGAGTATTTCCTAAATGGATCTATTATTTTTTCATATGTGCAGTACAAACACTTTGACGGCTGTTTCAGGCTTAGGTTAATATAACTCACAAAGTGCCTCAGTACACACACTGGAAAACACTGCAGAAAGGGAGTTTTTAGATTGCTAATGATTTCCTTTTAAGGAACATGTGACTAAGGGCTGAGAGAATTTGCTGCTGAAACTGTTCACTACAAACCTTTGAAAATTCCCTGACTAGTTAGTCACTTAGGAAATATCTGGTTGCAGGCATATTTGGCTGTGCAAGCTTCTGTGGGCAGATACCCCACATTTCAAAAAGCTGTTCAGTCCCATTCAGTCCTTTGAATGCAGGAAAATTGATGGAAAGTGGGCTTGTTTCTACCAATCCTGCTTTTAAAGGGTAATGATGGACCTGCCCTCCTTGACATTCTAGTTTGTTTCATTGCGATGCGTGCAACATGAAAAATGGCATACGTCATAGATGCAGATAAAGACAGAGATAGATAAAGTCTCTATTCTGAAGATATGTTAATTAACACTGGGAAAATGGTTTCCCACTTGCCCTTGTAGCCCTATTAAGCTCTACAGACTCCAGAGCTCTCAATGCAGCTTCCTTCATGAACAACTACATTCACTTAAGGCCATATTTTCAGGGGCCTCTGAAAAGTGGCCTGCAAAATTTGTGCACATATCTGTTTGTGACTGTAAAATCCCATAGCTGTATGTGCTAGTGGGCATGCCTGCAGTTTGCAAGCATGATTAAGGAGGTCTGTTGAAAATCGAGCTCTTCAATTCTTCTCCACATTTTATATAATACTGGAGAAGTATTTTACCACTATTGCCCCCAAAGCAGGCATTGGTGATGCTGTATAAATGAACTACACAATGCTTTAGAGCAGGGATATCAAACTCAAATCACCACGAGGGCCACATGAGAACTAGTAAATTGGCCTGAGGGCCGCATCACTGAAATCTTTTCATACAATGATACAAAAGTATAGTCAAAAATGAAGAGTAATATAGTATTCTATTAAAAGTCAATGTATTAACTTTTTTAAAACTGTAATGCAAAGAGGGGTTTTAATAAAATATAAACACTCAGTAACGTTTGGAGCTTGGCTGCCAGTGGAGTCGGCACCTATGGCGGGCCACAGGAAATAAAGGGCCGCGTGTTTGAGCCCCCTGCTTTAGAGCTATCGGAAACTTTTGTAATAACAAACTAAATAAACCTCATTTGCAACCTTGAAACTCAAACCAGGGTCACCAGAATGTTCACCAAGACTTGCAAACCAGTTTTCAGGTGAGCCTGCCATGATTTCTGGTCTTTGATGAAAATGAAGTAAAACTCTGCTGATGCTTTCCTTTGAGTAATGGTGTTCAATTCAACCCCAAAAAGGAAAAGAAAGGATTGCACAAGCCTTTGCAAAGTCAAATTGCCACATTGTCTCACCATTCTGCTATTTAATTATCCCTCTCTTTTTACTCATGAAAATGCTGTAAATAATTATCACATAAAATAAACTCTTGTATGTATCTCCGTCTCATGTACACAAGGGGAGAAACGCTTATTATTCATTTCCACTACAGAGATCCCACATGGAAATTGTTTTCTAAATGTTACTAATACATCTTGGGCATTTTACTGACATATTTAAAGGCCAGCTATATTCCTCAACCTGGCCTCTTTTTTGTGACTGCAAATCCGAGGGTACAAATTATGGCAGAAGCAACTTTGTGCCAGTAGTTTATTCAAGGTCCCAGTGAAGTCATTTAGACATCTAACACCCAACTGCAGCAGCCAATCAGGTCCTTAGTTTTCTAAGTTACATCATTTGCACATGCATCTATTTAGATCCACAATAGCTATATGCAAAACGTTTGGAAAAATCAGGGGTAAAATCCAGGAATTCAATGGGGTCAGGCTTGTTATGTGTATGTTCTGTTATATGAGTGACAATTAATGTGCATAGACATGTGGAGATAACATAGAACTACAAATTCAAAAGTAGCGTGGCAATTAAGATTACTTGTACATTTGTTGGATTCCACTGGAAAACCTATACAGTAGAATCTCCAAGTTACGAACACCTCGTGAATGGAGGTTGTTCGTAACTGAAATGTTCATAACTCTGAACAAAACCTTATGGTTGCTCTTTCAAAAGTTAACAACTGAACATTGACTTAATGCATCTTTGAAACTTTACTGTGCAGAATAAAAAATGCTGCTTTCCCTTCATTTTTTTAGTAGTTTGCGTTTAACACAGTACTGTATTGTATTCACTCTTTTTTTTGGTCTCTGCTGCTGCCTGATTGCGTACTTCCGGTTCCAAATGAGGTGTGTGGTTAACTGTTAAGTTCGTAACTCTGGTGTTTGTAACTCTGAGGTTCTACTGTATGTAAAAACAATTGTATAGATTTTGTAAAAGCAATAGACCCACAACATTGTTTAAATATGGGATCAGATGCTCACACATAATTTGTTTCTATGTATGTGTTTGCAAATGAGAGGTTAAGTTTAGGGGAAATAATGTACAATAAGTTGCCAACATAAATTTTGAGAATTTGCATACACAGTCTGTATTTTGCGCCTGTTGCCATATTTTTCTCTGCCTATTTGCATGTAAAAATATTAGATGGGTCCCAGAAATTGCTCAAGCAAACTTGAGAGTACAATGATACAGAAAAAAGGATATCAGTATCAAGCATTTCAGCCCAATTGTAGTCTATATCGCTCACAGCTAGAGGATTGCAAGCATCTAGTATAAATGGAGAAGAGAAATTACATGAAAGGGAAGGCACAACACCAGAAAACCGACAGAAACATCTGGGCAGCTAATTGCCGTAGGTTCCGTACAACTTAAAATGAGACCTAAGGGGATATCAGTAAGCTTCTTTCCACAGGGATATACTGTCAGCAATGGCATAACATTGGAACAACGGCAAACATTCTTTTCAGGCAAATTTACTTTATCATGTTAGTGACTGGTTATTTTTCTGCGATAAGGATTGTTATTGTCCATGCTTTTATTCAGCATCTGACCAAAAATATATATATATTTTTTAAAAGATGAAGAACACTAGTGGTCAGACCAACGGACTCCTGGCTTCTTCCCCCAGCTTTCCCATAGATTTGTAGCCCAGGACACCTTATTACTAGAACTGCCCAGAAAATTTAATCAGTTGTCTTCACACAATGCACAGTCAACCTGTGGAACTCCTTGCTAGAAGATGTTGTGAAGGCAAGACTATAACAGGGTTCAAAAAAGAACTATATAAATTCATGGAGGATAGGTCCATCAATGGCTATTAGCCAGGATGGGCAGGGATGGTATCCCTAGCCTCTGTTAGAAGCTGGGAATGGGCGACAGGCCATGGATCACTTGATGATTACCTGTTCTGTTCATTCCCTTTGGGGCACCTGGCATTGCCCACTGTCGGAAGACAGGATACTGGGCTAGGTGGACCTTCGGTGTGATCCAGTATGGCTATTCTTATGTTTTTAAGACCAATACATTTTCAATTTTTGACAAACATTTGAAAAATTTAGATATAAATGATTTTTTTTTGTTCAAAAATTTTGGGGGAAAATAAAATACATTTTTTGACCAGCTGTTGTCCCTACCCATTGTGCCTCAGTTTACCCATCTCTAAAATGAATTGAATACCTCACAAGGATTTCTGAAATTTCATTAACTAAATCATTTGCAGTTATTGAATGAATGACAATATATGGGAAAATTTGGAAATATCATCTGTGAATGTCATTTTTTGGTCAATTTCCAAAGGCCTCCAATCCCATAAATTAAACCAGTAATAGATTGTGATGACAGATTTGTGTTCCTAAAGATTCATTTGGGCAATAATAAATATTTAGTGGCAACTTTTACATTTTTTCCTATATTTTGTAATATAGTTTACATATTAGTTTGGCAGATTAGTTTACATTTAAAAAACCCCAGATTTTGCCATACTTTAAACTTAATATTGCCCGTACAGCATGTTAGTCCAGTTTAGCTGGCTAGCGTAAAAGGAGCCATACTATATTAGATCAACAGTACACTAGCCTGGACACGTATAAACATTTGCCTGCTACTGTTGTCACTGAAATCAATGACAAATTGGACATTGGGCCTTTTCCACACTGAGATAAGTTCTTTAGTATGTACAACTGTGTTTAAACACAGCTGCTACTAGCAGAGTTGTAGCATGGTTTCATCGATTAGCATGGGCCGATTTTGTTCCGTCCGTTAATTAATCTAATATGAAATTTCAATGTATTTATTTCTAGTACATCCCCATACATTATATCTTGGGGTTAGTCTACACTACCGCGGTACATCAGCGGACCTTCACTGATGCAGCTGCGCCTCTGTAGCACGTCTGGTGAAGACATGCTATGCCGACAGGGAGAGCACTCTCCTGTTGGCATAGTTGCTCTGCCTCTCACCGGAGGCGTCTCCCACTGACATAGCACAGTGTGGACAACACTTTAAGTCAATGTGACTTGGATTGTTAGGAGCGGTGGCTTTTTAACACCCCTGAGTGACGTAAGTTACATTGACTTAAGCGGTAGTGCAGACCTGCCCTTAGACTTAGGGCTGGTCTACACTGGCGGTGCGGGGAGGGAGGGGATCAATCTAGGATACGCAACTTCAGCTACGAGAATAGCGTAGCTGAAGTTAACGTATCCTAGATCGAAGTAATTTTACTTACTTCGGGTCCAAGTGGCGCAGGCTCGCTCCCCCGTCGACTCCGCTTCCGCCTCTCGCCGTGCTGGAGTTCCGGAGTCGACGGGGAGCGCTTCTGGGATCGATTTATCGCGTCTAGATGAGACGCGATAAATCGATCCCCAATAGATGGATTACTACCCGCTGATTTTGCGGGTAGTATAGACGTACCCTAAGGCTACATTTTAGATAAAGAGACAGCACAGTTTTATAACGTGATTCTGAAACAATTCCTGGACAAAATAGTAATAATAATAATAATCACTGTAAATGCTGTACAGAGAAACTATGCTACAACTCTGCCAGCAACAACCAAGTTTTGTCAAGCTTTTCTTTTAAAAGCACTGCTACTTCTTTCCCTACAAGCCAGTGTGTGTGTTCTTGTGGATAGTCATCTATGACAGTGTGTAGAACTTGTGTGTTTGCACCAAAATGAAAATTTACTCTAGGAATCTGAGTGTAAGGGGGAAAATGGTAGGAATTCAACAGATGTTAGTCATAGCATCACATTGTCTGACCTGAAAGCTATTCTAATTAATAGACAGTATTAGTCTATCCTACTTTGAAATGTTGCATGACTTTTAAAGAAAATACATTATGGAAGGAAAAAGACAACAGTATATCTTTTAAAAGGGTCCATGATTAACTAACATTGTTAGGTAAAAATGGGTTACTTTATAAAACCTGCTTTTGAAATGAACTTCCATTTTAAATGATCTTGTGCCAGCCACAGGTACAGCAATATTTGTGGTTTCCCCCACATTCTGAATGATTCTGTATGGTGGGGTCAAGCTCTTGTGACATGTAACCATTGGAAATGTAGGAAAACATTTGTGGTGTGAAACAACAGCATGTGCTTGACCCTCCAAAACACATACATTTATAAATGGATAAAAGTGACTATTTAAAGTTGTTTTGAAAGGGAAGCACTGTGCCTGCAGAAAAACCCTAAATTAATGTTTGAAAAAGCAAATGATATGTGGGTACAAGAACATGCGTTTTTTTAAAAAAACATCTGTGATGTTCCTTGTGATGCATTTGATCTTAGTGGTAAATCTACAAAACCAAGCTGTAGGGGGACAGTGAAGCCATCCTATTTTTAACAGACTATTATGTGTTAAAGTAACCACTAACAATCACAGCCTTGCTTTAAATGATTGTTTAGATATTTGCGTGGGGCTAGATTGTAATTTTACAACCTGATCTGAGTAAGAGGCGATGCATCGCTGTGTGCCCCCAAGACCAGACCGGAGAACTAATTGTGACTCAGAGTGTCACCATTCCTCCCCTGCTCCCTCTTTGCTGTGGGGGAGAAAGTAAATTACTTGCCCTCTCCCCCGGACTTTTTGTGGAGCAATTTACTGCTGCCTATGTGCATGGCCAGCTACTTTAGCAGATGAGCAGGAGCGAGTACTCCCGTACTTCCCACCACCTTCCAACTTACTCGCAGTATTGGGCATGGGATCACAAGCTGAGCTGGGTACAAGGTAGGACGCTTGATCCTCCTTACTCTTGCTCCCATGCGCTGCCAAAAAGGGCCATGATAATCTAGCCTTTGTTGACTAATTACCTAATTTCTTTTTATACAAATATAATTATATGATAATTTTTAAATGTAAGGAAGAGTCAACAAGCTTTCTCTGCTATACCATAGTGAACACCTAAATAAGGTCTGAGAACTTGACTGGATCTCAATCAAAACAGCTTACAGGTAAAATATTTGTCTTTTGAAGGGTAAGAGATCATCAAACATTATTTCTAAACAGTCTGGATTAGCTGAAGACAGCTTCAGAAAAGATAGCTTTCTTGAGCCATCTACAAACATTTTGTCAAAGGAAGCTGAACTATGACTAATAAGTGAGTGGTATGAATTATTAGGTGATGAATTTTAAAAGTAGTGTCCAGATGTAAATACTGAATGCATCCAAGATATTACTCAGCAGCTGCAAGAACTGTAGGAAAAGCTGACATGACAAATTTAGTCATTGCTTAATCACTTTCATTAGGCAGTATTGTCAGTTCCGAGAGGCAAATGCTGTTCTTGATTTACGCCCATAATGGAAATAGTTGAAAGATAAAAAGTTCTCAAAATCGTTTACTTACAAAACACCTTTTAGATCACTGTGGATGCTTCCTCTGATCTAGTAGGATCACTCATGCGCCATGGCAACTCAGAAATGCAGCTTATATCAACAGTGTATTTTCCCACTTAAAATGACCTTAAAATTTATTCCAGTTTTAAAACAGGCTAAAATGTATTATTTACAGCTAGATCTACATTTATTAATTAGCCACCTTTGGTTTAAATAAAATTGATTGTTAAAGCAGAAAATAGAGGATGATATGAATCCTATTCTGCTATAGCCTTCAGATAAAAGAAGCAGTGACCCAACTCATTAGCCCTTTGATTTAATATATTGACACTCGGTTTCGAATAATTCCGTTTAGTGGCTTTTGCTTCCCAGGGATCAATTTAATTAGTTATAAAATGTGACTTCTTGTCAGGAGCCAGAAGAAATGCTGACGTTAAATAAAGTCATACGCAATTTAAACAATAAAGCTATCGATGCCTGGTTAAAAGTTAATGATGCACAAAAAATGGCTTCATAGAGACAACCTCAGCAATGAAAGTGATGGTAGGAAAATTAAGCTAAGTGGATGAATGAGAAATGGTGATGTTGTTGGATTGTTAAAACAAATTCATGACTAGCCTGATGGTTCAGTGGATAGTACATCATGTTTCCGCTTTGAAGACCTAGGTCTGAGGATAGCTCGGGATGCTCAAACTAGCTGCGTCAAGGAACTCTCTGAAACTGGTCTCCTTTAGATTCTAGGAAAGGGGAGGCACATAGCTGGGCACATCTCTCTTTGATGTAGCCCCATGGAATTACACCAGGGGTGAGTTTCAGCCCAGGTCATTTATGATTGCCCCCTGTTATTATGTGCATGGTGGTAGAGTCCCTATTTAGAATCAGGGGCCCCTTGTGTTATTGCTGTGTGTGTACAAATAAGAAGACAGTGTCTGCCTTGAAGAGTTTACAATCTAGTGGCTAGAGCTAAAACAGCATTTCATTTTCAAAATCCACATAACCCAATGGGCAAAATTAAATTGTGTGCAGCATCAGAGGGCTTAGTGGGGAATATGGCAGCCTCTTTCATGGATGGCTATAAAGTTCATATGCTCCATGCTTGGACTTTCAAACAGCCTTGCCTTTCTGCTTTTCAATTTCCGTAGCTTGTGATGGGCATGGTGAGAGAAAGGACATGTTAGTTACCTTAAACAAACAAACATAAACTCACAAAAAACCCCACAGAGGAACCCCCCCACACACACACATTAGCCTGAAAATTCATTCTTAAAACCAGACATGAATCTGCCCTTTTTACATCTAACAAGATAAGGTGAGGATTCTGTTCATTGAAGTCAGTGGGAGTTGTGCCATTAACTTCAATGTGAACATCAGAACATATTGACAGTAATTTACCCAGATTTTATTATGAATTGAAAGTCACCTCACTTAGTCAAATGCACCAGATTACTAAACCAAAAGATGATGTAGAGATAAATATGGCTGCTTAGTTTAAATAATCACTTTGGTCAAAAGAATATTGAATTCATTAATTATGCATTTAAACAATCTGAAAAGGTTTTTAGTTTGTTGTAATTTATCACTATCCTTATGAGATTCGATGCACTTGTTAAAATCAGGCCAGAAGGGATTGTCTCCTCATTAAACCTGTGGTGAAAATGTGGTATCAGAGTGAACCGATTGTTGAGCTGAGTTGGCGTTTCATTTCGAATAGCCCTTTTATGATGCAAACAGATTCTGATAGGGAGACAAATGAAATTTTGAACCTGCGACAGTAAAGAAATAGGCAACCTTATAAAGTAGATAACTTTAAACAGCTGCACAATTCTGTTCCTCTGTAATTTAGCAGCAGTCAGCAGTTACTGCCTGCTAAAAGAATTAACAGTAGCTACGGTAACATGCAGAAGGACAGAGGGGATAGGTCTTAAAATAAAACCTCTGTCAGAGGGATTTTCAGACTGTACGAGAGTTATGTTTTCTTTTACTAATGTTAGGCAAACTGTTTTGTCTTTGCATTGACTTTACATTGGCCGCAGCCTACACAGAGGGGACTGCTGGAAAAAAGGGGGGCATTAATACTTTTTACTGTGTGCGGGCCAGCCAGTAGTTAGAGAGGGGGCCCGTGTTTACTTAGGGCTCAGATGGCAAAGCTAAGCATTCAGCCTACGGGAGGAAAAAAGTGCCTTTTTTGTTTTCTGGCTAGAGAGTCCAAGCATTCCCAAAGGAACACAATGAATGGCCCATTTTGTCTGACACTGTTTCATAGACATAGAATTCTTGTTTTTTCATAATTATTCTTGCCCGTCAGTGGGTGTGCACATGACATTTGAGCGTGTTTTAAAGTCTTAACACACTCATGTGCCTGCAATAAAGTTACTCATAACAATCCAGGCTTTCTGCAGACAACAGAGCAGGGTCTGTTGTTTTCACAAGTCACAGCAGCTGGGAGGCAATTGTGAAGACAACAGCTTAATCTAGCTGGAAAATACAGGAAGAAGAGAATATACACTAAATTTCCTTCCATATTATTGCAAACAATGCAGAGAGTTCCCCCCCCCCCCATGGGTGGTCCGACTAAGACTTTGATTGGCATAGAACATACTATCAAATTTGTTTTAAACGTTTAACTTGTTGCATTGCTGTCTTTGCACTGGTATTCTTGAATCTGTTGAAGTATTAATATACTTAACACTTTCAAAATACTCTTATGGACTGATTCTGATCTCATTGCAGCTTCATAGGCTTCAGATGAGTTACTCCTCATTTGTGCTGATCTAAGTGAGATGAGAATCAGGTCTTTAGCAAACGTTTGTTTACTGTATATCTGTTCCTAAAAACAATATTATTTAAATGAAATAAATGTATGCAGTCTTAAAGGTAGTGATCTTGTTTGAAAGGTGTGCTTTAGCTTTTGTGAAGAAAGGCAGAGGCATCAAGTAATTTCTATCTCCATTATTTGCTACCGAATCCCTACATTAATATTGTTTTTAAATGCGTTATTTCTGATTTCAGAAGATTTGAGAAAAGAGAATATGTAATAAATTAACATACTAACTCTGTTGAAAAGGCATAATCGGTGAATGGTGACTTGACAGCTTTTTACCTCAGATAGATTTTTCTGACAAAGTTGTGGGAAATAACTAGGGTGGGTAGCTTGTTTCCTGTGCAGTAGGAATGAAGCATGGAAGAAGAGAAGATATTCCAATCATCACTCCAACACTGACAAGTGTAAACTCCAAATTCACATAGATTTAATTGGAGAACAGGGTACAGTGTTAACAGCAACCAATGGATATAATTTCAGTGAAGGTGGGCGTTCACTATAAAGAGCCAATATTTACCTGATAACTACTTAAAAGCACCTTCTTTTAGGGCTGTTGGGAATGCGACACACATCCGATTTTCAGTAACCATGGCAGGCAGCTCAGATGGGAAAGATTACTGTTATGTGTAGCTCGCAAGTTATGGCAGATGGTAATATCAGTACTGGCTAGTCAGATGGTAATTGTTGGGAACTGAATGGGTGATACGAATGCAGTCCAGAATTCCAGGAGAGAGAACCAGTAACAATTGGAGGTAAATTGGAAAAGTACAGTAAGAATTCTGAGATGACATGGCTGTGAATGTGAGAAATACCATTGCATTGTACTATTTGTAATAGTGCTGCAGACAGTACTATACACATGCATATGCTGCCTTCCAGCTCTGGGATGGTGATCTCAGTGATGCATATAAGAGCATAAGAACAGCCATAGTGGGTCAGATCAAAAGTCCACCTAGCCCAGTATCCTGTCTTGCGACAGTGGCCAATGCCAGGTGCCCTAGAGGGAATGAACAGAACAGGTAATCATTAAGTGACCCATGTCCTGTTGCCCATTCGCAGCTTCCGGCAAACAGAGGCTAGGGATACCATCCAATGGCTAATAGCCATTGATGGACCTATCCTCCATGAATTTATCTAGTTCTATTTTGAATCCTGTTATAGTCTTGGCGTTCACAACATCCTCTGGCAAAGAGTTCCACAGGTTGTGCGTTGTATGAAAAAAATACTTCCTTTTGTTTGTTTTAAACCTCCTGCCTATTAATTTCATTTGGTGGCCCCTAGTTCTTGTGTTATGAGAAGGAGTAAATAACACTTCCTTATTTACTTTCTCCACACCAGTCATGATTTTATAGATCCCTATCATAACCCCCCCCCTTAGTCGTCTCTTTTCCAAGCTGAAAAGTTCCAGTCTTCTTCAATCTCTCCTCAAACAGCAGCCGTTCCATACCCCTAATAATTTTTGTTGCCTTTTCTGAACCTTTTCCAAGTCCAATATATCTTTTTTGAGATGGGGAGACCACATCTGCACACAGTATTCAAGATGTGGGTGCACCATGGATTTACATAGAGGCAATATGATATTTTCTGTCTCATTATCTATCCCTTTTTTAATGATTCCCAACATTCTGTTCGCTTTTTTGACTGCCGCTGCACATTGAGTGAATGTTTTCAGAGAACTATTCACGATGACACCAAGATCTTTCTAGAATAACAGCTAATTTAAATCCCATCATTTTATATGTATAGTTGGGATTATGTTTTCCAGTGTGAATTACTTTGCATTTATTAACATTGAATTTGATCTGCCATTTTGTTGCTCAGTCACCCAGTTTTGAGAGATCTTTTTGTAGCTCTTCACAGTCCACCTGGGACTTAACTATCTTGAGTAGTTTTGTATCATCTGCAAATTTTGCTACCTCACTGTTACCCCTTTTTCCAGATCATTTATGAATATGTTGAATAGGACTGGTCCCAGAACAGACCCCTGGGAGGACACCGCTATTTACCTCTCTCCATTCTGAAAACTGACCATTTATTCCTACCCTTTGTTTCCTATCTTTTAACCAGTTACCAATCCACGAGAGGGCCTTCCCTCTTATCCCATGACCACTTACTTTGCTTAAGACCCTTTGGTGAGGGACCTTGTCAAATGCTTTCTGAAAATCTAAATACACTATATCCACTGGATCCCCGTTGTGCACATGCCTGTTGACCCCCTCAAATAATTCTGTTAGATAAGCTGTCAGAAGTGCAGCATATAGTCAACCAAAACATTCAACATTCAAAGCAAATAGGGATCATATCCATACAGATATCTGACCTGTTTTTTAAACAAGTCTAAAATAAACACAGTGGACCCATCCTACTGCTGAACACCAAGTGGTGCCTTCTCTCAAAAAAAAAAAATACAGATAAGATATGCATTATTGCAGTTGCTATGCATAACATATCATAAATAAGTCTTGCAGTATGTTTGTCATCAGTTCATTCCAGAATCCCAGGGATGCCACACAAGCACAAATATCTGCTGTGGTCCCAATTGTGTGGTACTGGTTGTCCCAACGAAACGTGGGGAAGCCCTAAAAATATATCAGAAAAAGTTCATTGAAACTGTAGTGCATCCTACACAACATGCTATCATCTACCTGGAAAAGGAAAAGGAATGCAAATATTCAGCCAGCTAAAGTCTGAGGGAGCACACCACATACCACGGAGGCCCTTGTGTTCATGGAGAGGCACATAGTAACAGCATGGGGTTGATTTAATTTTTTCTTCTCCTGCATGGGTATATTTTGTGGGCTCAATTCTTGTGGACATCCTAATTTCCTCCCACATTCCAGATGACCACACTTGCTAGTATGCTTGAGCCTTTCTCGTGATTGCCACCGTTAGTCACCCAAAAAGCAAGCCAGCCAGGTGCACATATAATGGTCTTCTCTTATTGCTCATGTTGGCAGCATTAGGAAGGATAGTGCTTTTTGGGGAGGTAAGGGGAAGCATAAAAACTCTTTTGGAGAGGATTTGGAGTAACTTGTACCCTGTCTTGTCAAATATTATATGTCAGCAGCCCCAGATCTGGAATGAGTAGGTTTGCATGCTCAGAAAGTGTGCACTACTTTATTCAAAGTGCAAGGGATACAGTGAGAGAGAATGCCAGTAGTTTTGCAGGGAAACTGAGACAGGGGAGAGAGAGAGAGGAAGAAGGAGGGGATAGAACGGAAGAAGAAAAAAAGGAGCTGGGAAGAGAGAAGGAGAAAGAAAGATCAGAGATAGATGAGGAGCTGAGTGATTGACAAATGAGTTGCTGCTCTAACCCAGTTCCATATAACAGAAAGCACTACCATTACAGCTGGCATTCTTATTTTTCCTTTCAAGCCCAAACTACCTTCTTTGGTCTCTCTAAAATAAGGTTAAGTGCTAGTAAGGCTTTGTGTGTCATAGAAACTCAGTGACTACTTGGGAATGCAGGAAGGAAAGAGTGCTGGAGGATGGATCCAGGAGCACTGGGAGAGTACCGTGAGTTGTCTCTCATCAGGATTCAACAGCTTTGGCATAGAATGATTAAAATGGATTAAAAGATAAGAAATATTGAGAAGCAGGGTAAGGTCATTCCCTGTAACTTCCCTGCCCTTTTAAACATCTTACCCTTTTCATCCCCTACTTCACTTCTCAAAAACAAATCTAGAGGTCTGCTTGGGAAATGCAGACACAACAAAAGAAAAAGGGTGTTTCATGCTAAAAGAGTAGAAAGAACTTCACCTTCACTGTAGAACTGAGTCTCCTGCGCAGAGCACAGTAGTTTAAAGCAATATGTTAAGGTGAGTGTGATTTCTTTAGAATTGAACCAGCCAAGAGAGGTGCTGTTTGTCTTCTCCTTGTCCTGTGCATGCATGCGTGCAGGGCATATCTCTTAAGATTCTGCCCTCCAATTTATTTCTTTATTGCTATCCTTAAAAACAATTCATCAGGTAACACATTCTTCTGGATCTGGCTCCCTCTGGATTCTATCATTGCAGCTCCTGATTTAGCATGATGTGCCCACTCAGGAGGCTTTCTCTTATTCAGGGCTGAGCATGTTGGCTGGTCTCATCCCCTGCTAGTTTAGCCCAAGACTAGAACTTCTATTTGTGAGCTGATGACATGTTGGACTGTGATCGTACCTCCAGGCCAGCCCTCGTTCTTGTTCTCTTAATTAATTTTTCTCCTTTCCTTTCTTTAAATCTTTCATTTTTTCCTGTTCCAATGTCAGAGGAAAAAAAAAGCCAGTACTAACTAGTTCCTACTTTTTAAAAAAAGTGGCACTTCAGCTACTCCTGCAAATTCTTTCACTCTCAGAGTAGTGATTAATATCCAGGTTTAAGAAGAATTTTTAAACAAAACCTGGAAAAAAGGAAAAGAGCAAATATGCAAGCTAATGCTGTACCCTGAGGTGAGCAAAATGCTTTTTTTTTAAACTAGCCAGGCATAGCAAAGAAGCTCTTCTACAGTGAAATTAATAATTACCAAAAAGACTTGTTAATGTCATTGTTGCATCCTTTAACAGAATAAGGCTAACATGGGAAGTGTAAGCCAAAACCCTAAGACTCAAACTGGTCTCTAATGTTTAATGTGAAATCTTGTCAAATGCCCCAGTGCATAGACTGAAATATAGTTTTGGATAATAGCTGCTTTAAAAGTTGTGACGCTTAACCTGAAAATTGGATCTGTTTCCTAGGAAAGTGGATTTCTAATTTTCTTTACAGTCCTGCCTTAACAAAGCATTCAAGTAAGAGTGCATCTCAGGACCACATGTTTTAAATGGCCAGGGCATAATACATAATTCCAGTCCCAAATATTTTCCAAGGGCAAGGTTTGTTTATTAACTGAACCCCACGCTGAGATCGAATCCATCTAATAGAGCCTGAGTTTGAAGTTGAACATTCAAATCTATGTCCATATATCTTGGGCATATATCTTACATAATGATGTTGGCCCCAGACATCTTTCTGGATTTGTTTATGTCTGTTATGGATTCCACTCATTATCCATGCTGTTTGAGGGATTCCCTGTGGATTTAGCCAGTGTATTGCATACTTTTTTAATTTTATGCCAAACTGAATGTTTTGAGTGGCAGCTTCTGTGCTAGCTCTGAACCGCTTCCCCTCAAATCCAGAGATGAATGTTGCAAATCGATTAAAATTAAATAAAAAAATATATATATAAAGAACACTAACGGACTGCGAAGGAGTACATAGAAGAATGCTCTGGGAGAGGTGTGGGGTGGTACAAATAACTTGAATGATAAAACTTTTAAACGTTGACCACATTTCAAATTTTGATTCCTCGTAGTTCAGATTAACCATTAGAGTGACAATCCTCTTATTGACTAAACCTTCCTTATTGAACATCTATTATACTTGGGAAATGTCTCATTCTGAATTTCACAAATAAATTGTTTAATAAGCCAATCACTGAGTGCCTCTCTCCAGTCAATTTGTGCATGAGACTCCTGATAAAGTTAACTGGAGTTACTCATGACCATCAGCTGGAGAATAGAGTCTTAAATATAGAAAGCAGAGATTGATGCAGGACCAGTTCTCCCCTCAAGAGGGTAGGTGTATGTCTGCTCATGTTTGTAGGGTTCCTGAGGATCCTCTGAGGCTTGATGTGGCCCTTATAATTTCCAGTATATGCTGACATAGTTCTTGTCAGAGACACTTATAGAAAAGTAATACATGGCCATGAGGAACTAGAGCTAAAAAAATGTTTTCTTTTAAAGCCTTTTAATTGGGAAAAAAGTAATGTTCAGTCTTGAAAATCAAATTTATAAACACTTAGTTCCCTTATTCACTGTACCTTTTATTTTAAATAAATAGCAACCAATATTATTTTAAAATAAAGCAAAAAGTGTAACAAAAATTACACTGAAGGATGAGACCCAGTGTGTCTGGAAAATTCATTCTTGTTTTGTAAAATAGTCCTTGCAAAATATTCTCTGGTTTCTTGAATCTTAAGGCTTCCATTGATTGACTTGTTTATATCTATTGGTGCTATGGGAGAAAGAAGAAGCTTTAAAACCTGAAAATATAAACATCATTGAACCACCCACTCCAAAAAAAAAAAAAAAAAAAAAAAAAGAGAGAGAAAGAAATTGCAGTGGATGTTTTCCAGGAGAGAGCATGCTTTACTGTGTAAAGGAGGCTAGTGTAACAAGAACTCATCTATTCTTGATTTCTTTAGACAGCCAGAGCTTTGTGCCTTGTCTAGTTTCTATATTTTAAGAGCTTGTTCTGTGTAGCAGAAATAATACAATAAATGGGTTTAACCACATTTGTCTCAGCTAGACAGTCTGCTTTGTCAAAGATTGCTGGTACAACATAAACAAATTATGTGTTTGTAGTGCTTTGCAATGAAAGCCTATTTAACAGAGCGGAGATTGTGTTTCGGCAGCTGTAGATTTAATCTCCTACCTGTCAGTTAAAACAGGCATTTCCTGAGCAGATAAGGCCTGGCTATGGGGCGGGGGAAATAGTCACAGCTGGACAAAGGTCCATTGTTATTGACCGATAATTCTATGTAGATTTGCCTGTGTATTTCATCATAGAAACTACACTCATGGTACGGTTGTAAAGGAACTGTTTAGTCAGGCAGAGTGAAAGTGAATCGAATCAGAGCTTTGGGTTATTGATTTCTGGCTGATTGTCACGAGGAACTGAAGAAAATATCTATGACTTCGAAAACAATGCCACACCAATGGGGATGTGATCATGGGACTTGTAGCAAAGGTCTATTCACAAGCTGAGGGCTATCTTTAAATAACATTGAAGTTGTGACACAAACTGGTGAAAGCCAGGAAATTCAAAGTGAAGGCTTATACTCCTCCTTCAGCATCATACTGCTCTCAGGAAAAGGCACCACGATGTGGATTCATGTTGGAGATGTATCCCTGGCACTGGCTGCAACACACAAAACATGGTGGGCTACCAAGTGCCTGTGTTAAATGTGAATTTCTTAGATTTTACCTTATTTCCTAGTTATTTTCTTCTCTCTCTCTCTCTCTCTTTAAATTAATTTTAATAAAGAAATGGCCAATGAAAAGTACAAAAGGTAAATGTTTACAGTTTCTATATATTTCTAAAAACAGCATGCTTCAAGGGATCTCCAATGGAATTATGAAATTATGCAATTTTAGAACTAGTCAAAGCTGTAAAACCAGACAATAATACATAACATTTTAGTGTGAGAGGGAGCAGTAATAAAATATTTTTATCAAGTATCTTCAGTGGTCTGGAAAGTGAACCATTAGCATTGACCTGAACCAAACATAGCTTCTATATGAAATAGGCATGATCTGAGTTTATGGTTGGGAGTTAGGAACATCTGATTTCTTAATACCGAAACTATAATTGTTGTTTTGCACATTGCAGTGCCAATCCACTTCAATCCTAATTTGAACAAATATGTGTTATTTCAGTCTTTTTGGCTTCTTTTGAGCAAAGATGGTCAGATAGGTATGCAGGCTACCAGGAAGAGACACCAACAAACTAATTTTTGCATGTGATCAGTATCCAAAGTTGACTTTGATCTCCAGACACAAGAGGTTTTGCGTTACCTTCACCTAACTGCCTATGATAATTGTGTCTCAATCCTAACGTTCCATAACATTGTGTCTGTGATTTACCCGTTATTTTCCTTTATTTACTGTTTTTAAAAATACACATACATCAGGTGTATTTTCCAGAGACTGAGAATGCAGGTTTGCCCGCCTCTTGAGTAATACATTTGGGCTTGTGTACATTTTTAATACTAACCAGAATTTCACCCCTAATTTATGTTACTTTAAAATTATACTTAAGTATCTATTCTTCTGTTGTATAAGTCTTATTATTACCTGGGGTTTGTCATATACATTGGAAAAAAATCCAGTGGCTTTCTCTGTCACATTTTCTGGAGCAGTTGGCTTATATGTAGTGAAGAGGAATCTGTTATATAGGAGAGGTCAGTGGTGTTAGATATTTTCTCATGCTGCACATTCTAAACTTTTCTAGTGATGGAATTGATTTTAACATCCAATAGATGGTCATTGTTAGAAAATGAACCCTGTATCAGAGGGAGGATCTAGGAGAATAAAGTTGAAATGCTAATACGAACTGCAAAGTTTAAAAGAACTTGTGTACTGAATTATTTCATCAACTTGAGATTTGAATGTAGTCCAAACATTTCCACGTTTTGGTATTACCATTAAAAACATTAAAAAACCTAATAAAGTCATAATTTATGTTGGATTTGAGCTCAGGTAATGGTGTTTCTGTTAAAAAAAAATCTAAGTTCATTGACTAATATTTTCACATTTCTGTGAAAATAAGACGAGGTGGAAATGAGAAACATACATCTTCACTAGTCTTTGGAAATATCTGAAATAATTGACTTGCTCAGTCTTCTGTGATGGCTTGGTGACCACTAACTGTGATGATTTGCATAATAGTCAACTCTTCACTTCTGTAGTGATAACTGTTTGTATCTGATTAAAATTAAGACTATTTTAGTTCTCTTGACTTTTCCAGAAGTTGCAGAAATTGAGATTTGCTGTTATGTTTTAACCAAACAAATGCACACATGGGGATAACAATATGCTGAGTTTATGCAGATTTTACAACCCGAATCTGAATAAAATACCCACTAATAGACCCTTAAGGAGTAATAAACACACATGAATTTTCCTTAGTTGCACTTTAAAGTGATTTTAACATACTACTAGACCTTAACAATAATATTTAATTGACAAGATTATGCATTTGTATGGATTGAAAAGGTGGTAGATCTCTAATTCCAAATGAACTATAAATTCACTTTTGCATAACATGTTTTATTAATTTCTTTATAGCAGAGATGTTCTCCTTCCCTCCTAGTGAGAGTTTCTTAAAACATGGACAATTTAAACAATTTAATTACCATTTATCATACTTTTAACTTGATAAAGTCATCTTCAAATGACATCTGCATTTCCACATACGCTATATCCACATAGCTGGGCACAAATTGGGCACTACAACAGGAAGCTAATGGAATGATAGATGTTACTTAAAAAACCCTACTTCCTTGCATTCAGTGGTACTTTTTCTATCGCTCCCCATTTGATTCCCCAAATATGTGACATTTAAGTTCAGCACATATAACTAACTATCAAAAGAAAAAAGATTTGGAATTAAGAATGACACTGCCTCGGTGTATCATTGTGGCTAAATATTGCAGCCTTTACATATAATGTCCATGGAATCCCACAAGAATTTAAACCTTCAGTTCATAATTAATTGCTGCCAAAGATCAGTCAGGGTCAGCCTAAAAATTCAGTAACTATATTTATTTTTCTTAATGGCTTCCATATTAAATGTTCTCACTTTACAAGTTTGCAAGATCTTTTCCTAATAGCTAAGTATATAAAATCAACCTGGGATCCGATTATCAAACTGTGTTCTTTGTGGATCATGCATCATCACACGAGGAGCATTTCTTCATTTAGAATGTACTGAACAATTCAACTGATGTTAAATGAGCTAGAATATAATCCACCTCTCTTTCCTGTAGTTCTTTGATTCTTAACAGGAGCAAAAAGTAAAGGAAATTTATGTTTCATTTACGCCAGTAGATCTGATGCACAGCTAGCAAATTTGATGAGTAGGGTATCATATTTACAAAGTCACTTTCATCTATTTGAGCCTATTTCTGCAGTCCCTGCCTCACAAGAGTAGTCCTTACTTATGTAGTCACATTCATGTGAGTAGGGTCTGCACATGTAAATTTTTGCAGAATTGGGTCCTATGATCATACTTTAACTTTACGTTTTGGAAGGCTAGATGTTGAGTAGCATTAATTCAAAGAAGTGAAAATTCTAAGGTCACATTTCCCAGTATGCTCTGGCTACTTCGCACTACTCTGTTGATATGAAGTAGCCATAAACCCATTATAACTGGTCAATACAACTATTTTGCATCACCAGAGTGGCACAAAGTAACTGGGGCATACCAATGAATACCTAATAGACCTTTCTTCTCATCACAGTACTTTTCTGTAGTTGAACTTAGTAGGCAGCCCTTGAGACCAAGATCCAATGCTAGTTTGATTTTGTTGCAGTTTATTATTGTGGGGCATTCGCAGAGCTGCGCAGAGGAAACATAGGCCCCACCCTGCAAACATGTGCATGGTTAATTTTAAGCACATGAGTAGTCCCCTTGATTTACCCTATGAACACTCATGTACATGCAAGTGCCTCCCTGCTTATGCCATACCACGCTCAAGGCAGCAGTATTGTTCACTTATTTGCATAAGCACCAAATTAATCTAATTGAAAATATATGAATGAATTTACAACACCTCTTCAATTTCTTTCCTTTTAAAAACAAATAAGAAAAGTATCAGTTATGAAAAGAAATGAGAATTGAAATGGTAGCATAGATATAATGGCCCTTTCTGTCATATGCAGACTTTTGAAAATGCAGAATAGGTAAATATATACAGTACACATGGAATTTAAAAACACGTATTACTAACACGATGGACACTAACAGATCTGTTAGTGCTATTAAGACCTCTCATATAAGTAAATCTAAAGAGGGCTTTAAAAACTTATCATATTGACTTGATGGATGGAGCTATGTTCTATCATGTAAATACATATTTTGGAAATTTTGAAGATGCATATTTTTGCTTGGTATGCTGCCATTACATGGGGAGTTGTTCTGGTATATGAATAAGAAACTAAAGAATTTTGAAAACTCATCCTATTAAGGAAGCTAAATGTGTGCAAAATAAAGTTATGGTTTCCCTATTTACATGTGTTTTCACAAATTACTCATAGACCATTTAGCAGACTAATCACATGCAGTATTTGTTATTTTAATGGAAATACATTTTTTCAGTTATTCAAGTAGCTCAAATACTCCCCCCGCCACAATGTAGCCTTAATTGGGTAAAAGATCGGGATGATACTTTAAAAATTGTGTCCCTGGTCTAACCTTATATGTATTAATTGGACTTTGGATGCTAACTCATTATTAGTATTGCATGTAGTGGGCACCGTCTTTGACATTTGTCTCTTACTGTAGGTAAAGTCACAGAATTGTTTTCTGTATTCTTCATTCCAAGTACAGCGAGTAGTGCAAATCCCATACTGAAGGCAAATATTATGTTACAGTACATTTCAAAGGTCAGATTTTCAGCTGGCATTAATTGGTGCAGCTCCATTGGGTTCAATGGCGATATGGTGATTTGCACCTGAGAGAGATCTGGCCTAAAGATTATAATGACATAGGAAAAATGGTTAAAAAAAATGATGCTTGGTTGTTGTAGACAATTAAAGCATTGTTTACTCCATGACAGTGTCCCGTACAAGTGAAAAGCAAAGGAAATTGAACAGCTATCAAAGGATAAAATAAGATTTTGACTACAATCCAGAAAAACATGGGACCTTATTCTCCCCTTTGCTGAAATAAACCATACATGGGAGGGGAAGCTGGGCAAATTTCAGCTTGGGGAGTTTGTTAGGAATTCTACTGCCAGGTAGGGTGGGGCTTGTTTCCACTGCAAAAGTCTGTGCTCCCTTAACCAAAAGATCCCTGCAGTCAACCAGAGGTAAGAGTAGTGTGCATGGATGTCCCACCATCTCCCCCTGAATCCTGGAAGCTAAGTCCTGTGTCCACCTACTACTCCAAAAGGAAGGCACCTGGTGAAGATAGCGCACATTAGTAAAGATCAAAGGATTAATTTTTGCAGGTTTCTCCAGCAGGTTTGGGGAGAATGAAAATAAGAATCTGGAACTCCCCATCCCTCTACCACACTACTTTCCCAATTGGGGGACCATGAAGCTCCCTTTGAGAGAGGCTTCCACAGAGATGGGGAGAAGGGGACAGGAAGCCATGAAGATGACTCTACCCCTTTCTGCAGGTGGAGGCTCTGTTTCAAGCATGGATGTAGAGGGGAGCATGAGGTCCAAAGAAATGTACAGAGCATGGAGAGGTTTTGTAACTGGAGAAGGTTCTGTAAAAGATAAGTTATTTTAAGGCAGCGATTCTCAAACTGTGGGTCGAGACTCCATTTTAATGGGGTCACCAGGGCTGGCTTAGACTTGCTTGGGGCTGGAGCTGAACCCTGAGCCCCACCTCCCAGGGCCTAAGCTGAAGCTCAAGGGCTTCAGCCCTGGATAGCGGGGCAGGTTACAGGCCCCCCTGCCTGGGGCTGAAGCCCGTGGGTTTCAGCTTTGTCCCCAACCCCCTCCGCCCGGATCAGTGAGGCTTGGGCTTTGCTCCCCCGCCACACCCAGGGAAGTGGGACTCAGGCTTCGGTCCCCCTTCCTGGGTTGTGTAGTAATTTTTGTCGTCAGAAGGGGGTCACGGTGTAATCAAGTTTGAGAGCCCCTGTTTTAAGGTTAACATACATGGTTATGCTTAGTCATTGTATTCCATTTTATAGTTTGAGAGGCCTTACCAAAGTCTGTGATCTTGCATACTATACAAACTGCAAAATGTAGGCACCATAGGGTAAACTACGATGTTTATAAAAGGAGGAGTCCATACTTGTCTCTGAATATCCTTTCTTTTGTGAATCTAATATTCCTTGATGAGGTGCTTTTATTTGTACAAAATAGCACCTTTCCTTTCTGCTGGTGGAGGAGGTATAGCACTTAGCAAAAGATTTCCAGAATACAGTTTCCAATCCAGTTCTTGACTAACAAACTGAGTAGAAATAAACTTGATTTGTATGTGTTGAAACATGTTGGGTTTTTTTTAGCTTAGAGCACAAATTGCTTCTCAGCTCTCATCAAACATGTTTGGTTCCTGATTCAAGAAGGGCAGAGAATTTTCACTCAGGCAATTTTTCTTTCATGCCATGTCCCTTTTGTAATCCTTGGCTTTCTCCTTCTGTGTACAGCACTAAGCATCAATAACTCTGTAGCTGAGAGGATTCTAGTAGCCAGCTTCTTCTGGGACAATACAAAGCATGGCCCTCTTTATCATGTTAGTCACCAGCCCTTACTCTTCCAGGAAGAACAAAATCCACCGTTAATTCTTGAGCAAACCAAGGTTGTTTCCATCCAAGGTTGTGTCCTGACCTCACATTAGTTAAGATTGTTAGCTATTCCCAAGAATTATGAGAGTTGTGTGATACGTTAAAACCATGTTATGGTACTGGCTAATATTTCTATAACTTGGTGGCTTCGGATATTTAATAAAATGTACTCCATTTATTACATACAAATACAGACTTAAAATTGTCATAGAGAAACAAGTCAGTATAGACAGATTGCTTGTTTTATTGTTCCTTAGAAATTATCTCTAAGGTTACTTTGATATCCGTGTTTTATTTCTGTTGATCAAAATATTGAAAAGAATTGCTTTCAGGACCCATCCGATTCACTTATAAAGCTCAGCGAAAGATTAAACAGAATTGTTCAGATTGTTCAGATACAAACATTTATTGCCCATCACAAAAAAGTTAAATAATCTTCATGAAAGAGAAAATTAGTCCCCCTGAGTGTCACTCTGTTTGCATATTAGCACATAGCAAGATCCCTGCCAAGTTGCTCTCTGACTGACTGCTGCAGATGCTCTTTCTCAAGTATTTTGAGTCAGATCTTTAGTGCAAGTCTTTGGGGACAAACAATAGCACCTGTTCCTCACAAGATATCAGGCCAGTTAGTCCATTCATGTATCTTTAATGAAGCTCTAGGGCAGATGGCAAAAAATGGCATCATCAACAACTTAGCACAGAAGAGACAAAAGAGGAAAGTGTCGATACAACAATACGCAATTTTTACGAATGGGAAGAGCCAGAGTTTGCTTTTCATGCATCTGCTGCTGTCTTGGTTTTTAAAAATACCTGAAGAACAGTCTAGCAATTACAATTTCTAGGAATGTAGCTAATTTTATGAAGTACACTATCCCACCCTCTCTCCCCACCCAAAACCAAACAAACTTAAGAGGCACTATGAGTGTATAGTGTATTTTTTTTGCCTTACTCTTTAGTTCTATGACAACTAATTGATCAGTCATCACAGTATCCACTATATCTTTATTATTCATCTGTGCTTTACAGTTGATGTGTGCTAAGCATAATGACAACCAATGTTCGCTCTAATTTTTGACAGGCCATGTGCGCAAAAAAATTTCTTCTGTGCAAATTGTTGTGCTTCTGTGCAAATTTTTGTGAGCGCGGTGTTTTGCCGTGTGCGCGGGGTTTAGGATTTGTGTGCGCGCGCACACGTGCACAGCTTAGAGGGAACAGTGATGACAACTATTTGTTAAATAATTCCTGGTGAAACCATCGCTGAATGTTTGTGTAACCAGCACTGTTAGATTTAGGAACGAGAGAGTTAAGAGGTCTCAGGATGTCTAGAAAACAGGCAAGAGCACAGTTTGAAAATGTTATGGTATAAAGGGAAGACCACGGAGTTTTCTCACAAATAGTGTTTGATATGTGTCCTAAGTAAAATATGGGATATTTTTGCCATTCAGTAAACACTTTTCAGTCCACACGAGACTAACAATCTTGATATAAACCATTAAAGTTAATGGAGCTATGCTGATTGACACTGCTGATGATCAGACCAGTATTCAAGGAATATTTTAAGTAATGATTATAAAGGATAGCTAGAGCATACAATGATAATAATTTATAGTTATCTAGTCCTTTTCATTTGGGACGTCTCAAAAATATTTAAAACTGTTTGGAGCCCAATCCAGCTCAGAAAGAAAATTCCCATTGAAATCAATGGGGTGGGAGGGCAGTATTGGGCTCTTATTTCTTGTACTTCACTTGCTGGCTGTGAAGTGGGTTTTGTGGCAAAAAGGTGATATTGAGACTTGGAGAGGCTCAGTGAAAGACTAATTTTGGGTGCCCCAGTTTTTGGGTGCTCAACTTGGTGATCAATGGGTGTCCTAAATAGTGCACCCAAAGATTTAAGCACCCAAAAGGTATTGGTCACTTTAGAAAATGTTGGCCTAAGTAGCTTATCTAAGGTAATTTAGCAAGTCATTGACAGATCTGCAAATAAAACCCATTGGACATGACTTCCAGACATCTGCTGTCACTGATAAGTGAGGATGTGCATGTGCATTTGCTCTCCACATGGAGAGGAGCTTAAATCTACCCCCCAAGGGCTCCATAGGATCCCCAGCGACAGAGGCTGCCTAGTGGATGTGCTGAATCAATGCATGCTCTAACCCGGTTCCCCACCCTGGTCAATGCTGTCTTCTTTTGTGCCTATGCTGGCACCCTGAAGCCCCCTGGTGAAGAGGAGTTTGTGGGCACCTTACACTGTTGCAATGCCCTGGGGAGACTGTCTGCTACTGGTGACCGGGAGGGAGCTATCACAGAGCCTGGATCATTTTGATTAGTATCTACTTGGAAAGTACTGTAAGTGATTGTATAACCCATTGTGTTCAATGCTTTCCAGATGCTGTAGTTGTATTCCCCGTAAGACACTGATATTGTTTTCACTTGTTGCATACATTCTGAACCAGTATGCACTAGCATCATACACAAAATTAGCACCGTTAAATCAGAAGTTAAAGGCTGGTACTGGGCACATGGGGATCAACTCCAATTTAACCAAGTTAAGCTCATAGCTAACGTTCACAACCAGGCTTACCTCAGCTAAAATGAAAGAAATAGCTGCTCAAAGCTGGTTTCTTTCACGCCCCAGCGCCATGGCAGTAATTGCACAAAGACCTTTTTATTATAAGTTGATTTTCCTGAGAAATGGATTCAGAAAAATACTGTAAAGTGTTTATTTTTTGAGTGACCTTTATTAACCTACATCTTAGGGCTTTCCCCAGAGAAGAGTTGTTGGTAAATTAACCCCCATAGACACACAGTAGCATTTCTGCACTGCATCAGTGGTTGTGAAAGGAAAGGAATATGACAAGAAAATTTGGCACTGTTTAAACAATGTCATAGGTCAACATATGGGATTTGACCAAAAAAAAAAAGTTTTTAGGAATTAAAATGAAAAGAAATCACTTGAAGTTTAGTTTAACTTTTTAATAGTATTTAATGCCACCCATTTATGGCAGGATAATTCTTTCTGACTGGAAAAATAATGCCTTTCTACACTTCCTAGTTTTGATATTTAAACCGTTATGTGTTTACTTTGTTACTAATCAGAAAAATGCTGTAATCAAAGCCTTCAGTACTACTGGGGCTTGGGGGATAGACAAAAACTCCATGTGATCCCATCCAGTGTCTCTGATATATGTATAGCATAAATAAAGAAACCAGGAAATTAAAATGTGAATTTAACAGACATGTTAATGTCACATCTCTCATTTTCTATATGTGGAATACAAATGCTGATATAAGGTGAAGAATTTTCTGCTTTTGCATGTTTGCGCTCTGATACATTTATTAAGGTCAAATGAAATTTGATATAGTAGGATTTATTCTGAAATGCTCTCTGAATACAACTCCATAATTACTGAGCTCCATGATAGTGCATAAAGCTGTAAAACTGCTTAGACAGACAAGCAATTTATATGTTACAGCGAGGTGTGTATGGTGAAGGATATTAGTTTAATTGGGAGCCAAGATGTTGTAGCTTTAAATCTTAAGAGATGGGGTGTTGTCTAGGCGACTAACATACTGTGGTGAGATTTTGAAATAACATACCTGAACTGTTGGCATATATACTAGCAATACAATAGCGTAAGATCTCTGAAATAAAATTACCTACCCTAAATATGTTAAAATATGAAGATTAAAATAGCTCTTTAGATATTAGTCTGCCTTTAAAGTGTTTGTCACTGTGATAGCTAAGCTCCCAAAGAGAAATAAATATTTGAATGACTAATACGAACGTAGGCCACTTTTTTCTTTTCTCAATATGAATCTATAGTAGAGTAAAATGTTGGTTTCTTTTTGTGCAATGAAATGTAAACACAAGGAATAATAAAAAAAATCAGCAAGAATCAGGATAAAGTGCAGTTCACGGAGACTGTTACACCTTTGACACTGAGGGAAAACAATGTTAGGGAGGGCTTTGATGTGATCTGTGAAATTGGTGAGGATTACATTAAGGAGATGGTTCTGTGGGGCTGTGTGAACACAAGAACACTATCAGTGCTGGAGAAATACCTGTCAAGATAAATTTGTGCTATTTCTGATCAGAGGCTCTCTTTTGTTTAGCAGGTTCAGGGTCACATGCCTCCGCTCATGATCCCAATTTTTCCACACGACCAGCGGACATTGGCAGCGGCTGCTGCAGCCCAGCAGGGATTCCTCTTCCCCCCAGGAATAACTTACAAGCCAGGTAAGTTGACAGGGATATGAAGCTATTTAACATGTTCAGATATTTACTGAGACTTTGCTTGTGATCTGTCTGATACAGATGATGTTACGCAAAAGGACTGGCTGCTTGAAAATAATGTGAAGTTTTGTAAGTCTAGCTGAAAACATCTTCCGAGTTTAAAAGGGGTAATTGGAAGATCGGTTACTGAGCCCCATATTAATTTCACTTCTGTAGCCCACAAAATCAACTGCTCTGAATTTATTGACCCACTTGCCTACCAATTTGCATCTGGCGCATCCTGATTCTTAATACTTCTTTTATTGCATGTCTTATTTGCAGCATATACACATACGTCCGTGCAAAAATGCTTACCCTTAATTAGCAATAAAAGCAAAAGGCAGGTATAATTTAATTAGCATGCTTCTAACAGGCAACTTTCTGTTTGATTTCAATCTGAATAATAAAGGTTTCAGTAGTTCAATCCCAATTATCATTCAGATTTGTAACAGGTCACATAACCTTTGCAGTGAAATATGCTTTGAGATGATTTAGCAAATGTTATGATTTCTTTCTTTATTCCTCTGAGTTTACTGGACTCCTGGGGAATTCAATTAGGGATATAATGGTTTGAAGCTACTTTCAGAGCCTTCTTGTAAACAGGGTTTTAAATGTTTAAAGACATGTTGCCAAAGGAATTCAATGTAAGAAGATAGTTAAGTAAATAAAAGTCAACCTTATTTTCATTTGTACATTCTTTGTAAGTGACCTCAGCCCAGAAGCAGCAACCTTATTTTGCTCATTAATAATATTCCCTGCCAAGCTCTCCTTAGCATGTTAACCTGATGAATATTAACCACAAAATCTGAGTATAATACTTTCTTTGGATTTTAAATGTGAAATTTCAAAGTAAAGGATTGATCCAGCGTCGACTAAAGTCAATGGGATTTTTGCAGTTGACTTCAGCAGGAGCAGGACCAAGTCCAAAGTAAAAGCTTCATAAAATATAAGATGTGAACGACCTATTAAATAAAAGTAAGATTGAGCCTAAAATCTCTTCAAGCAAATTTACTTAAATGTTATATGAAATGGTGCCAAATTGGATTTCAGCAAGCATTTCCATTTGTCCGATTTCATTTTGTGTCTTTATTCTGGAAGAGGATCATTCCTCTTTGGAAACAAAAAGTCCCTTTCTGATAATTATCTTACTTCTATATCTCACTTTTTCAGCCTCAAAAATCCCAAAGCACTTTACAAATTTAGCAAACTGATGCACAACCTATGCAGGGAGAAGAGTTCATCCACCTCTGAAATTCAGCCATCGCTGACATGTAACTGTTTAACTGCACACAGCAACATTTCACAACAGTTTGGGACAGAAAATGAAGATTATCTTTCCAGCTGAAGTCTGTGGCATGCATAGAGAGGCAGAATATAATTATTAAACTTCAAATTTGTCCAGGACACCCGGGTTAACACCCTTACTCTTATACACCCTCATTCAGAAAAGCACCAAAGCACGTGCTTTAATCCAATTGATTTTATTTTTCCTGATTAGAGAGGCTTTCCTGAATTGGGGATTTAATGGCCACTAATGATCAGGACCTGGGCTTTACTTCTCATCTCAAAGACGACACCTCAACTAGTGTCTTTTTGGGCTATGTAAGTGAATTGGTTCAGTACTGACTCAAAAGAAAGCGTGCCACCTATTTACCACCAACACTTTTTCCTGCAGCACATAGGTTTCTTTAGAACTCCCCCAAGGCGCAAATATTCAAATACTCAAATAACTGACTGAAATGGAGGCTTGGCTGTCTCGGGACATCGCTAATGGGATATGAAACTATTCACTACTAGGTTACTGGTTTGAATCCAGCTCAGCTTGTTAGAAACCAGAAGTCACCATGATCTGACACTGTTCAGTGGCTTGTGTGAAACTAACATGTTTATATTTTAATGTATTTATGAAGTTCTATAGCACGTATTGCTAAAGTAGCTGGCTGTGTTAGTTCAGTTTCTGTTGGACAGCTCTCATCGTTAAATAAACACCACCACAATTGGTATTGATTAGTGCCACCTCCCCCCCCACCCTGCTTTTTTTTGGTGGCAATCTCAGTAGAGAGGTCTAGGAAATAATGAAAATGGAGACAAAACTACACTATCTTTCTTCACTATCTTTCTTAGAGGTTTTTCCTCTAGGTCAGCACTGAGGGACTTTGTGGGAATTTGCACTGCTGATATTTGTGCTTTCATCTCCAGGACTATAAGTCTAATTTGAGCACCAAACTCACTTATATTTTTAATGGAAGATTAAGAAAAGAAAGAGACAACCCTTTAAACATTAACATTTTTCTTCTCAGTTGCTTGTTCGCTTTCTTTTTAATTTCCACCTTTTTTCATTTAGGCAAGGCAATATGTTTACAGTGCTAGCTCTCCTTTTCATTTGGAAAGCGCAGAGGGACAGATTTTCAAAAGTTTTCAGTTCCCAGCTGCTTCCACTTGTAACAACAGGAGCTACTGAGTGCGGAGCACTTTTGAAAAGCTGGCTACTTAGTTTAGTTGCTTAAGAAAGGGTGCGGTCTTGTGTGAATTTAGCCCAAACTTCTGTACTATCCTAACCATAAAAAATAGCTATTCTTATAAAAGACTGGGCCAGATCATGTCCTTTCATGGAAAAACCCAAAGGAGAGAGCAAAGCTCTGTGTGGTTCCCCTTGTGAAGCCTTGCTCTTGGAAAGGTTGGGGAAGGCCCTGCAAAATGTACAGGCTACAGTTCCTACCAAAATCTGCTAGGAAAAGAACTCCCTTCTGCATGCATTCAGGAGTCATGGTGGATGGGTGAATGGCCCTTCTCTCCAAACACTGGAGTTCCAGAAGATGAACCAGGCCAATGTTAGCAAACACTCATCACAAGTAATAAATACATAGGGGGGAAAATGAAGTCCCATGCTCCTTTATGTATCTCAAAGTGGTATAATGTAATTTTCCGGCATGGTAAGTACTAATTGAGAAATCAGAGCTGCATAGATCACCTAATTAAGTTTTCATACATATTTCTTTCAATATGTATACTGTATACGGGAGTAATTAAAATTTGGGGGCGCTGTGCAACTAAAATTGTTGTGACAACTGACCTGCAGGCGCTTGATGAGCCTCCCAGAGTACATGGCTCTGGAGGTTGCACCATATTCCAGTGGGATGCTTTGAGTGGCAGCTGTTAGAAAGCCAATATTTGCCAAGAGACTCCACACAGTTATTTTGCACTGGTTATTTTGCATTCTAATTACAGCGGAAGAACTGTGCTATCAGCAGATGGGCAAATGCTGACCTTTTAATGGTGAGCACCTTTTAATGGTGCTTGGAATTGAGCAGCAATGTAGGTTCTGAACTTCTACAACCATCCAATTCTCCCCCTTCCTCCAGCGCAGAATAAGAGATTCAATTTAGCTTGAGTACCACATGTATTCAGGCTTATAGGAATGTTATGAGGTTGGAGATTCATTGAATATGGTCACTGAGACCCTTGCAATGCCCTATCGTGAGGCATGAGTTATTTCCTATCCAGTGATTTGGGCAGTGTGTAGGAGAGTTCTTCCCCTTGCACTGAGTCAAGGTATTACCTCCTGCAGGTTTCATGACCCTTGTGAGAGTGGGAAAGGAGGATAAGGAAAGACCAAGGATATGGATTAACTGTAGACAGGAGTCAGGCCATTCTGTAAGCAGCTATGCTCCTTCTTTCTGTTCATGGCTGAGGGGGAGCTGACCTGTTTTGGGAATACATTAGCTGTCTGCACTACCATTTTTTGCAATCTACGTAGCTTAGAAGGCCAGGGATAGTTTCTGCTAGATAGAGACTTCTGACAAACATGTGTTGCAACAGTTCTTTTTCAGATGTATGAGGTGCAATGAGATAGACTAGTGAAGTTAGGAACTTTGGGTAGTTTAGGGTTTATCTAAATCAAGGGATGTAGATGTGAAACCTGATTTTGCATTAGTTTGACTAATGTGCGCTTGTGTATTTCAAAGCGATTACTCATACCTCATGCATAAAGTTTACACAAATTGTGATTAGAAATATTGAGAAATGACTTCTATCTGCCTAACTGGAGCACTTTGCTATTCTTTATGTTTGCAATACAGAGAAATGTAAAAATAGGAATTGTTATTCTTGGTTGCGGGGAGTAGCAAAAACATCTTGGGCTGATTCTCATCTGTTACACTGGGGTAAATCAAGAATCATAGAATCATAGAATCTCAGGGTTGGAAGGGACCTCAGGAGGTCATCTAGTCCAACCCCCTGCTCAAAGCAGGACCAAACTTCAAGAATAACTGTTGAAATCAGTGGAAATACATTGGTGTAAAGCCGATGAAAGTGAGGGGAGATTCAAACTCATAGTCACCAGACTAAACTTCAGACAGTTCTCACAACTTTTAAAGTTTGTTGGAAACCCATAATAACTTCCTCAAATTACACGCCTAGCTAATCTAAATGACTGGCATCTTGATGTCTTTGATTGATACCCTTTGTTTCTGTTTCCAGTTGTTGGAGACGTCCTTTCATAAAATGTTAACAGTAGTTTGAAATGTTAAAACAGTGTGTGTATTCTGAATGAGCCGCTCTTATTGTTGGCATCCAATCATTGCACACTTCTACTTGGTGAAGTGGCTGGACATCTCTGAGTGGCAGAAGTGCTTAAAACAAACCTATGAGAGGCTTGTAGCTAGCGGAAATTTCGTAACACTCCATTAAAATTCTTCAGACGGTTTCTATTGGCCTCTCCTAGTTGGAACCATGAATCAGTAGCCTCAGGAATCACTATACCAATACATATGTTGCTCAGTCTAAAACTTAGCTTAACAGTAGTAGCCAGATAAACAGTTTCACCTGCAAGTTCTACTTTTTTACCATAGGCAAATGCTTGTCACTGCAATTGCATTTATTGAGGGGATCAAGATCCCAATATGACATTGCCTTGGTGATACCTGTCCCAAACAGTAGCACAACTGTTGTCATTTTATGGATTAGACTCTGTAGTATCTCCATAGCCTATTGTCTTTATTAACAGCTTGACTAATCCTAATGTCCTTACATAAAGAAAACTCTTATCTTATGCAAAGACTGCAGGACTGGGCATCAGCTTTGTAACCTTGATGCAAAATAGCAACATTGTGATGGAATGAAGTAGAGAGAGCTGAAAACTCTCTCCAGACTCTTTATTATCTTTGGAAAATGCACAAATGTCAGTTTCCAACCCCGTATCAGATGTCTGTAGAATTTCAAGTACATTTACCAAAATGAGTAAATATCCAGCATACCTTGCAAGATGGAGTGGAGCCATATGTCTTTCAAAATGTGTTAAAAACAAAGAGAAGTAGCAAAACTGAGGAGAAAATGAATCTAACAGACTTCTCCATTCTGGGTTTCCTGCCTCATAGGCCACCAAACCTTGATCTGAAAAGCAAGTCCTCTCCTCTTGTGAATAAGATCAATTGAGCTCCATTGCTGAATCCAAGACAAACTAAGTAAGAGATGTTTAGTTGTTCTAGATGCAGAACAATGTGGTACAACTCTGTGCTGCCTTTATTCAGTTAGAAATGTTGCCCAATCTGACAAGTGAAACAAAAGTCTGGCAAAGTTTTGTATGGCTTGTAAACACTAACTTATATATAAACAATAGCAGCCAAACATAAATAGACAATCAACAAAGCAGGAAGACTGAAGAGATCAGTTTGTAAAATGAGAAGGGTTGTTCAGATTTTCATCTTCAGGCATTCTTCTCACTCCCTGGTTATCAAAGGCCAGTACACACGGTACCTCAAGCAGACCTGTTTCAACATGTTGTGTCTTCCTTTCTACAAATTAAAAAAGAATGGGTCCTCACGCAAGCATTCCAAATCCAGAAACAAATTTGAAAAAAATTGCTACAACATGTTGACTGATTTCTTGCCAAGACAGCTACCGAGAAGCTTCTTGATCCATTCTTGCATGGAGAAAATTAGAGGGGGAAAATATGTATCTTCTGTAATTAAAAATTAAAACCGGTCCATGCCCTGAGTGCTCACTTTCCTTGAGGCACGGGGGAGGGGAAGTACCTTTGTTCTGCTTTTACTACTGGGTGTCAGCAAAACATTCCTTAGCTCTGGAGGTATAAGTATCAGAATAATGATACTACAATATAGCAGGATTTTACCATGCACAGATTACTTTAAAATGCTCAAATTTGAACCAAAAAAAGAGACAACACTATGGTTTTTTTTTAAAAAAAACCTATAAACATGAGTTCATATTTTTTCATCAAGAAAAGGGAAAAACTGTTTGTAGCAGCAGGTGAGCCAGGGTGTGGTAGAGAAACTAATAAATTAACAGTGAAGCTATATATATATATATATATATATATATATATATATATTCTCTAGCTATTTCAAACCATAGAAGCATGACAGCTGTGAAAAAGGAGTGCCGCAGGGAATTCTTTTAGAGTTTGATTTTTTTAAAAATATGTTTGACATGGAAAATGTTTTAGTACAAATAAAGCAACTGGTATTGAACTTAAAAAGTGGAGGGAGGGGGAGAGAGATTACTGTGTGGAACGGGAATGAATAATTCATGATATTTAAAGAAAGAATGCCTCCAAAATGTTCTGCAAGGCAGTCCATGCTGATAGCTTGAATGGTTATTCCCCCCCCCATTTAAAGCATCATTAATTCAACATCTTTGTGATTTTTTTAAATCTGGTAAGATATTTACCAAAGAAACATTATTTAACTTACATTAGGATATTCTTTATTCAGATAATTTAGTTTAGATATCAAGGAGATAAGCAGAATTATTTAAACATAAAGAGACAGTCTTATACTATCAGAAAATAATTTAGTTGTTGTTTAAAAAAAACACACTGCAAACTAAAATCAACCTCATGGAAGGGGGAAAAATAAGATCAGATATTTTGAACATTACTCCATAGGATACCGGCACAATATAGTGTTAGTGAATGCATTGTAGCAGAGCTCCATATGCAATCAGAAGCCAATTGTTACTGGACTGTGTACAAGCACATACTGTGCTCAATGGTCTGATGAGGTATTATGGATATGATGCAAAGAGACCTTGTGGATTAGAAACTCACAATTTGTTAAAAAGTGAAAGCAACTTAACATTTACACAGAGCTGACTGAGTACAGTAGCACTTCAGGTGGTAAACAATTCTAACGAATCCAATGACTTTGTGATGGCTTCAGGTATTAATGTATATTTGGAAAAAAACAGCCCTTGGAATTTCCTCACTATATTCTTCTGGATCTCTTTACATTGCGTCTTCATTATTACATTCTACTTTCAATGTTAAAAAATGTTGAAAACAATTTGATTATTATAAATATAAAAAATGTTCAGAGGAGCAGCCTATTAAAATATAACCTAGCGATAGTACATAACACTGACTTTAAATAAGGAGCCAGAGCCAAAGTAATACTCCATTAAATCATGGTTATAGTGTAATTTATCCATCACTGTATTAATTTTTATATTACAGGTTCCCCAGTTCCATTGCTAAACTATTTTCTTTGCCAGAATTCCTTCATCCTTTACATTGACTAAGCATGCTAATGTTACTATATGACAGGGATCATTGCAGTGGCTTGGAAGTGGAAGTGCCTATAGAATGTTATGATATGCAAAGTTGCAGCACCCATTTCAGATAGAGAACATATCTTATTTTTCAGCATATTAATCATAATTAAAATGCACACTTATTTAAGTTATCTGAGGATGCTGAGTTCCTTAAGCTCTCAAAAATTGAGGGTAATCAGCACCTCCCTATGTTGAGATCTAAAATGTTATATAGAAATTAAGTTTTTGTGCTGTTCACATGCTGTGAAGTTTTCATATCTTTTCAGTAAAAAATCTGCTCTCATTAAAATATCTTTCATATGGGCATCTCAAAGCACTTTACCAATATCGGTTAATCCTCACAGAGCGCTTTGAGATGAGGAAGTATTGCCACCCTCATTTTAGAGATGAGAAAACTTAAGTCACAGAGAAGTTCCAGAACTTGTCCCGCAGTGAGTCAATGACAGAGCAGGGAACAGAACACAAAAACCGTAAGGCCTGATCCCCAGAGGTTCTGAACAACTGCAGCTCCCATTATCTTTAGAGGGTACTCAGTATGTCTCAGGATTGAGCCCCAGCTCCAAAATCTAGACCATATTATATATATTCAATCAGTATTTTTGAAAGTTATTTAACTTTATCGCAAGCACTGATATGTTTTATGATTTGTAATAGAGTGTACATGCTTGAATTGCACATTTGCTCCTTTAATAAAAATCATGATCATCACATTTATGTTTTGCCAGTTTGCCTACCAGCTATCTGGTAACAAAAAGTTCCAAGGTAGCACTGCAAGTCTGTGCCCAGCTAAACCTTTTGTTTTTGCAGATGTTTGGGCTTAGAGGAGTGTTGTAGAGCTTAGAGCAGTGTTGTGGAGCACAGGCAATGAATGCTAGGTCCATGTTTGCACTTGCCTGCTACTATTCTCTGCTCATTGTCTAAACCTGTATGCATTGTTCTCCTCGACAGGTGATAACTACCCTGTGCAGTTCATTCCATCAACAATGGCAGCTGCTGCTGCTTCTGGACTCAGCCCTTTACAGCTCCAGGTATGTGCCAGAACAAAAAAATGTGGGACAGAAGCCAACACTTTAGAGGAAAACTGCTAACCACTAACCAGCTGTATGCTAAATAATAGTCTGAATGTTAAATAATTTTTTAAGCATAGCCCAGAAGGATTAACACCTTATATACTTACCATACTGAAAATATAACAGCATGCTGTGAAAGAAAGACAACATTATGACTTTGTACTGTGTGTTTTATGTCAACTGAATGAATATTTTTTTTTAATTATATGACCAGTTGTCAGGAGATATGTTCAGAGATCTTTTACAACTTTATTTTCCTTTGACTCTCTCCCTCTAAGTGCGCTACATGAGCTGGGGCATTGTGTATATCAGAAAAATATGCTTTGTTGTTTCTTTTTACTTTTTCTTTCCATTGCTTTTTCTCTCAAACAATATGGTGTCAACTGTTTCATAAATTGCTGACTCTCGGCTTCTGTATTTATGTCATCTCAACCTTTCCATGCATTAAGCTGCTCAGATGCCAGGGGCAGTGAGGGTTCTGGGTTTGGTCCCTGGCTAGGTCATGTGTTTGTTTTGACCATATATGGAACTAAATGTTATGCAAAAATGATTTGCACACTAACTTATTAGCCCATTTTTCATGGTGATCAATGTTTAATTTAACAAGAAAAGCTACAATAATGTCATAAATAATGGAGTAGCAGTCAAAGGCTTTCAAAATTAAAATGTGCAGAAAGCGAGCAACGTGAGAGGAAAAGATGGAAGATGTACGTAACTATTTGCAAGTAAACCTCTGAAAACTTAGTTTTGCTTATGTTAGACTTGGGTTTATTTGTACAATAAGGATACAGTAGAATAGCAAGGTATTGCAAGATCAATATACCAATAGCCATTTTACTTAACCTTCTTCAGTTGGTTTTGTTAATGGAAAAAAAGGAGGGGGGGGCTAGATCTTCAGACCTGTTGTCTTCCCATCTATGACTAGCCTTAAGCAGGTTGAAAGCCCCCTAAAAAGGTATTCCCCTGGCCAATAGAAATCTGCGGGTGACATTTGACTGGTATTTTCTGCTGTACGTCAAAAACACCTGGGGCCTGTAGAGTATAGTGAGGTCCAAGAGGACTGGAGATGGGCAAACATCGAACTGCCTTTAAAAACACGAACAAAGAAAAGCCAGGAAATTATAGACAAGTCAGCCTAACTTGGATACCTGGAAAGATACTGGAACAATTTATTAAACAATCACCTAAGAGTAAGATAGTTTGATAAATGATCGCCAACATGGATTTGTCAAGAACAAATCAAGCCAAACCAACCCAAATGGATAGAGAGGAAGTGGTAGACATGATTTATCTTGATCTTAAGACAGTTTTTGACACAGTTCCACATGACGTTCTCATAAGCAAACTCTGAAAATTTGGTGTAGATGAAACCACTATAAAGTGGGTGTGCAGCTGTTTGAGAAACTGACCTGAAAGAATAGTTATCCGTGGTTCACTGTCAAATTGGGAGGACATATCTGGTAGTGTCACACAGGGTCCTGGCTTGGTACTATTCAATATTTTCACAAATGACTTTGAAAATTGAGAGTTTGTTTATAAAATTAGCAGATGACGTCAAACTGAGAGGGATTTCTAGCACTTTGGAGGACAGGATTAGAATTCAAAAGGACCTTGATAAATTGGAGAATTGGTCTGAAATCACCAAGGTGACATTCAGTACAGACAAGGACTGCATTAGGAAGGAAAAATCAAATGCACAAGTACAAAATGTAGAATAACTGGCTAGGCAGTGGCACTACAGAAAAGGATTGGGGGATATAGTGGATCACAAATTCAATATGAGTCAATAATGTAATGCAGCTGAGTAAAATTATATCATTCTAGGTTGTATTAACAGGAGTGTCATTATGTAAGACACAGGATTTAATTGCCCTGCTCGTGGCACTGGTGAGGCCTCAGATGGAATATTCTGTCCAGTTTTGGGTGCCTTACTTTAAAAGAGATGTGGACAAGTTGGAGAGAGTCCAGAGGAGAGCAACAAAAATGATAAAAGGTTTAGAAAACCTGAGCTATGAGGAAAGGTTTAAAAAAACTGAGTATGTTTAGTCTTGAGAAAAGAATATTGAGAGGTGAACTGATAAGTCTTCAAATATGTTAAGGATTCCCATAAACAGCACAGTGATCAATTGTTCTCCATGTCACCTGAAGGTAGGGTGACCAGATGTCCCGATTTTATAGGGACAGTCCTGATTTTTGGGTCTTTTTCTTATATAGGCTCCTATTACCCCCCCCCTCCCCCGTCCCAGTTTTTCACACTTGCTGTCTGGTCACCCTACCTGAAGGAAGGATGAGAAGTAACCACCTTAATCTGCAGCAAGGGAGATTTAGGTTAGATATTAGGTAAAACTTTCTAACTATGAGGCTAGTTAAGTACTGGAATAGGTTACCAAGGGAGCTTGTGGAATCCCCGTCATTGGAGTGTTTTAAGAACAGCTGTCAAGGTTGGTCCAGGTGTATACATGGTCCTTCCTCAGCACAGGGGGATGGACTAGATGGTCCCTTGCAGCCTTACATTTCTGTGATTCGGTGTTTAGTGCAAGGAGAGTTTGTGTGAAACAAGTGCTTTTATTTTTAATTTTACATTCACAAACTAGAGCCTGCTCCTAGATACAGCAGGTAGCTCTCTGTTCTGACCAGCATTCAGAGCACTTGATTGCTATAAATGGGAACTTTTGAACTCTCCGGCCACATCACGTAATAATAGCAGCTACTTCACACAGAGGGTCTGTGTTGTAACAATGGATGAATTGATTGCCAATTAATTCAAGGTAATTTAAAACATTTGTAAAGGCTAGTGCAGACCCTCCTCATATACCTGTTCCAGAGTACACACATTTGTGGCTTATCCTGTTAAAAAACTGTAATGAAGACAGTCTACACCACTATTTATACCTCTACCGTCTACACCGCTATTTATACCTGTGCTAGCTGGACGTGCAGGTCTGAACTCTACATGCCACCACGAGTGACCCACCTTCAGGAGCACCAGAGATCTCGCAGGTAACTAGGACCAATCCCATGGGCCAGGCGTACACTAGCAAAAAAGGTTCACCTTGAACAGCTACACTGAAGTAAAGCTACACCTTGCCCTGTATGCACTGTTTTTACAGCCTTAGCTATCTCATTGTAAAATAAAATGAAAAAATAAAAAACTCTTTCAAACTCAGGTGTAGATGTAGCTATGGAGAGTTCTGAATATCATGACTGAGACTTGGGGACTGGAGTGTATTCAGCAGGGAGTCAGTACAGCGAGCAGAGCGCTGGACGGATGTGTTCATGGCAGTCTGTGTCGCACCATTGCAAGGTGTTTCTGTTCACCCTCTCAGCTTCAAGCATATGTGAGTGAATCCACCCAATTCTGCCTTCTGCTGGGTAGTTTGCAAATACAGTACCACATACACATGTGGCAGGTATGCATAGTGATTGTGTACCATTGCTGATGTATCTGTACAACACATGCCTGTTGCTCTAATTAGTGAGAGTGATGAAACTTGCAAATCATTTCCCCTCCCTGCTTCTTCTTATATCTTTCTCTGTAATCTCTCTTCTTTCTCACAGCCTTGATTTTTTCTTCCTACTTTTAAAAAGTTTGCACTCATTTTAATCAAAATCTCCCGTAGGCTCATGTGCATGGTGAACCTGATTTAAAAGAGCGAGTTTGCTCATCAGGCAACTTTTTCCAAGCTTTCACAGCAGTCCTGGCAGTCCTATTACTAGGAAATCTCTCATCAGCTTAGTTGACACACAACTTAGCTGTCCCAGCAGACCTGACTGCATTAAATCTTTTGCAAAGTCCCCCCCAAAAGAGGAAAAATGTTACAGCATGTTCTTTATTGTTTAAAAATCTGCTTTCATTTTTGGGTATTTCTACAAAGCAGTTTATATGGTAAAGAAGGAAATGTCGCAACTCTGTCAACAATTTCTGATAAACTGTTGATAGTAATGAAGCATTACAATTATGTTAGCTGGAGTTATTCCTAAACAAAGTGAGCTCCATAAAACCTATGGTTCATAACTTTTTCTCCTGATCTAGTTGTGTAATTTGTCCTTCAAAGTTTATCACTTATAACATTAATGAGCCTTGGCAAGTCTTAACTATGGTTGCAGCTGTGTTCTGGAAGCCTGAAGTTTTTATAATCAAGTACAGAGAAAGAGTTTTAAAATTGTAACCAAATACACATTTGTCTATTTCTATTCTTCCTTTTTTTATCTTTCTTCCTAATTGCAGACAGAGTAAATGACCTTTTGTTACACCGCTGGGTGCAGAGCCAATGCACTGCTGAAGCATTGCACTGTGTGCCTCAGGGGCACAATATTAGTAGAGTGAAGGCCAAAGAATGCTATTTTTAGTTGAACAGTTCAGCAGATGGAGGCATGAATACTCATATATCTGAAGGTTGAGGGGTTTGAACCATTAATTTTGATAATGTATTTAACCCTGGGAACAATCAGAAACTGTAACTCTGAGGTTACAGTGCTTTTGACCTCTAGAGAACAGAGGGCACTCAGTACAGTAAACAATATATTACATTTCTACTTATACCAATTCTCTCACACATATAAATTTCAGAACACAGTTGACATTTGCTTTCCTCAGCTATTTTAGTGCTGGTCCTTAAAGTAAGTCAAGAAGAATGTGCAGGAAAGAGGCCAATGTAATGCGACAGTCATGTAAATATGGCCTTTAAATAGCTAAGACGTTAAATGTGTCTGTTTATGAAGAAATATTATTCTCTTGAACTAGAGTCTTAGTGACTTATTATTTCAATGAAAAAGTTGTTTTAGTGGATTGCCTCTCTTTATGGAGTTTCCTCTATATGTTGTAACCTTAAAGCAATTTTTTATTGAGGCTAATGTGGTCCCATAGTCTTAGCACTGACTGAGGGTGATTTGGTCCCACTCTGTTGCCACATCATGTAAAGTGATATACCTGCCTTATGTCTTCTTATTAAATGATGCATGCTCCTCTTCAGCAAATATAGCAGTTAAATATCACACAGCGTAAATATTTCTAATTAAAATATCTCCATGTGTCAGCATATTGGTAATGTATTATTTTAATCCATTTATTTTGTTTATGAAACAGTGACATATGTTTAGATTGTGAAATATATGAGCCTTAAAAATCACTTTATTGAAGAAAATTAATTCCTACAATGCTGTCTCGGTAATGTGTTCACTCACCCAGTCAGTCACTGGCAGGGCTGCCACTCTTAATGTTGGTTAGACACACTTTAACAGTTTTATCTGACATAACATTCTCGGATGTAGGCAATAATAATTTTTTCAAATGCAAAAGCCATTGGATTTTCCTTTCTTTTTTAACCCAACGAAGAATGGGAATTGGGTAAACACGAAAGAGATTCAGTGAGACCAATCAAAATTAAAATCAGCTAGTTACCTTTTCAAAGGTAGACACTGTAATTTGTTTGTCAGCAGGTAGGTGTTTGGGTCAGCACTGTGAGTGAGTGTCTGTCAGCAGGAATTCCTACAAGACAAGTAATTTCACTCAATGTATTACTGACAGATTGCTCACCTCTTCGAATCACTAGAGAAAACAAACTTAATATTGTTACAGGCAGAGTTTCTGTCTTCATTAGCCTTGTAGAATGATTTTATCTAGCACTCAAAGACTACTGAGCTCTGGGTGGGCATATTTTAACCGAATGCTTCTTATTATGATACTGTGAGTAGTGGCCTAAATTAAGGGAATGGCATGTGCAAATGTAGGTATGTGGAAATAGTAATTTAAATATTTTTGTTGTGTTTTATTTCATACAAATTGTGGGGTGAAAGAAGCTCAAAAAGAAAGAGAGAGGTTTTAATACAGCTTTGAGAGAGCAAGCAAGCTCTTTAATACAAAAATAAAATTAAAATCATGCCAAGCTTGCAACAATTAGGCGAACTTAATTAAAATTAAAGGAATATTTATACACGTTCTCTTCTTCTTTCCCAACGTGTGTGTGTGTGTGTAATACTCTGTTATCAAGTTTAATTATATCAGTGGTAATGAAAGGGTATCCATGAAAATGATGACCGGTTTCAGAGTGGTAGCCGTGTTAGTCTGTATCCGCAAAAAGAACGAGGAGTCCTTGTGGCACCTTAGAGACTAACAAATTTAGTTGAGCATAAGCTTTCGTGGGCTAGAACCCACATCCACTCCATGCATCTGATGAAGTGGGTTCTAGCCCACGAAAGCTTATGCCCAAATAAATTTGTTCGTTTCTAAGGCGCCACAAGTACTCCTCATTCTTTTTAATGAAAATTATGTCAGTGAGTTGTTGTTGTTTCACTTTCTCCTTGCACAGTTTGGGTTTTTTTTCGGCTGGATCCTTAATCCCTTGACCCTGCTCCCTATGTTTTCTCTCATTCTTTCTGATCTCCAGCTTTAATTTCCATCTTCGGTGAGTTTGAATTTCTTTGCACCGTGGCAGTGTAGATTTAATCTCTTTTATGAAGAAGAGAGCAGGAGGGGAGACTGAGATTTGGCACAGTATTAAGAGACTAAGAGACTAAATGACACACATTTAAATTCACTCATCATCAGGAAGCGCATATGTATAGAGTTTGGATATCAGACTGTTTACCGTAGCTCTTGTTTTAATGTGAATAGGTCGAATGAAAATTCAAACCCATGTGAACATGGAAGATTGAATGTTTCAATCTGCACAGAAAGTTTATGCAGCCTAACAACTGGCTTCCTCTGACCACAAGCAAAAGTACTTTTAAAAGCTATTTTTCAGTGGCTATTAAGACATATGCCAGCAGTGTGAATCCACTCCAAAGCCAGTCAGAAGAAGCAAATAAGCTACTGCTACACTGACCAATAGTACCTATAGACCAGTGCTATGATATTTCATTAGAGGGCTGGCACTAAAATAAACTTTTTTAAACTTTTATTTTAAAATTTTATTTTAATTGTGATGTGTCTTTGGGGACCGTGCTAGCGATGAAGCCCAAACAGAGCTGGCAGTTGCATCCCTCCAAGCTTTTTAGCAGTGTATATGGTATATGCCTTTTGGGAATTGGCTGTGAAGTGTATTTCTGAAAGTTCATTACGTTTCTGACAGCCTTATAGCAGACTTTTTAATGTGAACTATAGGTTACAAGCAGGAAAGGATTTTCAGTACGAGGTTGTTCACATATCCGAATATTTATCGTTTTTAATATACTTATAGATCTGTAAGTATGGAGAACAATGCAACAAAGGCAGTTCTGTATGGAGATAGTCAATACAGTAGGGCACTGTGCATGTACAGACATTCCACTGCCATATCTCCATCCCTTTGCTGGCTAATTGTTAGACGAGTAGTAATATGAATAACTCAGTTTCCCTCTGAAGTAAAAGTTATAAGGATGGTGACATCTAGAAGAGGAAATCATTTTTAAAAAATGGGAAAAGATAGAAAAAATTTCTTCAAGTTTCGGAAGTTATCATTTGTTTTCTGTGGATGGTCTTTGAATAAACAAAGGAAGCATTTCCTACAAGTGGCCCAGTTTAGACAAAAACTAAAAGGCAATTCATAGCTAAAAGGAGACAAGAAAATAGTCTAGAAATCAGTATTCAGGGTCACTGGGGCAAGCCTCTTAAGATGATGAGATGTGAATATTTTTGTTCCTCCCACTCTGATGGTCTAAGATGTGGTGCATTTGTTTGGCCAGTAATGTTTTTAGAATCAGCATGGCTGAAAAATTAGATAACCATATTAACTGTACTAACTCTTGAGTTTGTCTCACAAGAAGTACTGGAATCATCTGTCCGTTCATAGACTCAGCATGAAGGCTACATAAGCATTCCATACCGGATTCACAGAAGGTATGCATATAACTCAAAACAAAAAAGTGTGCAGGAAGTCAAGGAAAAAACGAGCGTGGCAACATTCAAAGAGTTATTCAAGACAAAAAGAAATCCTTCGCAAAACAGAAACCCAATCCCAGTGAAATAAATAGAATGGAGCATAGACTATGTAATATGGAAATTAGGAGGGCTAACATGAATTTGAACTACAAATAGGCAGACATAAAAACAAATAAAAAGAAATTATTTAAGATTATTAGAAGCAGGAGTGTGAATTGGTAGGGCTGCTGGACTTCCTGGGAGTAAAGGGATCACTAAAGGAGGATAAGGGTATTGTAGAGAAGCTAAATGATACATCCTGTACACTTCAGGATGAAAGGAAGACAAGACATCAGAAATGTGGTTTATGTAGGCCACAACTTTATAAAGTAACACACCTGGGAACAATCTAGTAATAACTCATCCAGTGCAGCCCATCCCTCCTTTGTAATCCATTCAACGTGGGGGAGGGCTGCCATCAGCCTCCTACTCTGTTGGCTAGGTCTCAGTACCATTGCTGAGACCCCACTGCCGTCCCTCATCTGAGGGCTAAGAGGAGGGGATTGTATCCTCCCTCTACCAGTCATTAGGAGCCCAACCCCATTCCTCACCTAATTTAGCAGATGCCATCTCCTAATCTGCTTCCAATTCTGGTTTATCAGGGAACCAGACCCCTACTGAACGATTACCTGCACTGGGCACTTGCCACTAGGATACTCCAGCAATTTCCTTAGCTGCTTCCCCTCACCTCTGCCAGATTCTCAGATTGGGGAAAGGGGAACATACTTGCACATGTGGTGGTTGTGTCCAGAAATTAGAAGTTTTGGGTGAAAATTATTAGAGATTCATTTTATGACAAAATATCAGCTTCCTAGAGATCCCCTGACCTGCTAACTTAATGCTCCAGTAAAGCATCTGCATTTTAAACAGAACACATTAATTTTCTTCTTATTGTTAGGTGCTAGACTTTGTACTGCGTGTTATTGGAAAAAATGTGACCCCCCTCCTCCTACATAGCAAAATGTAGACAGCCCTTGGAACAGAAAAGCTTGCCCACCAAGTACATAGACAAGAGAAGCACCAAAAATAGGATATGTATTTAGAAATTGTCACCCTTTTTTGGCATGCTCAGCAGAGGAGGGGTCCCCAGCCAGCAAACCAAAATCTTTAGCCAGGTTATTTAAATATTAACCTGGTCCTGAATAAGTAATTGCAGTGTAGTAGGTTAGTGTTTTATTGTAACGTTGTCTTAATAAAAAGTTTAAAAAATAATTCCCTATTAGGAGGCTAACATGGAATTTATACAGCAAATAGCCAGACATAAAAACAAGTAACAAAATATTATTTGAGAATATTAGAAGTAGGAACCTTGACCATGAATTGGTAGAGCTGCAGAATTTCCTGGGAGCAATAAAGGAGGATAGCTGTCTGAGAGAGAGTAGAAAACAGAATCAAAATAAATTATTGGATGACCAAAATGACACAGAGAGACTGCTGTATGAGGAGAGACTGTTACATTTAGATAGAAATGTCAGAAAGATGTATGAATAATGGTGTAGTAAAGGTAAAATTGGGCTCTTCTGCTTGAGCTTTCCCATAATGTGAGAAAAAGGGGACATTAGTGAAATTGAAAGACAACAAATTAAAAATGGATAAAAGGAAATACTTTTTCACGGTGTAATATTAGTCTTTGGAACTCATTGCCACAAGAAATCATTGAGTCAAGATAGCAGTGCTTGGAAGGATTACAAAAAGATTAGACATGGATAATGAGAACACCTTCAGTTATATTAGAATAAAAATGGGATACATACTTCAGGGAGTAAACCAACTACTAACTGGATTTAGGATGAAATTTACTTTATGGACAGATTATTCCATAATGCTCCACTACCAGATTTCTTGCATTGTCCTCTGACTGGCCACTGTCAGAGGAAGGATACTAGACTAGGTGGACTCAGTGGTCTGAGCTGGTGTGTGAATTCCTGTGTTCAAAGAAAGAAAAATTTGGATAAAAAATAACAGAGTAATACTGAAGAGAACACACAGAGGAACATTTCAAACTCCATTTTCAAACAGGCCCCACAAAGTCTGCCTTTGTAAATTCTTCATTTGAATGTCTGAGGTACATTCATACAGAACACTCATAACTGGGTTTACAGTTACTTGATTTTGATGTGCAAATGTGGAATTTACACACACACACAATTGCAGGGGTAATTTGAGAGGCCCATTTTGCTCTTAATTTTTTAAAACATTTAAAACAAATAATTTGTTTGAAAGTTCATGTAAATTCTAAATATGCAGTAGGAGATTTGTATGAGAGATCTGCAAATGGCCCATAATGTAATTATTTTAAAAGTTTAAAAATAGCTTTTAACTAGGGCTGTTTTATGGTTCACAAAGAAGACATTTCACTGTTTTTTGCATTTAAATCTATGTTGAAAATATATTGACTTATCAGGTAACACAGCATGCCGAGAGGGGACAAAACCATTTTTTAATGATATGTTAATTGAATGGGATGCTAGAGATGCACCTGAATGACTTTTTCCCCAGATGTGCCCCAGCTGAGTGATAAAGCTTCTCCTGATCAGTAGAGCCAGTATATATTTATTATATCCCTAGTTGTCATCTTCCAGTTTTGCTAGTGAAAATAATTCCATGGCTGTGAACTACATTGTGAACTCTCTGTGGCTCTTCAGTAGTAGATAAGTTATATAGCTTAAACCTGCAAATTGCACTTTGAAAACATACCTCTTAATTGTGACTTTCAGAGTCTTCTCACAAGATGGAGACACCACCACATGGGCTTAAAAGTGAGGTAATTTAACTGGGACTCTTTCTCTTCCCTGATTCTCATCCACTTGTAGGACTAGTGGCTTCTTGTTTTCTCTTGGGAGCCTATAGAAGTTTAATTATATCAGTTTTGCCTCGCAGCATCATTAGTAAATAAATGACTAATTTTTTTTTCTGCACAGTTGCAGGAAATATTGATGTAAGCAATAGTTGTGTGTGCTATCTACTCCTTCTGAGAGGCCAGCTAGGTATTCCACCCCTTTCTCCCAAACCTGATTCGGAGCCTCACGTGTATATATCCAGAAGATATTTGTGCTATTCAGTTTTTATATGTACAGCTTTCTATTGTGTCTGTGACTGCACTTTTTTTGTTTTCTCCCTGATTTTGGTGCCAGATTGGCAAGTCTAGAAATATCCATGAAACAGGCAGCAGTTGCACAACCTTCCCCATAACAGGCATGTGTCTTACTCCTGACTTGATAACTTCACCTTTTGGGTTAGGAAAGTAATGCAATTCTCACGTCCCTTCTAATTCATTTCACATAGGCCACTGTAGAGCCATCAGACGATACCAGTTTTTAGTCATTACTTACATTAGCTAGAATCAAACTAGTAACCATATCCCACTACCAATCCCCTGAACCATCCGATCCTATGTACATTTTGCATTACAGGAAAAAGTATGAAAATCCATTACATTATGAAATACAAAGCTTCATAACTACCATCAATTTGGCAGCTTACTGTACATCCATGGTTCCTTTCCTAGGAAGTAGAATTACTGCATATCACAAATCCCAGCTCATAGTTTGCAGCTGCCACTGCTGTAATGTCTCCAGGGCACTTTCATTCTGCTCTTCTATAAGTCTGCTACCCTTCCAACTTTGGAGTTGTCATTTTGCTCATGTTGAATTGACACTAAAAACAAAAACAAAAAATCTAACAGGCATCCATGGAGCATCCATGGAAGGTGTAGCAATTAGTTTTCAATTTTTTTGATTAATTGGTTAACAAAACAAGTCTCTGGAAATCCTAAAAGTCCTGGAATAAGCTACAACTGCCAGCCAGGATTCTGTCTCAGTACTGAGACAGAAGCTGCTCTGTAGACCACTAGGTTCCATAGTATGAGAACTGTTGCTTTATTTAGACATTACTGTACCACATGTATAATGGTTGTATGCAGTAGTGTCAGAGCTACTATGTAAGATTTTTCAGGACTTAGAGATTGACTGCTGCATCCCAAATTTTGTGATATATTGTGCTGTCTGATAGGGTCACTGAAACCAGAAATAAGTCATCTTGTTCATCCCTGTGCAACGTAAATAATACTCTACGAGAGCTGTGACATGGCTATGAATCAGCATTGTAATTACAGCATTATTTGAAGGAATACAAATCTTTGTGCTTAGGAAGGACTTTATTGCCATTGTCTGGGTACACCGGAAGAAGGACAGGAAACACTGGTTATGGATTTTAATCAGGCCGTAACTTTAGTATATAGATGTCTGGGATTACCTGGCAGATAAAGTGTACAGTGCGGGCATATCCATGCTTATTCAAATCAATTCTCCGGGGCTTCCACCAGCCCCCTTTTGTTTCCATCCAGGTCCCCCAGCCAACCCATGGCTTGAACCTTACCATCCACCACCCTCATAAGAGGGTTAAGGTGGGCTATGAGAATGGGGGGAGGGAGGGGGGGGTTTGGCTCCCTGCTGTACCAATCAGAGGAGTCCCCAACCCCCTCCCCCGTTCTGTTCCTTTCTGGTCCCTGGCTGCCTTCCCTATCGAGTATCTGCACTGGACATCCGCCCAACCTTACAAAATAAGTTGTGACATATGGCCTACCCAGGGCCGGCTCCAGGCACCAGATGTCAAAGTGCATCTCTGGGGCGGTGCCCTGTAGGGGGAGGCAGTCCAGGGATTCTGGGGTGATGGGGTTTTTTTTGTTTTTTTTTGCTTCGGCACTTCGGTCGGCAGCCATTTTTTTTGCTTCGGCTGGGTTATTTTTTTGCTTCGGCACTTCGGTCGACGGCCATTTTTATTTTTTTATTTTTATTTTTTTTGCTTGGGGTGTCCGAAAAGCTGGAGCCAGCCGTGGGCCTACCACCTTTTCTTTTCACCAGAAAAGGTCCTCCCGCACACCCACTGTGGGGAAGGTGAAAAAACCACACTCCACTGAAGCCAATTCAGGTGGTAGAGGAAAACATCCTTCCCAACCCCCCTTTAAAAGGAGCAGCTAGCATAATGCCCACAGCAGGTCCCAACCCATCCTACCATTCGCCTCCACTAGGGGAAGAAGGGTGGGTGCTGGCTCACTCGCTGTGTGGAACAAAGAGACTTACCCCACCCAGGTTTCGTACCTTTATGCCTTTCGGACCTCACATTCCTGGGAGGGTGAGTCAGTGCTACAAAGCTGACCACCAAGCAACTTTTTTACAGACCTCTTTCCTCCCAATTCCCCCCCACACACACACACACATAAAGCAGAGCTGTCTTTCCCAGGTCAGCCCCAGACAAACTCTGCCCACCTTAGTTGTGGTGCAGTTGTTTTGTGCAACTCCCTGAGTTAGTGGAAGGACTGAGACAGATCACTTAAAATGCTCGCTCGTGTCCCATGATAATCTTTCTATTTTAATTATTATCTTTTAGATAAGATGCTCAGTGATTTTTAAAACTCTTGAGCCATTATCTGCAAGGAATCATAAATACCTAATAGAAGCATGTGTTAACCTTAGCTTTTATGTATTTTGCATACAGAGCAGTAATCATAACCTTCACAACCAATTTACATGCTGTGTATACCTTTGGCTTCCCCCCCTCTGTTCACACCATCAAAGAAGGGAAAATTAACAAGGCAAGTTAACCAAAGAGTTATGACATGGTGAAATTTGCTCATTGTGAGAAAAAGCGGTGACCACTGTGGAATTTACAGTATGCAAAAGGCTTGTTCACTATATCGTTCCCCCCACCCCCTTACTATTTGGCTAGGATTTTTTCCAGGTTATTACAGTTGGTATAGTGAATGGTCAAACCCAGGTTTTTGGGTACCAAGCATTTTACGTTACCTGCAGGTATTTTAGTGAAACCCACATGGATGTGGGCAATTTCAGTATTTCAGTTCCACTCTATTTCTATTCCCTAGTTCAAACTGCAGTCTCAGGGTATTCAGCAGGTTGTATGGCAGCAGATGAAACAGATGTTTAGACCATACTGGAAAGGAACGCCATGCTGCATTAGGACCTGGATATTCCTCTTGACATCTGGATGCTGCTGGGTCACAAAGCCTGCCTTAGGCCAGGAGGCTGTAGGAGCCTTGTGGCAGTGAGCATAGGGTCTTAGCTGCTCTTTAAGCGATTAGTGCACTGAAGCAGCAATAATGCTGAATTATCGCTTGGTTGCTTTCTTCCAAGGAATCTTGGGACAAAAGGATAGTCAAGGAGGAGTATTTACAGTAGAGTCATGCTCAAAGAGACAAGACTAATTACCATGTGTTAAAAAGCTTTCTTTCAAATAATGTAATATTCAAATAGCTATGGATACTTTAGTCAACTTTGTACAAAGCAGTAAACAAATAGCTTTCAGAAAAACCTGCTTTTCTCATTTAAAATCATTAGGATGAAAAAGACAATTTCAGCTACTTTCCAATTTCATGGTATAGTCAAATTGTATGGAACAGACAACAAAATGATGACATGAAATAATGTTCATGCCTTCCAGAGACAAAAATGTAAACTTCTAATAGCTACAGGGAGGAATATTAGATATGGAAGCTGTCTGACTTATGCATTGATTCTTTATAGTTTCACTTTATCAAGTTGAAAATTTGTGCTGCATGTGCTCCTAGAACCTAAACTGTCTGCTGCAGCACTTTCCTTTATGATGTGTGTTCTTTAAACACAATAGGCATGGAGTATTGCATGGAAATAGGTGTTTAATGTTTTGTGATTACTAGCTGCCAGAGAAAATAACATTTGCATTGTCTTTCTTCTCCTTATATCATTATCATTGTTAAGACTATTTAAAGCAGGGCCCATAAATAGAGTACAACTTTTTGTAGCACATCAGGTAATATATTGAAGAACAATTTGTTGCTCTCATTTAACCTCTAGTATTGTAAGGGGGTCATATTTAATTAACACTGGCTAAAGGCCTGACCTGAGGGGCAACGAAAAGTGGTCGAGCTGCATTTTCAGAGCCAGGCTATAGTCTGTTGGGAGAGGGAAAAAATAAATTAGAAAGTACCATTTACTGAAATTCTTTCTAACTAAGCTGTATTTCAATGGGCCATTTAATGCTCAGATGGACAAAGGTATTACTTCAGTCATTGAATTGTATCAAACGCTTTCTCAGAGGCCCAGTTTAAGAACTCTACAGGAAAAGTGGCTTAGCATCATATCCTCGGCAGAGCAACATTCAGTCTGTTTGAAAAAAAAAAAATGAGTGAAATGAGGTGAGACACAGCCGCAAGTCAGTGAGGTTTTTTTGCCTCACCCTCCCATCAGTGGCTTCACAAGGGAATTACTCCTCAGAGTCTGGGAGCTCCATATTCAGAGCAGAAAGGCTTTTTTCCTAGCTGTTACTTTGTTCCCCCGGTCAGCTTTTGGCCTGCCCTTTGTTCTTTCCTGACATGGCAGAAATGTAGTTTTTTTGCTGGGGACCTTAGGGGCAGTACCTACATATTACAAGGTTAGATCTTTGACTCAGTCACATCAGAAGAAAAGGGAAATCTGATTTAAATATCACAGACTTGGGCGCTTGTGACTTGAATAGTTATTCTCTTTCAGTAGAATCAACATTATTTATACTCTCCAGTGGTAGGAAAGCACTAATTGTGCTGTTTGAACTTCGGCCGTTTTAAATTTTAAGTATACATTTAAATTCGTATTTTGTGGGAAGTAAATCTTTGGATTGCAATTTTGATGCTGTTTCATTAAATATATCATGCAGTCTTATAAGGTGATGGGGTGACAGACCCTGGAAATTTGTTGAGGTGCAGTAAAGCTAATAAACCAACTGTTTTACTTCCCTAAGGGGAAACAAATACAGTATTAAGGAGGCAACTGCCAGGTGCCTAATTGTTTTGATCATCTTAGCCACTGGCAGCTATTGATAGTTTATATGAGCGCTAAGTACGCTTTCTTGGCTTTGCTCTCAGTTTTACCGTAAACTGGTTGTGAACAGGCAGTTTCTAAGAGATTGTATTTAATTGTCATAATTGAATCAGTCCAAAGTCATTTGGTACTTAAGGAGTATAAGTCCCAGAAATGATGCTCAAGTGAGAGCTCTCTGTATAGTTATGGATGTAGGACAGTTTCTGCAGCATTCCTTCAAAGCAGGATGAGGTCAAAAGAATAAGATGTACAGTAGAAAACCCAACAAAATGGAAATGATCTTAAGAGCACCTTAGTGCACATATGCCTGGAGGCAAATTCAGCTCTCAGTTACACTGCTGCAATTACATTTGAATTCAGTGGAGTTACTCCAAATTTACACCAGTATAATCAGAGTGGGCTTTGGTGCCTATGCTCTGCCATGCCATGGTGATGAGCACAGGGACAGACAGTCAGAAGTTAATTGGTACTTAAATAAATGGATATTATTGCAGAATGCCTACTAGTGTTTCACTCCACATTATATTCCATCACAGCAGCTGTAGCTTTTGGACAGAAGTATATTTGCTGTAACTGCCGTAATTTAAATACAAGCAATGTTAATACCATTTAAAGAAAAATTAGTCAAATGCTAATTTGATCTTTAGTTTACATTTCCCATTACACTAAACTTTAAAATTGATGCGCTGTAGCTGGCATTATTAATTAAGGCTCTTTCAGTAGAAATACATACTGTGACAAATAAAACCATACATCTATATTGCAATGATACAAAATATATGAATCACAGTATTCAAGAATGAATCAAAGACAAAGAATTATATCATTTCTTCAGAATGCCTGGCAATGTGATAATCTAGTCCACTAATATTTGCATCAGGCCCCATTATATTACTGTTCTCTGAACAAGTAGCAGTAGTCTGTTTCTTCCAAAAGCTGAGGCAAGAAATCAAAAACCATAAAAAATAGATAGGGTGCAGCTAATTGTTAATGCTTTGCAAATATGCCCCTTTCCGGACTAATAAAATTTTCCCCAGTAGAGGTCAGGATCTTTGTCTCTGACTTATTTAACAGATCCTCTTAAACATCTGTCCAGCAGACTACGGACTTTATTAGCAGACAAGAGATCCGACAGAGTTTGAGCCTGCTGGGTCCTTCTTCATCTTCACAGCTGTGGATTAACTCAGACTTTCCAGAAGAGGACAACCATATGGGATAATTGGTGTCACTGGGTAGCTAAAAAAAATATGAAGAAACAAATGTCGTCCAAACACAATTCAGTGTCTTTCTGGTCACAATTACCAGTCTGTTTAAGAAATAAGAAAGGCAGCATTACACTAAAAAAGGAAAGTCTATTCATATCTGTGTGGGAACCTAATCAGGCTCTTGTTTCCAATGACGATGGCTCCACAGTCGCACCAGGTCTGCGACAAGAATGCTTCTTTTGTGTGCCGATAATGTGGAAGTGATAAAATTTCCTATAAGAGACTTATGTGTTTACATCATGAGATGTGTTATTTGACAAAATGCTTTGTTCTCTGCATATTTTCCATGCAGAGTTTCATGCTGGGTTGTTTTGCTGGAAAGCTTTGATTAGCTAGAATTAGTTGCTGAAGTAAAATAGACACTTTTGTTTTATGAGTCCTCTTGCTGAGCTGTAAATTATAGTAAAATATATAAGGAGTGACAGAAAGAAGTGCTGATTTGAACCTTTGACCTATGATAGGCATAAAAACATAAGATAACTCCTTCAAAGGACTACAAAGAGACATAAATATTCCATGGTCCACTTAAAGCCAGGTCCTTTTAACAAAGTAAAGCTGTTATTTTACATCAGGGGACATTGACTCTGCAATATTAGAACAATAGAAACAACAATATCTAAAATATTTACACTTCTTGTTTTAATTTAATCCAGGTTGACCATTGTCCACAGCAGGGGTTTAGAAGCTACGAGGGTATTTTTTGTTCAGAGTAGTAAAGGGAATGTAGTCTGTAAAAGAAGCTGGTGGAATGGTAGTGAGGTCTAAGTTCATGTTGCATTGCAGCTTGATGGAAATAGTAAATCAGATGTATATGTTCTCCTAAGAAGCCATGCATTGAATAACGTGAGAACCATAGGAGAGTGTTCCTATGCCATATGTTGAGTAGCAGTCACAAAGATTAAAATGCACCCAACCCTACTGGTAACTATAGAAAAGAAAAAAGTGCATGGATATGAATACCTAGTATTCATTAACCTCTTAATCCAATAGATGGCTATTTTTCCAAGTGAAACTTCAGTCAACTGTTGTGTTCAGAGAAGGTGCATAAATAGAAACATAGGAGACAAAAGAAGTCCTCAGACTCCATCCATGAACATGAAATGTATCATTTGTATTCTCACAAAGGCAGTTAGTTTGTTTGCAAATGGCAGACTGTAATAAATTTGGAAGCACATTAGCCAGCAAACTCATTAATAATCAGCACAACAGCCTTTGTTATGATGACATTAGTCACAATAACTCATTGGCTGTCGGCTTGTGTTTCACCTAAAGGCCTTTTTTCAAAGGTGTTTGACGCAGTATTGTGAGAAGTGGAGTAGCAGTAAGATATACACCTACACCATGCAAACTCTCTAAAATCAGAATGGTCGAATCTCTCAGTCCCCACTGTAGATATTAAAAAGGGTAGGTAGGGTTAACTCCCCACAAAAACAGCAAACCAAAGAAAATCAAGGAAATATTTTTAAAAAGGAAGCGTATGGATGTGATATAGGAAATTGATATGCTGTAGACAAATTAAACCTTTGAAGTATGCTCTTATCTATTGTTTTAACATTTATCGTTTAAAAACTTTTTCCTAATTGCAACTCCACCTTTCTATATATGTGCTGCAATCAGTGCCACTTCAGTTATACACCTAATTAAAGTCAAATACTCATTGGTTACTGTATATAATAAGCATATGAGTTAAATTGAAGTCCTACACTTGTTGCTACTTTGTATTTTAAAATTGTATTTCAGTGAAGCCACAACCAAATTTTTAGGTTTCAGCGGGATTTTCTGAGATAAATGTAATAAATAATATGTTAATGAATTGAAATGTTGTTCATTTACATTCCCTGTGTGTTTTATAAGAGTCCAAATAGTGTGGGCCACATTTTGTTCTCACTTACACCTGTACAACCATATTTAACTCATATTTAACTTATTATATAAACACACACATTTATAGTATCTGCAGTTCTAATAGGTAACATCTGTGCAAATGGACTATAAAATGAAATAAAACATGTACTTTTAAAATAAAACATATTTCTCTATTTCTTTTTAGGAGATGTTTTCACACACACAAAAAAAGCTTCACTTTTTCCAGCGCTGAGATTTTTAAATCAAATAATCAATTTAAACAATTGTACATGCGCCTTACCTCCTCCTTTTCAATGGAAGGAAGTCCCGGGCCCAGATGTAGAGCTGTGGGAGATATTTTGTAGCGACAGCATCAGATTCCTTGGCAGACTCCACAGGCAGTAGCATAGAGCTTTGGAGTTGCCTCTGGATTTGTCGCATGGTTATGCGCTAATGAGTTTCTTGGGCTGGGGCTTGTGTCTCTGAATGCCATTTTCCTTTAACTCACCTTTGACTCCAAGGACTCTGTATTTTAGTTTATTTGGGGAAGAAATGCTATGCAAATCTCTGTAGACAAAGGCAGCTTGTTAAAAACAAACAAGTAAAATAACCTTGTGATAGTCTTTGTTTACATAGCTAACCTCATTCCCATTTCTCATTAATTATAGTATTACAGTAGAGCTGAGAGGTCCCAGCTGTGATCAGGGCCCCATTGTGCAAGGCACTGTACCAAAAGACCCAAAGACCCTACCAATCTAAATAAAAAAGGCAGAGAAAGATAAGAGAAAGGAAGTATTATTGTTTCTATTTTACAAAGTATTCCTATTTTACTGAGGCACAGAGGGATGATGGGTAACCTTTTTTCAGTTGTGGGACTGAGAGTCCTAAGCACCCAAGACACTTTTGAAAATCAGACTTAAGCTCCTAAGTCACTTAGATGCTTTTGAAACGTTTGCCCTAATTGAATTACCCAGGGTCACACAGGAAGTCGGTGGTTGAACTGGGAAATTGACCCCATATTTTCAGAGTCCCAATCCAATGATTTAAGCACAACACAATTTTTCCTTCCAAAAAAAAGGAGTACTCTTTGGAGCAGGGATTCTGTCTTCCATTGTGTCTGTACAGCACCTAGCACCTTTTGAATACATGGCAAGAATAAATATAAATAGAAAAATGAGTCCAACAGTGCACTGGTATTGTATTGAAAAAGTTGCTGTTGTAGATAGGCTTTATAAGTCCTGTCTTTGTGATTAGAGAGTTGTTATGTTGTTATATTATGAATGTATGGTGTACATCCCAGAGGAAAATTCTGAAGTTATAGCTCTGCAACACTACCAGCTAAATGCACTATATAAGAAAAAAACAACCACATTCAGTGCCATAATGCATTTGCAGTCATCCCTATAGAATTTTTTCCTTCTGAAACCGAATTACTCATTGTTTCAAAGACTGAACTTTCATCTCTGTAAATAAGATATTACAGCATTGCACAGTTTATTTAGAACTCTGACAAATAAGGTTCCTCCATTGAGTCTCAATAGTTTTATTGTTTTTAACTGTAGCAAACATATTCCTTGTGGATATAAAATAGGATTTAGGTTTTTATGAAGAGAAGACATTAAAGTTAAGCAGCAAGCTTAGCATTTCTTAATTTTTTTCAGACCCCAAAATACTTCTCACAACTTGGGAGACATTGTACTGTACAAATACATAGGAAGGAACAGATATTTTCATTTATTTTGTGAATCTTCTTGTACAGGAGAGTAGAAACATACATGTTTTTAGAAACACTTCTTCCTTCTTTCTAGGGTGACCAGATGTCCCGATTTTATAGGGACAGTCCCGATTTTGGGGGCTTTTTCTTATATAGGCTCCTATTACCCCCCACCCCCTGTCCTGATTTTTTACACTTGCTATCTGGTCACTCTACTTCTTTCCCATGCATGCAGCTGAATCCCGCTGGCTCCGAATATTTCTCAAATCCATCTTTTCCACTCCATCTGACCTTTACAACCCTCATTTGTGTTCTGATTCTCTCTCACCTTGGGTACTGTGACTGCCTTCCTCTGGCCTCCCTGCATCTTATCTTGCTTTGCTTCAGTATCTTTGAAATTCTTCCACAAAAATATTTTTTCTCTTCCAGCACTTAGCCCATGGCATCACCATTGTGACCTGGTTCCTCTTCATCCTCAGCATTAAAGTTTCTAGTTTGGACATTTAAGTTTCTACGCAAATCTGCTCCGGCTTCTATGTCTAATCTCATTTCCTCTGATTTTCCCTCTCAAACCCATAGTTTGGCTCCATACGCGTTTAATTGCGCTCTCCATTTCTTCCCACTCTCTCATTTGTACCTATTTCCACACTGCTCTGTTATGCCTGAAGCAACATCCTACCTCAAATGCAGCAGTTGAGCACCATCTCTTCATTCAAATACCTTCTTGAAACATATGTCATTCATGAGGCCTTTCAGTGATATCACACTTATGACTATGTGTGTGTAAAAACATATTCTGTCTGCCCATAACATTCAAAAACCAGTAGGAGAAGACTTCAATCTTTCTGGTCACTCAGTAACAGACTTAAAAGTGGCAATTCTGCAACAAAAAAACTTCAAAAACAGACTCCAACGAGAAACTGCTGAACTGGAATTAATTTGCAAACTGGATACCATTAAATTAGGCTTGAATAAAGACTGGGAATGGATGGGTCATTACACAAACTAAAACTATTTCCCCAGGCTAATTTTCCCCCCTACTCCCCTCACACCTTCTTGTTAACTGTTTGAAATAGGCCATCCTGATTATCACTACAAAAGTTTTTTTTCTACTGATAATAGCTCACCTTAATTGATTAGCACTTAAGGTTGGTATGGCAACCATCTCCACCTTTTCATGTTCTCTATCTATCTATCTATCTATCTATCTATCTATCTATCTATCTTCCTACTGTATGTTCCACTCTATGCCTCTGATAAGTGGGTTCTAGCCCATGAAAGCTCATGCCCAAATAAATTTGTTAGTCTATAAGGTGCCACAAGTACTCCTCGTTCTTATCTAAACTCTGTTACACACACCCCAGAGAAGTGAAACAACAAAGAACTTTCAACATAAATTTCACATATACTTAGTTCAAGGGCCATCCCATTTTATTCACTTCTAAATGATGATGATGATGACCACAACACTAGTTTGTACTTCTATAGCACCTGCAATCTGTGACTCTCAAAGCTCTTTGCATTCATTTAGCCTCAAAGCACTACAATATGAGGTAGGTATCATCATTTTAGCTTTAAAGATGGGGGAAATCTGAGACACAGAAAGGTTATGTGATTTGCCCATATTCGCACAGTAGGGTGCCAGTGAAGGGTGTTGTGTGCATACGTGCAAGGTGAAATGTGATGAGGAATATAGGGGAGCCTGCATTAATGAGAGAGTTCTTGTATGGCTAGTCACTAGAGCCTACTACTAGTGAAGGAACTGTGTAGGCCTAAGCACCTCATGTTCCACCCAGACATGTCTGCATTTTGGTGGTGGGCATAGTGATATTTGCCTATTATTTATGTATCTTACAAAGGGGTTGTGAGGCTTAGTTAGTGCGAGCTTTTAAAATCCTTCAAGATCCTTGGATGAAACGCACTGCAGAAGGGCTCAGTATTATCATCCTATTGATTTATTGCAGGAAATGTTTGGATATACGTGATTTTTTTTCACAATATTAACGAAATTAAAATATAAATATTCAGTGTTCTAGATAGTTTCTGTTTAGTAAAGCAGGGAGTGTAACCACCATTGTATTATGTAACTCCGTTTTAATGCTTAGAAATATAGGCCAATTTCACTTAAGTCGGTAGTGGAAAACCCTGTGGGGGGTCCATTCCAAAGCAGGGTTGGTACTGTTACTGCTTCCTGGATGTAGCTTTAAGATATAGCCAGGGCTCCACTCTTAGACCCCTGAATATGGATTTTGAAGCCTTAACCAGTTTATAAAAATTCTGATTTTCAAAAGTGCTGAGCACCCAGCAGCTCCTTTTGAAGTCAGCAGGAGCAGCTGGGTGCTCAGCATTTTTGAAAATTGGGCTCACCTATATTTAAGTGCCTATTAGGATTTTAGGAACCTAACAATAGGTACCCATTTTTCACTATCTTGACTTTGGTCTGAGTCTGGGCTATTAAATGTATGATACAAACTGGGTCTCGAGTACTTGATGAATTTGAACCCACTAGTAGAGCATGTAACAAAAGTCTTATTTTGTAAATCGGCAGTTTTTAAACTGTTAGGTTCTGGAAGTAATAGAGAGAGGTTGAAAAGAGGGTATGTTTCAATGTTTAAGCTGCTCTTATAATATTCTCACTCCAGCTACGTAAATAACTATCATTTTATGTGGTAACGTAAAAAGGATGCAGTAATATTTAGAGCTGCTTTAAATTTATAAGTAACAGGACTGAAAAGAATTGCTGTGACTCATTAGTTACTGTGGTGGCTGACTAATACATCTTAAAATTCATGATTTTGGGGTAGGTTAATAAATTTTTATAGTCATTAGTCAATAGCTAACAAGTTAGCATTTCAATTGAAAGATTTCTATAGAAACTTTCACTCCAGAACATTAAAATCTAACAGCCTACATTCATTTTCCCTTCACATTTTTTTTCTTGAAGTTGCTTATAAACTCTTCGTTGCCCGATCTACTCTATGTACACTCCTAGATTGCCAGTTAAGGCCATATTTTCAAAGGTGAATGTACAATTATGTTTGCAAAAAGATCTGTTTGCACCAACAGATCTATTATTTGCACATATTAATTCAGATTGCCTAATCCCTCAGACATGCAGGTATTTATGTGTAGTTACCCAACTTTTCTGCCCAAATGACAATTTTGCAGGCACCAGAGTGAATTTTTGTGGTTTCGAGCTCTGTCTCTATTTCTGGAAAAACTTGGTCTTGCATGTACCAAACCAAAAAGTTCATACACACATATATATATTTTTATTTTTGTTATGCTTAGGACAAGTTTACAACACTGACAGGCAAAACAATTCCAGACCTATGACTTAGCACCATAAAACCCTTTACGCAGTGGTACGGTATAAAGGCAACTTTATTAAACTTTTAACATTAGCATATCTCCACTCAAGCAATTTCCCATACAGTCACCTAGTGGCCCATAGTCCTTGTTACTATCTTTGCTCATCCTTGAAGACTTGAGGGTAGTTCAGTGCCCATTGAGGAGCAGCTGCTAAGCTACAAATTAGTCCTCTTCTCACTAGAAAATCAGACTTGCTTCTGTATACTGCAGAGACTTGGGACATTAGGCCAAGACATAGGTACTTCTACTGCAAGGACTTCTGCCCTGCCCTTAGGATGCAACAAATACATCTCTATCAATGATTATCCACTGGACTACAAACTGAACGTGCTGCAATATCATTGTTCACTCGGCTGCCTTCACCCTTATGAAAGTCTCTGTTGATGTGAGGAGAGTAACTTTTATCCAGCCTTCTCACCCTCGCAACATGCTCAAGAGGAAGGTGAAAAACCCCAAACCTTTGGTGTTAAAGTCAGTGGGCAACTGGAGGAAAATATCTTCCCAGACCTTAAAATTGCAAAATCCAGTGTAGAAACTTCTAGGCTACTTTAAGCAGAATCTGGATGAGCCATCTTTTGGCTCTGAAGCATGATGTCTGTACTGCCATTGTAGTTATGAATGCTCTTGTTGCTAACTCACAGTATGGACAGCTCTGTTGTTCTATGTAATGTATGCAGTAGACAGAGAAAAGCACTAAACTCCAAACATCTCTGTTACAATCAGCTTGTTCCTAAAGATGTATTTTTTTTGGTCTGTCATCAGTTCCACTATACGGTATCTAATTTATCCCGAGCTGAAAATGTTCAGGCTTCAAGAAGTTTGAAAATTTGCCTTTTTACTATCAAATAGTAATGTAGTCTATTAAACTAACAAAGAATGACCCTAAGAACATGATGTTTGTTTATATGCCATTGCTAAGGGGAACTGATAAGATCCCAGCAGTAGAGCAGAACATTTACTACTATATACAATTCTTCATTTTCATTATTCAGTGCAGAACAGAAAATGGGGAAATTAGAGTGCTAGCAGAGGAAAAAAGACAGTACTTCAACCTAAATATTTAAATGTATCTGATTTCAGAAGGCTCCTCTCTTGCCCATGTGGAGACTGTGCCTGGCCTTTTGAAGGGATGGGATGTAGTGGAGGCTTAGGGAAACAAACAAACAAAAAAGTCAATTTTTTCATTAAGCACCCAGAGTTCCGACTCTGACCCTTCTGCATGCAGTTGTCTAGCCACTGAGTCATTGAGCACACAGTATTGTGTAACTTTCATTTCTTTAGAGGCTTGTTATATTAGAAAAATTGTTCCAAAGAAAGCAACAATTATGACATAAGCACATCTGGCTCTTGCAAATTATTCTTTATTAAGCTTTCATTTAATTACATGTGCTGAAAGGTCTGCTTTTGATTACTGTAATTTTTTTTATTTGTCCATCTGAATGATAGTAATGCTGGAAATTACACATAAACCACCTGTTTTTTTTTTCACTAATAAGGCAAAGTTTATACAGATTTATGTGTGGAAGAGGGATTAGGATCCTCCCCTGTTTATGGTAGAAGGATTATTGCTACTTCTAATTCAAGGTGAAGGATTAAAGGTGGTCATTAGAAGGAAACTAAAACTTGTTTGTTTTTGGTTCAGTAAACACTTTATAATGCTAGAAGTATTTGACTTTAATGCACATCTTTTTCACTTAAACTTCTGAAAAGTGGAGGAAGTTGTGTGCAAATTCTATGATAATATTTAAGGTTGTATTTGTGTCCTCATCTTTATGAGCGGGATTTACACCCCAACTTCTCATTGGTGTTAATGGGAGTCAGACTGCATCAGGCTGGAAATATAACCTATTGCCTACTTTACCATTAAACAATATCAAGAGAAAACATGGCAGTGCTTTTCAGTAGCACACTAATCCCAGCTTCAATTCCCAGTACAATTCTGCTGTTGATGGAGAGTTGCTATACAGCTATGTAAAGACCCGTTTCATATTTTTCATGGGGTTTTTGTTTGTTTGTTTTGTAAACAGGCTTACAGCATTGTCATGATTGTTTACCAGCCTGGGCACAATATTTATCTGTCTGCCCTTTACCATGATAATTGTTGACAATGGATTAATAACTAATATATATTCTGTGTCTGTCTAATACAAATAGTTACTTGCCCTGGGTGAGAATTTTGCAAGTCTATTTGTTTTTTTAAAGTATCAAGCAGGAAAACTTCAAACAAGAAAGTGCTGAAAAAGAGAAGCAGCAGCAAGGCGATAGAATTATGTACATTTATCGCATCTCTGTCTTAGGACAGTTGCAGGCAATATTCTATTCAGTACTTGTTTCTTGTCTTGCAGCAACTCTATGCAGCTCAGCTGGCCAGCATGCAGGTTTCTCCTGGAGCCAAGATGCCTTCTACTCCCCAGGCAGCAAACACGACAGGGCCACTCTCACCTACTGGGATGAAAAACGAAAAGCGAGGGACCAGCCCTATAACTCAAGTGAAGGTATTTTTCAATGGAAAAAATGTTAGCGTTTGAAAGAGGTGGTGCGATTAGCAGCGCAACACCGTCCACATCTTTATTTTAACAGTAGGATGTCCAGCCATATGAAAGCTCATTCCCAAAAGAAATACTCCTCTTCAGTGATATGCTGTCAGCATGGAGAATGCAAGAGCAGGTGTTCACTCCTTGGAAACAAGAATATCAGGCATTCCCCTTCATCTCTATATCCAGTACTGAAAATTCATCCCTAAAATTCAGTATCTTCAGGAATCAGTTTTTAATTTGGTAATGTGTATAAATAGCATCTATTTTATTACGTGATTTGAGATAAGCCACGAAATGCAACCTATGCCTCAGAAAGCTGGTGCTAACTTACATTGTGAGGGCCAGAGGGACCGTAGCCCTTCTAATTATTTCACAAATCCCAGGCTGCGCCTTTTACACAACTTTGGAAAAAGCCTCACATAAAAATAAAATGTAAATCAGGGCTCCAGGGAGAAAAACTGTGTCACTGCAGATTGATTTGCCTCTTGTTGATTTCACACAGCTGCCGACGACGAGGCTGCTCCTTGTCGGTTTTGCGCCATTGCTGAATGCTTGTGCCTGCTTATTCTCACTTGCTTGGAACGAGGCAGCTACAACGTGGCACTTGGCAGCAGCTTGAAATGAACATGATGCACCCCTCCAACTTTATGCCGCAGCTGGTACCTGTGGGTGGTACCGGGTTGCCTTTATTGCTGTGTTTTGCTGTGGTTGTATTGGATTTCATGATGCCAAACAGGTTGGGAAACAAATTGCTTCAAACTACAAAACTCTTAGTTTATGGGGAAAATGTTTGGACATGCTATTGATTTGAACAGCTAGCATGACAAATATAAAGACATTAAACTGAGCTATGGAAGACACAAACTGGTTTTCCACAAGAAAAAAAAATCTTTGAGAATAACAAAACAATCCTATAGACCCACAATCATGTCTCAAATCATGCTGAGAAGATTCTACTCATTTGGGGTGAGAATTTTATTTGATTTTATTTTTTTGACAGGTGAGTAAAAATATTGTTTTTTTCATTATCATCAATCATGGTAAAGTGTGGGCGAGTAGATATTTCTGCCTGAGCTGATAAATTTCCACTACACTTTTGTGCTATGTTGAGAGTACTAATAAGTAAAAACTATTCCATTATGAACAGATCCAGCATTTGTTTAGCAAAGCATTCACTTTACTTAATTGTGGTACATATTAGTCTAATATTTGACTTCTCAGAATCCAGTGCTGTGCTTCAGAGCCGTTAGTGAGATTTACCACATATGATGAGTTTCTAGAGGTCGATGCAGAAGCAGCCAAAAGTAGAGGCAAAATGTCTAAGCAAAGTTGCTATAGTATACTGATACCAAACACCAGTGATTTAGGGGATTGAGTATATGCTATTGAGTACATTAATGTGAAAAAGTAATTTTATAAGTGAATGAGCCAAATGGATCTACACCAAACCAAACCGTTACTGGATGAGCAAAATTTTCCCTGGTTAAATTTAAACACGTATCTGCTTGAACTAAAGCCAATACCATTCCAGCTTCATTGGCCAGCTGAGTTCTATTACTGACTTGACCACATGCAAATTCTTGGGGCTTTCCCTACATAATTCTACTTGAATGGACTGCAGTATATGTTAATAAAAATCTTTTTATACTTATTTTATTAAACATAGTATTATATTGAAAATATTAGAGATCAATTACAAGTTTTTCATGTAGAGAAGTATGGCGGGGTTATCATAAAATAAAATTAATTAATAATATAAAAACACTCCAATAAAGTAGTCCTAGAGTGCTCTCTCTGAGAATTCTGTTACCCGTACAGTGCACAGCAGTTTTAATTGTCATGCATTTCTTAATAAATCATACATTCCTTCTTTGTGTTTAGCCATCTGTTGGTACAACATACATGCACTGGTATTTAATAGATCTAATAGAATTATTTTATAGGAGTCAAAGTTTTCAAAAAAATAATGTTGGGTTTTCACATCAGTGTCCAGAAAAGCTTTTCCACCTTACAGCTATTTCATATCAATGATGAAGACTGATATGGAGGATCAAACAAAAAGGTTCCGGAGGTGTTCAAAAGCAATGAATTTTCATTTGTCACAGGATCGTTACTACTGGTCACAAAGTCTTTTGAACGTTGAGCATGTTAGCATAGACTTTTGTGTGCGTACGGTCATAATCCTTCATCCTGCAAGCAGCTTAGCCCAGGATGAGCCCCGAGTCCACATGGAACCCTGTTGAAATCACCAGGGCTCTGCAGGGTTACACAGCTTGCTGTATCGTGGCCACAAAGCACATGACCATACTAAGGCCCTTACCCTGCAGTTGGATCTGTGCAGGCAACCCCCTGCGTTCCTGCAGAGCTCCATTGGCTTCAGTTGGGTCTTCCACGGTTACATGTGTCTGCCTGCATTGCAAAGTCAGGGACTGTGTTTGCAATTAGCAACTAATACAGGGGAGAAAAAATATCCTGCAATTTTACAGAAATCATATTAACTTTGGAGATGTGAAGGTTTTATAAATAAGCAGCTATTTGTTATGTTGGCCTGTTGAATGTGTTATATATGAGTAGATGTACTTTGCTGAATCACTACTTTCTAGTAAGGAGAATGGGAAAATGAGATAAAACAGTGTATTATTGTAGTCTGTCATAGATTTCTAAACTTCGTAGTATTCAGTACTGTCTTCTAAAATATAGACTATGTATCCTTACATCCAGCATATTTTAGCTTTGTGTGTATTTTAAACGAGAGCGCTCTTTATTTGGCTCTTCCATTTTAATTACAGAAAATCAGTATTCTGTTTTTAGAATGCTCTGACTTGCTGTCTGCTTAACAAGCTAAGCAAAGGGGACATGCCCTAAGAATGGGGAGAGGATGCCCATGTGAATGGTGGACCTTGATCAAAGAAATGAGTTACTTAGATTCTCCCTCTTTCCAAAGTTAGACATTTGTTAAAATTGCACTCCTTCTCCCATATCACTGACACAAGATGTATGTCAAAGAGTGTGAATGTCTTCCACAGTTATCTGGCTACAGAGCTATGTATGTCTATACCAAATTTACACATTTAGACATTACCCCAATCTTCATGTTGCTTGCACACTGTAAATTAAAGCTAAGGTGTTCGAACTTGGTAGGAATGATTACAAAAGCATCGCCTGACCACTATGTTGTGTTTCATGTACATGAAATGTACTATTTAATTCTACATAAAATATGGCAAAAAATGACCAGTGACAGTGGAATAATAACATATATAAAATGAAATCGTAGACAACGTTATATATTTTAAGTTCTGAATAGTGTGCATAGGTGATTGCAGTGCATTTACATTCACTGCAAAACTTCCTTTTTAATGATAGGAAGAGAGCATGGATTAATATCCTGTGCAGGATGTTCACCCAAAAAAGATATGTGAAAGGTGTGCAGCAATGGCAGTGTTATCGGTGTATGGGCCAAAAATGTAAAAGAGGGCTCTACATATTTCCCTTGATCAGTGATATTTGTTTAATTTCTAATATATGAAAAAATAAAGGACATAGCTTATTTATAGTTCCAGGAACTTTTCAAACAGAACCAGCACACAAGCACTACTGAGCTGCTGGAAATTTTAAATAATTCTTTGTAAATGCCCTAGGTTAATTTAGAACTCTGAAAACACATTAGGAAATTAAGCTGTAATGTGAGCTAATTCAAATTTTAATTTGGCAAAAAGAATGATCCAGCCACACAGTTAATGTAAATAGAAGCATAACACAGAGAAATTAATGAGGTATCCTTTGGTTGAATCTTCAAGGAGGCAGATAATTAGCTTCTTTTGTTATTATGGCAGGAGAATGTGGCATTGTCTCGGAGGTGTAAAATGACTGTGTCTTACTAAGTGATAATGTGTTTCATTTGTCTTTTTCTAATAATTATTTACATTAAACTCTTGTAGGATGAAGCAGCGCAGCCACTGAATCTCTCAGCCCGACCCAAAACAGCTGAACCTGTCAAATCCCCGACGTCACCGACGCAGAGCCTCTTCCCAGCTAGTAAAACCAGTCCAGTGAATGTGCCAAATAAAAGTGGCATCCCGAGCCCTATTGGAGGGACATTGGGAAGAGGATCCTCTTTAGGTAAACCCACAAGTGGAAGGGAAATAACTGGTGATTTCAAAAAGGGAAATCTTTTCCCGGTTCCTGAGTGAGATTCTCACATTGAGAATGATGAGTGTTTTTAAAAGGAGGGACACAATTAAATAGACACTTGAGGCTACATTTTCTGGTTAAAACAAGGAAAACATTTGCAAGGAAAGTTGTTCAATCACTCTTATTGCTAAGGATTTTTACTATATGCAGTAGTCGTATATAATAAATCCCTACAGGAATTCAGCATGTAAGCATACTGTACAAGAAAGATGTATAATTATAGCAATTTTGTGTGAATAATGAAGATTTCCCCCCCTCCCTAAATTAATTGTGTGTATAAGTACAAGGCTCAATTTTCAAATGTGGCTTCTGGATTGGGCAACAAATAAGCATATGAATAAGCATAAGAGCTAGTTTGAGTGCCTTACTTGGATTTAAAAACATGGTGGTCCATACATGAGCTCAGTCCAATGGGATTACTCAGGTGTTTTAAATTAAGCATGTTCTTAAAGTGCTTTGCAGGATTAGGGCCACAGTGCTGAGCACCTTCAAGGATCGGACCCATGTATATTTACAGTAAACTGTTCTAGAAGCTCAGGCAAGTAGGTAGCTTGACTTGATTTTCCTTGCCTGAATATGCCTGTTAGTCTTACTCAGAATAGTGTTCCTAAAGAAATATAATCTTCTATCATTTAAAGTTTCACTTGCTGAAGGATTCTCTGCACCTTGAAGTCTCTAAACCATGATTTGAGGACTTCAATAGCTCAGACGTAGGTCAGAGGATTATTGCAGGAGTGGGTGGGTGAGATCCCGTGGCCTGCATTGTGCAGGAGGTCAGACTAGATGATCATAATGGTCCCTTCTGACCTTAAAGTCTCTGAGTCTGAGTTTCAGCAACCCATGAACCAGTGGTGTCCTAGATATGCAGTGTCCTTGCACCAAGATCTTATTCTGAATATGCTGAAATTTCTTTTGATGGTAGAAAGACAGGAGGGTTCAAATCTCCTTATTTGTTCAAATCTCCTTATTCATTGCTCACAAATGTTTATATTTCCAGGTTTTGTACGTTCAAATGTTTGCAGACAGGGAATTTTTGACCCATATGCAAAACAAGATTCACAAAAGAAAAAATTGTTTTGAATGAAAGTTGTTTATAAAGGTTAGATCATCCAGTCAAGGAACAGAATTCTCATAATTTAACTGTGGACTGAATATTTATGACAAACCGGTTGTTCACAACCACTCCCTGGATTCAAAGTCCAAACTCCAGTCTGAGCCAGAACATCTACATGACTATTTTTAGTGCCTTAGCGCAAGTCCCACAAGCCCAAGTCTGTAGACCTGGGCACTGAGATTTGCTGCCACAGGTTGGCTGGTTGGTTTGTTTTTGCAGGGTAAACATACTACAAGTGGCTTAGGAGCTTTTGAAAATTTTACTCAGGGGGAACATAGATTGAGTTCTATTGTGGCACTGTTTTAGGGAGGAGCGCCTCAGTTATGCTAAAAACCAGTATGGTGTAATCCCTAAAACCTTGTGTAGGCTACAGTGTCAAATCAATTATTCCTTACTCAAGGTAAAGTCTGAGATGCTAACCTTTTAATTTTTTGAAATCATCATGCTGTTGGGTCAAATCTTGCACTCTTTACTTAGACAAAATTCTCATTGATGTCAACGGAAGTGACATCAATAAGAATTCTCTTCTGAGGAAGAATTCTAACATTGTCTCATATATGACATTACACAATATATATTATTGTGTAATTAAGTTCACAAGCCTAGCAAACTTAGAGCGTTTAAATAAAGGACAGACATTTGTGCTTGTCATGCAGGATTCCCCAAGAATTCCTAGCTGTAGTGCGTGCGTGTGTGTGTGTGTGTACACACATACACACATCTCTGTATTGTATAATGTACATTCACATGCAGCAACAACAGGTGGATCAAGTTAAAGCTTCACCACAGCAGCCTGAAACTACCAGTCACTGAATAATTGCTGTCTTTTGGTCTAAAATTAGAAAGCCTTATCCACAGTACTAATTTTTACCTACAATAAAATGTCTTTTACAGAGGAAAATGCTTGAAGGTTTTTTTTCTTCAATCTCTACTACATGTAACAGCAAGAAAAGAAATATTTTGTCTCAGTTATCTACAGCTTTGAGCTCCTGTTAAGGTGATAACTTGCCTATCACCACACACTAACTGCTGTATACAATTTCTAGATTTCAAAGCGCAGAACATGGACTGACATTTATCCCTTAACAAAGAAACATGTATATTTCAATAGCCAACTGAGCGAGCTTACTTCCTATTTGTTTTTTGCTCTTATCTTTCAGTGTTTTCTCATTTGGGTCGGGGTCCAGGTCCAGTAAGGTATTAAGCACTTGCTTAACTTTAAGCATATGAGTGGTCTCACTGAGGTCAGTGCTTGTTTGCAGGGCTATGTTGTGTACTGAGTAGTCACATTTGTAATGGCACAAAGAAAGTCCACTCTTATACGTAAGTTCTGCATGTTAATTCAACCATCTAATGTAGTTGTTTTCAGGCAGCCACAGACTATGCCTAATATTTCCAAAAGCACCTCCATTCAAAATATTTTAGGGTCTGAAAATGAAAAAAAATTGAAAACCAGTGATCTAAAGAAAAGATTATCATTACTATTACTATAGAGATTAATCAGGTGCCACTCTGACAGGATGAAAGCTGACTGCAGAGCCGAGAATCTAATCTGAATGGTTGTCTTAATTAGGTGTGTTCTGTATTTATAGATATCCTTTCCAGTCTTAATTCACCTGCCCTATTTGGGGACCAGGACACAGTCATGAAAGCCATACAGGAGGCTCGAAAGATGAGAGAGCAGATCCAGAGGGAGCAGCAGCAGCAGCAGCCGCCTCATGGTGTCGATGTAAAACTGCCCTCCATGAATAACATGGGTCTAAACAACTGCAGGAATGAAAAGGTATGCATAAATATTACTGAAACAGATGCATATGCACCATTTCCTGTGTATATTCTTAATCTGACATCAAAATCTAAGAATCAGTGAATCTGTACATAACAATTTAACTGGCTAGAATAACAAATTAACTGGTTGGAATTAAGGTTGTGAGTGGCCATTAGATTGAGTTGTGCATTGAAGATGATAGTGTTGGTTAAAATGACTGTGTTAGAGAGGGTTTTAGTGTGTTGATGTAGTTGAGTACTGTGATGGTATAACGTATACAAATGTGCTTATAATTTACAAGTAGAAAACAGGAGGATGCAGTACAAAAGGATGGACAAAGCAACAGGGAAAACATTGCATTGAGTTTGACAGCATTCAGTCAGGCATATTAGCAATGAGGCTTCACAAGATCTGCAGAAGGGTCAGGAGAGATGCCCCCATCCTATTCACTTTAGAAGGTGCACAAAAGAAGAGTTCTCCAGAAGTTAGGAAATCTTCAGGAGAACAACCCTGCTCTATGGACTTGCCAAGGTCCCAGAGATCTGCCCCAGGAGTGGGTCACTCTTATATAGCTGAACTGGCGAACCACTGAATCATGTAATTGGCTGAGCTGTAGGGCAGCCCTTTTGATGAAGAATCCTTTCTCGGTTGTCTTCCCAAGAGTGACTTATCCTGCAAAAATACATCACATAAGCTATTTCCCACCAAAAGTAATTGACACAAAATCGGTTGTGTGCCACAATATTAGCTGTACATTTCATTTAACAGCAAATGGGAAAATATTCTAAAGGAAACATTGTGGCATAAACAGAAGCATTTATGACTCAATTATTAATTTACACAAAAATTAACATATTAATACATTTAAAAAGCAGCCCATGTTTTAAATTTTGGAATTTATTGGCTGGAAAACTCAATTTTTTTAAAGAAAGGTAGGTTTTAACGGTTCTAACTCATAAATGAAATACAAAATTTACCTGGAAATTCTCAAAATATTCATACAATATTCAAAGGGTCAGTGCTGTGTGTTTGAGGAAGTTATACTATACTGTTCATATCTAAAAAAGAGATGCAATCCCTTTTTAAGTGTAAATCTCAACACAACAGTAACTATATATAAAGCCTCCATAATATTTTGCTTATTTGATGATCTTATCTAAACACACAAGAGATCCATCAGTGAGCCAGGAGACCGTAGCAGAAAGGGAATGAAACATTGTAAACTGCACTGTTGAAGACAAGATGTCTTTTAATCTACATTTTATATTTTAACTTAATAAGATCTCTACATTACCCAAAACAGCCAGAGAAAGGGTCAGTTCCTGTTAAAAGGATTTCTTTAACCTCTTTCCCCATAGGATTAACAACGGTTTGCAAAATAAATTCAGAGCCTAATAAATATTTATTTCTATTAGGTTTGGTATAAATGACAGCATTTTAAAACTCATTTAATACAGATGAATGCTATGAAAGAAAGTCTGTAACAGGGAAATTAAATAACTGATCCAGCAGTCCTTATTCAGGCACAATTCTAATTAAAGTCAATTTGAATCCTAATTGATCCAAACTATAAGATTGGACCAAAAAAAAGTCACACCTGCTATGCTTTTTTTTTTTAATTGAAATGTACTTCACAAATGAATCTCATGAGTGTCATTAGATCAATATTTGAAAATATTTAAAACACAAAAAGGAAGGGTAAAGTGATTCCTAACATTTTTTTCTACTTTGTAAAATGAATGTGTATAAAAGGCACCTACTTGCTCTACCAAGTCTGCTCCCTGGGTTATTTCAGAACCTTACCATCTTCCTGTATTGACTAAAGTAACTTTTATTTCCTCTTACGTCTCTTAGCAGAGCCAATAAAACTTTGGGAGAATGAGCTGGAATCTCTTCCTTCATGTGTATTGTCAACAACATTATTAACTAAGTTTAAATCACAGAATCTTTATTGATGATGCATAAGGTGAAAACCTAGGTTGAGTTTGCATGACTGCCCATTAGAAAAATCATCTCTATGCTTCTAAACTGATCAGAGCAGATGTGGAAGTCACGGAAACCCTGGAACCCACAATGCCGTTTTTACACAGAGACTTTTCAGAGTTAAATGTGCTGTTTAAGGCTCTGACAACAAAATTACAGCAAGGTGATTTATCATGAAAACTCACTGTCATCCTGTTGTTTTTATTTATTATGGCATAAGCCACAGAGTGAAGCAATAAGACAAGGATTGTACTGGGATATTACTACCACACCTCTGATATGTTGTTAGTCCCCTGGCCTTGTACCACAACCATAAAGTAGTGCAGATATTCAAATACAATGGGATACAAATTGGCCCTTTAAATTATGGTATCTCTCCACCCTCTGCCCGCCCCCCCCCATGAAAAAAAATTACATTTTTAAGAGTAGTAAATCTTATGGAAGAAGTGTACATACTTTGTATAAAATGTAAATAGATATATACAATACATTTAAAACAAAAACCATATTTTTGTTCAAATATTACAGAAAGCTATGTTTTTCTACTCTGGATATTTATAAGCACTCCCTTTTCATTATTTCTGATTGGATGATAATTTCCTTCTACTTAATCTTTTATGTTAAAAACTATTCTTTACCTGTGGCACAGAGTGTAGATTTTTCATGATCCCACCAGACCCTTGAAATCATAGCTACCTTTTTTGATTTGCTTCTTCTAAAAGGATCAGGTCCTTGTGTCCGTCTTTTAGAGCCAGATTGTTAAAAATAGCCTCCGGATAATTAGACATTGCTCATGTGAATGAGTAACAAGAATCTAACCTCAGAAAAAGATGATGAGCTAATTGCCTGCACCTTGGACTGGAAAAAAGTGATTGAGTTCTGGTCAGTTACTGGTCCTGCAGTTCAGAGAACTGGTAACAGTTTGTTGTGCAAATGATTATGCTTACAACATTATGCACACAACTTCAAAGGCTGGGTTGTAGTAGCCTTTTTGAAAATGTCATTTTAAGGTTGCAAATGCTTCTGTAGTGGTTATAAACATATATTTGAAAATTGCCCCATTCCCATGTAAAGTGCTCACAGGAGGTTGGTCATCAGAAGGAGCAAAACAAATTGATGACAGTGAGCTGGAATGGTGCATTTTTATGATTCTCTTGAGAGTTGTGGGTCAGCTGCAATTTTAAATTGACACCTTTCTACGTGCATTGAGATTTATAGAGCTTAAAGAGTAAACTGGTTATTAGCAAAGCCAAATTTCTCGACCTTACCTGATGCTGTTCAACTGTAGGCCAACATCATGAAAGGAAGAGAGAACAGCATTAGTGCTTTTATGGGAGAAGTGGAAGGGGAGCTGACCCAGTTCAGGAAACTGCTGGGAAAGTGGAGGGATCCAGAAGAGTTCAGAAATGGCCTTACAAAGCTTCTTTTGTGTGGCTGGAGTAACAGCAGAAGTGATGCAGAAGGTTGGCTCTGTTTGGGGGGAATAGCTCTTTTCTAGGCAAGTCATGCTCATCTTTAAAATACATTTGTAAATTAAGGTACTTTAACAAAACTTGCATTATTGGAATTAGTCCTATTTAGTTCAGTATTTAAACCCAGGATAATTGACAAAATGTTGACTAATGGTTCAATCTGACAATATTCTAAATTATCCCAAAAGATGCTGTATTGTCTATTTTGTTTATATTTAAAAGGCCAAATTCAAGTTTGGCCAGTATACAAGCAGAAGCATGAGTTATCTGCACTGGATAAAGGTATATGGTTGCAGATCGCAGAACATACATGGTAAATATACACATCATAGCTTCCTGTGACAGGGTGTAGAAGATATCTTCTACATCCTTACAGAAAACCTATGAAGTGACCTCATCAAGCTTTTAGAGGAACCAGAATCTTGCATAATACGTCTATGCCATATGCCCCCTCCCCACCACTTTATAGGGTTTCAAGGCATAAGCATATGTGCAGTTGGAAACCAAAATTAGACCCCAAAATGTGTGACATGATTTGCTCGCTCCTTCCACGATCTTCAATAGGAGCTGCAGATGCTCAGCCCCTCTGAAAAGGAGCCCATAAATCCTTAGACAACTGTGGAGACCTATAACTGTTTTTATGTTACCCCTATTTCAGATGAAAAAAAGATTAAACCCACTTCATTTATCCTAATGTAGACATAATGGCTTGTATGCAAAATATAGTCTGGACTTGTTTAAAATATGCATTATTTACCCTTGGAGTTGTTTACAGTCTATTGGTCAAAGCCATATTTAGGCACTCGGATTTGACTTGATAAGCCATAACGGCCCCTTTGGAAGTGTTACGGTCTGTTGTAATGCAGAGTATTTAGGGACTGTTAAATATATGGATTATTGACACAATAGAGTGTAACAGCTCCTCTGGAGTTGTTACGCTCCATCAATTACATGTGGCCGCTGCACATGTGCACAAAGTTTGCCTGATAGAAACACTTCAGGAAGGTTTTGTAGAAAAGCATTACCATTCACGCATAGTCATTTTTTTTCTAAATGAAAAACTCCATCACCTTCTTATTTTTCCTAAATACTGAGAGCCCTGCAAATCCATGGATATCTGCTTTATATATCTGCGGACCATTTTTGCAGATTGCAGATGGATACGGATCCAAATTTTATATCTAAATCCCTGTAAATCTGTGGATATCTACCGATCAGTTTTGCAGATCAGATGCCGATACAAATTTTGTAACCACGCATGGCTCTATAAATACCCGAAGTACAACACCGTATTATCAATTAATTGTTTGATCAATTTTGTTATTATAGCCATAATAATTGTAATGGCAGAGTGAGTTCATACATCTTTTCTGTTCAAGCACTATGTGGTTCAAAGGCCAGCACCAAACCTTCTCTGCTACCAATTATTCTCTGAACTCAATGACTAATAATTGACTAGGAGAACTCAGTCAGAACAATATTTTTTTTCAGACCAAGCTGCAGGCAATCAGTGTCTCATATTTTGCTAGAATTAGTTATGACTGTCCCTAATTTCCAAACATGAGACATGGGAATAATAGTCTAAGGAAACAGTCATATTATCAACTTTCATGAACCATCATGAATCATAAACACTTAGTTCAGCTCTGCAAGAATTCACTTATTCTGTTTTGCTTTGGCATTTTAACAAAAACTTCGTAATAAAGTTTTCTCTCCTTTGTTGTGTTAATTTCTGATAGAAGAATCTTTAATTATAAATAAAAGACCATGTGGCGGGCTTTGCACTTCGTCACCCCTTTGTTTCCAGGGGGGGACGAGGTTAACCCCGCCTCCCTGCTCTTATGGCAGTTCGACTACCTCCCCGGTAGTCAGGGCCGTATGGCCCAATGGTCAAAGTCCTTCTAAATCCCCTCCCCGGGGGATCACGGGGCCTAGCGGCCGGAGTCCATCTATCTCCTTCGAGGTACGAGGGGGGTTGGTGAAGTACGTCTCCACACTGATGGAGACTGGGGTTCAGAGACCCCCGGTAGGGGAGCCCGGGGCCCACCCGCCTCCACCGGGCTCCAACCCAGGGCCCTGTGTTTAACAGCGTGATCCTCCCCGGGTCAGCGGGGAATCCTACTGCAACACGCTGCCTTTAGAGTGGTGGGAGATACCACTCCCTTCCCTTCCCTGGGTCACTTCCTACCCCTCTCCGGATGTAGCAGTCCCTGGGGCCTCAGGGTCTTCAGATTCTTCAGCCCCCAATGCTCCCTGGGGTTCTGACAGCTGCCAGTCTCTGGTCCCACTTCCCGGTCTCTCAGTTCCCTCCTGAACGAGGTACTGCTGCTCCTGGGCTGGAGCTTCCACTGGGCTTCCTCCTCCCTCAGCTGCCAGCCCTGACTGAGCAGCTCTGCAGGCTTTTATACTTGGCTCCCTGTTGGAGCATGCCCAGCAGAGCCTCAGGGGCGTGACTTCCTCTGCTAGCAGGGAAGGGTTAACCCTCTCTATACCAGTGCGGGGCCAGCCTGCCCCGTCACAGACCGATATTCATATTTTGGGCCATTGAAGAAGAGGCAGCAAAGGTGATGTGCATGAACAATTACAGACCTCTCTGCTCCCTCTAAATCTTAACTCTACTAGTACCTCCTAGATATATACTTTACAGCCAGGCTAACAAATCAATACTAGTATCTAGCACAAATGACCAGCTTTTGGTATTTACAAAGTTGTTTTTATTGTGGTAGTGCTTAGAGGGCCCCATGACAGAGCAGAGTCCTATTGTGCCAGGTGCTGTACTGGCAGATGCTCCAAGGAGCATGTTGTCTAAGTAGGCTGATAAAAGGTTAAACAAAATTCCCTCTTTGGAACTTCTCTGGAAGAAGGATGGTGGGATGTTGCATCCTTTGATAGTCCTGGTGCTCAGTAGGTAAGGAGCTTATTTCACAAAGAGACCCAGCAACTGACAGGAGTCCTACTCCTCTCTATGGGATTTTTGGGCCCTAGAAGGCACCACACACACACACATTGTTTATCATGCTGTATTTTTATCTCCGTTAAATGATTATGGCTGAGATAGATACCGCTGAATGGAGAGGAAGTTAAAAATGAAAATCCCAGCAGTCATCTTCACTATATTGCCACAATGGGCCTTGAAATATTTTGTGGATTTGGCTATTTTAATAAGCTGCTTATGATGCCAAATAACTGTAAACCAGGATTTTAAAAAGTGAGTGCTTAAAGTCTGGCTTCTAAGTCCATATTCAGGCACCTGCATATAACTGGCCTGGGCACACAGTATCTCCAACTGAAGCTATTCTGTGCTCAGCACTTTTGAAATTCACTCCCCTTTTTTAGGTGTATGAATATGATTTTAGGAGCCTAACTTGAGACATCCAGTGTTAGAAATCTTGGCCCTACTGTAAGTTGTTATAAAATAGTATTTGCAACTGCAGTATTTCCATTTGCAATTTTAAGTGTCAGTGTTTTTTCCGGTCTACTTGAGAAAAAGTGCATAAATTCACAATATATTTCCTTAGTAATGTAGAAAGCAAAATAGTGACCCAAGGTAAAAATTTTCAGAAGCGCTCGAGTGACTAGACGCTTAAGTCCCATTGAAAATGCTTTTGAACATTTTATCCCTGGGCACTAAAGTAGTATGTGTCCAAGAGGCAGTAATACATTTTTCTGTAAAATACAGTAGATTTGCATCCTTTCCTAATACATTTAAGAGATATCAGACTATCAAGTGATGTAATACTGCCCCCTTTTATTAGAACTGAAAAACATGCTGGACTTCATATACTTAGCATTGCAGCTTGAGGAATTTTATTTTATTTATACAATTGATTGAGCTATTCATTGTTGCATGACAGGATAAGATTAGTCATGAGATCAGTATTACTCTACAACAATAAGTGAAAGGAGCTTTGTGATCAAATTGTACAGCAGGGTGGGTGCATGTTTTAGACTTAGCTTCCCCTGCAGCATATTATACCACGCAGGTTTCTTGTCATTCTTCTGAGGTGCATAGTGTATTGGTGAACTGGGATGGTTGCTGGTATATGCATTTGATTATCATGTTCTCTTGCAGTGGTTTTCTAAATCACGCTATTCCTAGGATAACAATAGGCCACAGTGTTTTTTTGTTTTTTTGTTTTTTAAGGCCTATTCAGGAATTAGATTTGTCTTTGAATAGCTACATGATTACAATGTTACTCACACACGCAGAAGTGTGGTGGTGAATTTATCTGCTGTGATTAGAACTTTATCATGCAGAAATTAAACATGGAGCATCTTGCAGAAAGGTGATCTAAGAGACTGTTATAGACTCTTTTAAAGAGACACATTTCCATCATGGAAAACAAGTCTGACTTTTAGCAAAAATGTGCTTGAATCTAAACCAATGTATCAAATGCTATAGGAATTACATTATAAGAAACACAGTCAGGATATGCATCTGTGTTTAGGGAAAGATTTTACTTCACCTCTGTGTGTGTATCCACTGTGGAAGCTAGTGCAAGGTGTGGATACATACACAGGGACATTCAGAGTTCTGGCACTCAAGGTTCTGGCATTCTGAATGTCCTGGCACTCAAGGTTTATAAGGGTTGTGTAAGGCCATTCCTGTTGCTGGCATTAAACTCTCCAAAGGAGGAGGAGTGTTGTGGGAGCACAGCTTCGCCATCTTTGCTTTCTTTGGCCAGCAGCGCCACAGTGGATGGGTGCAGAGGGTGGTAGATACTGAACTCTTATCAAGGGTAGCTCCAAAAAAGCATATCAAGATCAGTAATGGCAATGCTAAAGCTGCATGTGAAACCTGAAATTTGCCCCTAAGTGCATGTCCTTGTGACACAGTCTTTCATTGTTCGTATGTTCAAATAATAAAATACAGACGTCCCCCGACTTATGCAATCGTTCCATTTCGGAAAGCCTTGCGTAACTCGAATTTTGCATAAGTCGGAAACGTATACCCGTACGTTATGCAAATATTTCCGCAACTTGAAAATCCTATTTCTGGCTTATGGAACTTTTTCCATAAGTGCGAATTTGTATAAGTCAGGTCTTGCGTAACCCGGGGAGCATCTGTATATACCTAACATACATTCCCCTCCCCTAAACCTCAGATATATTTGTGTAGCTTCATGTATGCTATTTTGAATATGTCAGACAGGGTGCATGAAAATCATTTATATGAAACACAGTAAAATAGACTTACACCGTTTGAGTATTACAACGTGAAAAAATAGTGAAAATTACATGACACATATATATATCACCAAAATTTGCAGCTGTTAACGTTGTACTTAAGTACCACATAGTCTGAATTGCATCTATGGAAGGATTTGTTGTGCATACCTTAGCATCTAAGTTAGCCTTGTGGCTAATTGCCTCATTCCCTGAATTGGTCTTTAGAAAGTTGGTGGTGTGCATTTGTGCTCAGATCAATTAGATTTGTAGTTCACTGCTTAATCCCCAAAATTAAACCTAAGGAAGATTGGTTTAAAATAAAATATATAGTACTTGGCTGTTGGCTAAATTATTAAATATATACCTTAGAGGGAAGAGAATGTAACTTATGGAAAGTCTAGGTCAGCAAAGATATGTCAAACTGTTATAACAATGAAAATAGTGTATGTATGTAAGACAAGACTGCACAGTGCACAGAACCTGCATGATATAATACCGTATTATGTAAGAAACAGTATATGAACCTGTACAGTATTAATCTTAGGTAAAATTGTCAAGCTTTTAGCAGCTACCAGTTTGCACAAATCTACATTCAAATATAAATTATTATATTCAGAAATGAAGCAAACTTGCTTTTTTGCCTTTACTTGCCAGTTTTTGCATTTGAATATAGTACTTGAAATTGTTTGCCATTATGGTATGTCGGGATGGTGGCAGAGCATAACCAAGAAGTTCTTTTTATTTCTGATGCCAGGCTACTTGAAGGGCTGCCAAGTTTAAGACCTCATTAATAATAGTTTAAACATTTTTTTGCCCCTTTCTGATATCTGCTTTCCAGCACAAGCACACAATGCAGAACATACAGGTCTTCCACTCACATGGGGTATTTCCTTTGGAAAGGATAAAAAACATTCTTCTATGTATACCATGACTCTTAAATCTGGGAGCAGAAACAAATTCAAAAGGGCAGCGTTTGATCAAAGTGAATATTGAAGAATCGGCATATTTAGTTAAATCAGCGTGGGCACTTTTTCCCAAAGGAAGGTATGGTACATTGTTCAGCCATTGTGGCTAGTGCCATTGCCTCGATCATAATAATATAAACATCATATATTCTCACATGCAGCCTGTTTACAAAGCTGTTCAAGAGAGTTTCCAGACATATATCCAAACCTACTCCAGGTTTTGTTTTGCTTATCCATATTTTATAAAATAAAACTTTCCCCTCTCTCACTAGCTGATCTAAGAGCTTTAGAATACATACATACATTCTTTCACATTTATGTCCAACCACAGACATCCACTGGCAAGCAATTCATGCTACCATTCATCTCCATGCCCTCCCCATACATTCCTATAGGTAAACACACTGGGCCAAATTCATTCCTAGAGTCATTCCATTGACTGCAATGGATTAAGTACAACAGGGATGAGTTTGGATTACCCCGTCTGATACCTAACTACTTTCTAAACTCAAGATTCCTCTAAATTCTCAACGTGTATTTATAGTGAGATTAATTTAAATCACATTCTTCATTGTTGTAGTTTGCTTACTCCACTGCCTATTTCTGGGCATAGCCCCAGGTCTATGCTATCTTAGACATTTTGGTTTAAATAAAGAAATAAATATTTCAGCAGATTAAATTGTCACTGAATCTTTCTGCATGTTGTGAAAAGAATTAGGGGTGACCAGTTACACAATATGAACAATATGACTAGTCAAGAAAGAGTGGAAGTGAATAACTCATGAATAACCCATAGGCTGGAGTGTCCCTGGTGTGTTTGAACAAATATAAGTTACCAATACATGTGTAATAATCAAAGTCTGTTTACTGGTAGTTTGCAAACATATAAAGGGACAAGTTTGTTGGAAAAATAGTTAGTCTATCTCTAGTCATATGACATTAATTCCATAAAAAAACAAGCCCATCACAATGGAAAGGTGTATCTGGAAGATAAATAATCTTCAACATTAGATTATTTATGTTAAAACCATTTTTAAACATCATCTGTTTCTGTAGCACTATTTAAAACCTAAAGAATGTCCAACCTGAAATTGCCCAGCCTACATCCTGAAAATCTGCAGACAACCAGAATTTTATTGTGAGGCCCACGGCCCTTAACGTGTTGCAAATGCTTCTAGAAGAAAGACTGGCAAAACATTTCAAATTCCTGATCTTCAGTTGCTGATCTTCATTGACTGAGGGGGGAGCATTGAGATGGCGATTTGGAAAGCTCTCCTCTTCCTTCCCCCTACCCCAATCCCAAAGTGGTTTAATAAACAGCAGTGAAGGGGAGTAGACACTCGTGTCTAAGATTTAGCATGTATTGTCCATGAGGCTCTGCATTTTTTTTTCACCCTCACTTCCCAGAGGACTTCTTGAGCTGGGTATGAACCCTATCGCTCATTTGCATCATTGCAACAAACTCCCTGGGGCAGCCACTATTACCCACAGCCTACTTTTATTTTTTCATAAATTGTTGTTTAGTGCAGCATACATTTACATGCTTATTCCCTTTTATTTCTAAAGTGCAGGAACACTGTTTGCTGTATTTCAGATGCCAGTGCGGATAGATGCCATCACTGGAAGGATATGCATTAGAACTGTAGACACAGTGAGTCACTGACACATCATGTACTGTATAAATTCCTGTTCTGTCAAGAGTTTAGCAGGTTGCCAAAATATATTCAGTTGCCAGCTCCTTGCCAGAATTCTGTTCCTAGCCTGATGCCAATCAGTCTTTTTGAATGTTCATGAATAAGATTAGCCTGGCTTGATACATTCCTCCTCCCAAGGGATTCTCCTTTATCAAGGGATTACCTGCATGTCATTCTTTGCATACATCCCATGTTTTATTCTTCGATAGAAGCAACCAGATCATACTACATCATTGCTGCTAAACATCTTATTAATGAAGTACCTGTGAACTCCTCCCATCCTCTTAAAAAACCCAAACCTACAAATACAGGCAATATATTGCCCTGTATAGTTTTATTTCCTTTTCTGTTTTTTATTTTACTTTCTAGGGAAATGGAGGCCAGGTACATTTAATACAATTTTCATTTCTGAAAGAAACTGCTCAGACAAATACTTCCTTAAAAAACAAAAGCTCTTATTTTTCTCATAGTGGTTTATCTACAATATATAGAGTAGGGGGATGCAAGCCACTTCCCAACAAAAAAAATGTCAGACCATGCCTCGTGGTATTTTTATTGCAGTAGCTTATCAATATATACCAAATGTTGTGTTCATAAAAATGTTGAGATGCAGGATGAGGGATTTAAAATAACAAGGTGCATTAGTTTCAAAGGGAAAAGGAGTTTGAGGCATAAGGGTCATTTGCTCAGTTTATCAAGCCATTTCCCCTTGGCTCCATCCACATCTCCTTTCTGTAGCTACCTGGAAGTGTCTTGTTGGGATCTGCAGAATCTAGTTTTAAAAAAGAAAATACCCCAGTATTCCTGTTCAGGACAGCACTTAAGCACATGCCTTTCCTTAAGGGCTGTCCTGTATAGGGGAGGGGCTTGAGCACATGTTTATGTGCTTTCCTAAATCAGGGCCTGTGTTAGTACCTCACTCTCCTACTACTGTAAGAACGCCACCCTTGTAGCATTAGGAACCACCTTGGCACCTGACTTGCACAACTTGCAGTTTTGATGGATGTACAATGGTTCTGGTCTATCAGAGGCTATTAGATACATCAGTGGTTATTAGCCAAGATGGTCAGGGATGCAATCCCATGCTGGGTGCCCCTACACCTCCAACTGCCAGAAGCTGGAACGGAACGACAGGGGATGGATCACTCAAAATTGTCCTGCTCTGTTCACTGCCCCTAAATCATCTGGCACTGGCCACTCTCAGAATACAGAATACTGGGCTAGATGGACCATTGGTCTGACCCAGTATGGCCTTTCTTATGTAACATTAAAATGGAACTCTTTACCTTATTGTAATATTGACCTCATTGTTACAAGCTGGAATGTTTTTCTGTTCCTAGAATGCATTGAGCTGACACTGTATTGCAGTCTAGGAATATACTGTGCTTTTGCCATCACTGCCTCTCTCCTGTGCTGCTCACCCCTGCTGTGTTTTTGCTGGGACTTTTCTAAATGTTGTTGTCTCAGCAACAACATAAATCTCATCACATTGCTGTTGTGTGTGAGATCTCCATTAATTAATAATATAGCTCACAATTTCCAAGGTAGAATTTGCATTAAAAACGTACATGATGCAAAGAGATTTTTAAAAAAAATGTTTCTGCTGTACTGTACGTGTGCTTCCTATATTGTGGCATTCTCACCAGCTTTCAATCTGCCTCAGTCTGAGGACACAATTAAGCTGTATGCCAAACGTTTTTCTAAATAAGATGCACAATTTATATCTTGTTGTTTTGTTTGTGTGGGGCAGCAGAAGTGGGGGAGGGGGCAGATATGAAAAGGAAGTGAAAACTGCATTACAAGTAAATCAGGCTCGTTATTACTGTTTAACATTGATATTGTGGTAGTGATTAAAGGCCCCAATTAGGATCAGGGCTTCATTGTGCTGGGCTCTGAGCAGTGCAAAGGTAGATGTGGTTGTTCCCCTTGCGATCTCATTTAACACAAGACACAAAGAAATAAGCATAACAAACAATAGGAATGGAGGAGGAGAGTAACAGTACCAAGATCACCTGGTTAGATAGGCTAGCAATGTGCACAACTTGATAGTTCTTTAATTATTGATGATTAAGGATCTAGAGAACATGACCTATGAAGGAAGGCTGAAGGAATTGGGTTTGTTTAGTTTGGAAAAGAGAAGACTGAGAGGGGACATGATAGCGGTCTTCAGGTATCTAAAAGGGTGTCATAAGGAGGAGGGAGAAAACTTGTTCATCTTAGCATCTGAGGATAGAACAAGAAGCAATGGGCTTAAACTGCAGCAAGGGAGGTTTAGGTTGGACATTAGGAAAAAGTTCCTAACTGTCAGGGTGGTTGTGGAATCTCCATCTCTGGAGATATTTAAGAGTAGGTTAGATAAATGTCTATCAGGGATGGTCTAGACAGTATTTGGTCCTGCCATGAGGGCAGGGGGCTGGACTCGATGACCTCTCAAGGTCCCTTCCAGCCCTAGAATCTATGAATCTATGAATTATTTAGGGTATGTGGCCATTCCAGAGCTCAAAATGGAGGTGAAGCTGTAGCATGTTTGGAGTTCTGGGGCTGAGTTGCCTTGCTGCTTCTGATCACTTCCCATAGCCTGCGTGGTTAGAAGATGGGAAGGAGCTGCCTGGGGCCCAGTACCCTATGGGGGGAGAATTGTAAATCCTGGTCTGAGGTAACCAGGGTGGAAACACTGGTGGGCCCATTCTTTCAGCTTCCACCAGCAAAGGTCCTCTCACCAGGCCTACCTCATAGCACAAATGGCTGGGGATGGGCACATGGGGCCCCTTCTCTCTCTCTCTCTCTCTCTCTCTCTCGCACACAAGATCTTCCTTCTATCTCTCTATAACACAGGGTCGGTCTGTCTATCATCTGTCTATATTTAAGATGCGTTTCAAGTTTAGAGGAAGTATTTATGTGTTTCTCAAATTAGCTGAGAAGTAAGAATTAGCTAAAGGAGATAGATTTAGAGATCAGCCCAATTCACAAAGATTAAAAAGAAGAAAAAAACCCATATTTGTCTGAATTAATTATTTCAGGTTACTTTTTATAGACTAGTTTTTCAGAAGTCATCTGTGAAGGCTGGCATAAAGAATTTTTAAAGGTAACTAAATGGGATGGAGGCAAGGTTTAAAATCATCTACTGGGGCTGTTGCAGGGGATATTAAATATTGATTTATCTTGGGGTAAGAATCGTACTAAAGCCTTGTAGTCATATCAGTTCATCTTGAATACAAACTGTATAGCTGTATTTAGTACAGTGCAACATGACTGGAAGTGCAGGAGTGAGCATTTAATCTAAATCAGTTGGCTCTCCAAAGGTTCAATTGAAAAAAACCTAGCATTTCAAACTGAACTTTTCCTAAATGTTTCATGCTGTTTACATAAAAATTGTCTCATTTAGTCAGTCCATGCTGTATCATAACCCACACCTCTGTGTCATGTTGCACATAACAAAAATCCACATTTCAAGACTTCCAAATTTTAAGTTTTAATACCCCAAATCCTCCTGCAAACCTGCTGCAAATCATTCAAGTAATCTGGCATGTAACACTGTAAGCAATTTTCTGCTACTTGCCATTGCCTTTGGCCAAGCTTTTAGTCATAATATAAAATTTGGCACAGATTGGACTTAACCAATGAAAACTGATTACGTTCCCATTTCAGACATAAATAGTTGCCAGCTAATGGTATTGGCTAATATATTTTTCAGTCTGTATAAATGTACATATGGCCATAGCAGGAGATCCCTTTATCCAAGAGTGACATCAAAACAGTAGTTCCCAGATAATTTTAATGTTATAATTGCTTTTGTTTGTGTTGTTTTCTTTAAACATATTCATTTGTCAGCTGCAAAGGCTTGAATGTTCGAAGACTGAAAAATACATTAGATATATTTATATGAGAGGCAGTGTGGTGTAGTTGATGGAGCACTGGACAAGGACTCAGGAGACCTGGGTTCAATTCTTAGCTCTGCCACTGGGCTGCAGAATGACCTAGGGTTGGTACCTTCTTGAGTCTGTGCCTCAGTTCTCCATCTGTAAAATGGGGTTAATGATACTGACTTACTTTGTAAAGCACTTTGAGAACTACTGATGAAGAACTAGGTATTATCATTATACTCAAAAGCAAAAAGAAATATCCCTTATTACAACCACAGGACAGTCATTCCCTCTGCTACAAAGAATGGAACTAGCACAAATTCCAGCTAAATATGGCTGGTAAGTGTAGAAGGGGGTAGAGAAGGCATCATTCCCTGAGACAACAGAGTCCCTTCTCCATGCATATTCTGCCCCCCACCCCCTGACAGAGTAGCAAGTGCCTTCCCCAGGGATGAGGCATTTTATCTGCATGCAGTGAATCACATGGACTTTTCCATTTATGTTTTCTGCATATGTGTGTGTGATAATTTTGAAATCAAAAATACAGATATGTGCATAGGATGCAATACAGTCCTGTGCTGAAGGCCAGCACTCAAGTCCGAACTAAGCCCTCATCGGTCTTAAGTGGGACTTAAGGTGCATAGCCCTTGTACTGTTCCCTTGTCATGAGGGTGAATTTTGCCTCTACAGAGCATAATTTGATACAGTATTTCATAATGTAAATATTTCTTTTTAAAATAATTAGATAATGAACTACTAAATTCAGATTAAGGTTTTAGTTGCTGTTCAATTTATTTAGGGCCAGATCCAAAGCCCATTGAAGTCACTAGAAAGACTCCCATTGCTGTAGCTAGTTTTGGATCAGGCTGTGCATGTCTTTAAGTTTGTGTGAGTCTTTTCTCCTTTCAGGCTGTCGGTTTAGATTAGGTATAAGTCGTGTTAGTGTTTTAAGCGGAGAGCAGTACTTTTTATATTATGCAACCCTTGCATGTTGTGAGGAAATTAGACTTCAAAATATAGGTCTATGAAAAACATGTAAGGGGACTCTGGACCTATGAGAGTATGATCCAGAAAAATGGAAACTTAGTCAGATGTTTGAAAGGAAAACATCTTCTTTGTCCTTTTGGGGGGAATGATTGTTTGGCTATTTTTTTTGCTTGATACATTTATACTAGTCATTAATGTGCTTTTAGCAATTTTATCCCCAGGTAGATATTTTAGAAATGTGATTTACAAGCAACTTAGGCCCTGTCTCCTTCAAATTACTCATGCTTACCTTTACATACTGTCAGTAGTCCCACTGACTTCAGTGAGGGCACTCATGTCCTTAGTCTTGTGCTTTTCTATCCTGGAAGAAAACTAATTCCTATTTATACAGGAAGGGCTCCAAACTATTTGGCTTAAAATTGTTAGAGACCCTCACCTGACTTCATCTTGAAGGACAGGATGAATAACAAAAAGTAGAAAAAAAATCTTTATTAACCACAGATCAACAGAATTACCTCTTCTTAACATAATCTTTTTGTTCTAAGGTACACTATGAGATTGATCTTGCAATGTGCCGAGCGTTGTGGCCCTGATTCAGCAAAGCACTTCAGCACATGCTTAATGTTAAGCATGTAAATAGTCCCACAGAGTTCAGTAAGACTACTCTTGTGCTTAAGTGCTTTGCTGGATCAGGGCCAGAGTGCTCAGCACCTTGTAGGATCAGGTGTCTGCAACCTGAGTGTTCTTTTCTTGTTGAATTAAAATTAAAGAAGGGAGCTAGTTGAAGGGTACATCTATCGCACAGGCCTTATGTACATCACACTCGATGTGCTAACCTTGCACACAGTAATCTTGCCTTCCTGACACAAACCGTAAGCAACACACTTTCTTGAGGTTGAAATAATCAGAGGCAAACACGGCAGTTATGGGGATACAAGAGGTAAGACACGGCATAATGATGTTACTATCATTGTTCCATTGTCATCCATCCTGATTCTTTAGTGATGTATGTTTTCTCTCTGAGCATAACAAAAGATGCCTGAGAATAAACACGAAATAAATACTTGAAAAATTAGATAATAAAAATTACAAACCCAGAAAAAATTACCCCATATTAATAGAAACAACCCCCCCCCCACCTACTTGGTCAATATGCTAACTGTACATAGCAGACAATTTACAATGAAATATGTCTGTATTTTAAAAGTTCAGGTTCAGTTCTGTCTGAGATAACATTAAATAGACCTGCGTTCGTTTTTGCAACCATGCTACATCATTGTTTACTTTAATGCAAATATAGTCAAAGACTTTTAATTTAGCAATACTTTTATTCCCTTTGCTTTTTTATAATAAACATGCAGAATTCCACTAACACATGCAATGATATATATTTCAAAGTTCAGGTTCAATTCTGTTTGAGCTTTTTGCTATGGCTTAGACTATTTTTTTTGTTTTCAAAATCAATTTGCCTCGTCCTGTTTTTCAACCATTACAATTATTGTCAAAGTAGGAATTCCTAATGTAGGAAAAGTGTATTTATCATACATTTTCAGTGGTTATTGCATCCTAGAGGCCATTTTTATTATAGCTTTCCCTCTGACGTTGTATTACATAATGAAAGGACCCTATCATAACACAGACACTCACAATGGTAAAATTAAAGTAACCGTAAGAAAATCAAGTCAGAATGTCTGAATGCAGGTATAAAATGTTAAATTTTACATATATTTTGTATCTGTACTGTTTATAAGACTTCGTCATACTGGTACTTAAGATGTGTGGCTACTGGCATGTATGTACAATCTAAATTTATGTAAATCTGTCCATTTCCAAACTCCTGTGGAAGGCAGCTAATTTTGCTTTGTGCAGTTGCGGTCTGCAGTATGCCACAGCAAAACTGAAATCGATGACTCCTTTTTTCTCTCCCAGCAAAATTGTTTTTCTTAGAAGAAACTAGAATAGTTTTACTCTTTGTTATATTAATGTGGCTACTTGCTAAAGATGTGTTATCTTGTAGTCCTCTTTAAATATTCAGCCTGGAATACTCACCCAGTGCTTTGCCTGAGAGTGAAGTGGAGTCCAGTTGTTTGAGCATAGTAATGAAAATCAAAGTCTCCTGAGTTCTGCCTAACTCTGACTCAGTGAAATTCAGTCATCGACATATGTGCAGAGTAATAGTATTATTGCCCCAATTCAGCGAAGCTTATTCTGTAAACTCTGTGGGGTGGTGCCAGCCTCTTCCCCCACAGGGCCCTGCCTCACTCCCGTAGCCCCGCCCTATGGCCAAGTCAGAGCTGGAAGCTGGAGCCAGACAGCGCAAGGCACTGTCTGCTCACAGCCGGTAAGAGCTGCCTGGGTGGGGGGACCTGGCTCCGGGGCCAGCAGATCCCTGGGAGAGCAGCAACTGCGAAAGGTGGGGCCCAGGAGCCTGTGCCACAACGGGTCAGTCCGAGCGGGTGGTGTACCCCAGCAGGTGGGGACACGGGTCAGGGGCTGCTCTCGGGCTCCCCAGCCCCTGCCTGGGCTTTCTTCTCCGCTGCTGCTGGAGCTGGGCACCCAGCCAGTAGCTGCCACACTCTCCACTCTGCCTTCAGAGCTGGGTGGCTGGAGAGCAGCAGCTGCTACGGGGGGAGGAAGGGGAGGAGTGGTGTAAGGCAAATTTTAGGGTGGCTAAAGCCCCCGCAGCCCCCCTTGTGCTACCCCTGGAACTCTAGTTCACTAGAGGAAAATGGGCTTTCTGCTGCTGTGAGTTAATGGAGTTACTTCAGTAGCTGAAGTGGTAAAGGTTTGTGCGGCCATGCTGAAGGTCCTAGGTTTGTACTCTGCTGGTAAGCCATGTAGGACTTGGTACATGGCTATGTTGGACATATAGCAACTGAGTTGCCCTCACACACAGATTCATGCCCAGTAGTATAAAGTGGAAAAGAAGTAGAACAATCCAATTATTTCCTGAAGAATGTGTGCTCAGTATCATATTTTGTTTAAAATAATATGATAGCACGTGTATGTGTTGGACTAAAAGAAAATGTGTTTTCTAAATTGATGCATTCATATTCTTCACTCTTACAAGTTACATAGGGCTGGCCTACATAATTTATTATTGGTCCATTAAATCCAGTATTGTGCCTCTAGCAGTGGCCAATACATGATACTACAGAAGCAAATTAGCCTCCCTCCCATAATGCACCGGGCCAATGATCCACTGATGTTAGGTTGTGAGCGGGGAGCAGCAAGGACAAGGAGGGAATGTCTGCTTGACCCCTGCAAGTGAATAACTTGCACCCTGGAATGGGAGATTCAATAATCTGTATTTTACCGTATGTTATTAATGGTCATAAAATTATTCAGTCCTTTTAAAAAACAGTGACAGGTCAGGCTTTGGGCTCCTTCAGACCTCCAGTGAGTTCTACTGCTTTATTATATGGTGTGTGAAGTGGTAATTCTTTTTGTTTGTTTTATATTTATCAGCTGTTAATTTAATTGATTACTCCTTTGTTCTCTGGGACTAATCAATTTTCATCAATCTAGGCAGAATTCAACAGTTCATTGTTTTTAATAAAAATTCTGTCACGTTTCAGTTGAACTGTATAATTTTGTAGTACAATGCTGTGTGAATGTGTTGCTGAAACAAAGAGTTAATCAGAAAGTGTTCAGATGCTGCCATGCCTCATGCTTTTGTGCATGAATAAAAAGTTGGAAACCGCATAAAAGCAGTAGTTGGGTTACCACACAACTGGATATGCTTAAGTCTGAACGCTTCATAACTCTAACTACTGGGGAGCTGCAAACTTATAAATAACCTTGCAATTGGTTAAAACCTTATTAAAACCATATGAACAAAGATATAAAGCATTTGGTTAAGGGGGTTCAGTAAGTGCAGTAATCTTGTTGAAAGTAATCTAACAGGTAGAACCATATTTTAGGAGTGTCTGCAAGTGCTGCAATAGTTAAGGACCTGTCTGTCAGTGTTTAGTAGTAGGAGGGGAGGGATTAACTCATAAAATCCTGTGTAGATGGAAATATTTGGCTATCTGAGTTTTTTAAAGCAGTAAATATATTCTGTTATTTTTAAAGGTGACCTGAAAAGCAATTAAATGCAGTAATGCAAAAATATGTGCATATGTTCACCTGACTCCAGAAGCTGGGGCTTTAAGAGACCCAAATATCATGAGACTTGCAATAAAATCGTGAACGTTAATAACACTAGATTCCTACTCCCCTGTGACTCCCCAGTATGTGTCAAGTTGTTACATTCAGAATAGTGGAAGCCAGCTGAAGCATGCAGCCAGTTAAGCAGGATTAGTATAAGTCCTTTTTTCAAATGCATTGCTTGTTTTTTCAACAGTATTTTAACACAAAAATATATATTTTAAAAAGGGGACTTAATGTCCTCCCTTCCCTCTGAGTAGGTACATGCTTTCCCGTGCAGTTCAGCATGGAACATCAGGGGCGCTATGGGAACATCTACACAGAGATAAAAGCCTCCCAGCCCAGCCATGGCTGCCCCAAGTCAGCTGACTTAGGCTTGGTGGGTTCAGGCTGTGGGGCTAAACATTGCTGTGTAGATGTTTGGGTTCAAGCTGCACCCTTGCACTGTTCCAGAGCTCGGGCTCCAGCCTGAGCCCAAACATCTACACAGCAATTTTTCAGCCCTGCGAGCCTGAGTGAGCTGACCCAGGCCAGATGTGGGTTGTTTATCTCCATGTAGACATATCCCATATTGCAAGAGGTACCTGTAGGCTGAAGCGAGGATTCTTTTCTATTCTATATAGCTTCTTATACCATCTTCATTATCATAGTATCTGAGTGCCTTATTGGTGTCCTGGAAATCTTGAAGGAGAAAACTAAAGTAAGGTTTCAAGTGAGGATATACTATATTGCCCTTTTAGTCTGACCACTGGGAGCATTACCTTCATATTGTTGAAGTTACTGGGATTTGGTATTTTATCTTGTCAGATCAACTTAAAGTCACAGACATTTGGAGTTCATTCATCCAACCTGTACATCAAGTATATTGAAACTTTTAGCAAAATGGCCCAGTTATTAAAATGCTGAAAAATAACTATTACAGTTTCGCTGTAACTTTTTCTCAGCTTTTCTCTCGCGCATGTACACACACACACTCTCTAAATCTTTAAATGCCTCTTGCCACAGAGTGATATGATACCTTGTAATTTTAGCCATGCAAAATATTCATGAGAAAATCTCAATCTTGGGACAAACATTGCCAAAAGTTTGTGAACCTGGGACAGATTTATGGTTCCTATTGAGAAACCGTGAGAAATTCTATGAATTTTCAGTGTTTCCACCTATAACTTGGCCAAAATTGATGGGTTTGGTTAAGTCCTGCTTGGAGTTTGCTCACAACTGGAAATCAAAGCAAAACCACATGAATTAAACGGGAAAAAGGTTCATATGGATCCCTGTGAACTAATGCCACCAATTTTTTTAAGTTCTACATCTACTGTACTACGTCTTTCAGGGATTTTGATTTTTCTGATTACAAATTGATAGGATCGTAGGATCGGAACTATTACAATAGTCCCCACCTCCAAAAAATATGCAAAATTTGGATATCAGGCTGAAAGTCAATTTGTAATGATTCCCGCTGTGCCAAGATATTGCAAAAGATTCTAAGCAGAGGGTGATTTCACTTTTCAGTCCTAGCTGTAAAAAAAAAGGAGGAACTTGGGAGGGAAGTTTGGAGGAGTTTGTACCTTGACCTTTGCAGGTTGAAAGGAGGACGTGTGCGTTCTCCCAGAACAATGTTTCGTGATTCATAGGCACAATGGAGGGCGGGTTGGAAGGACAAAGTGTTAGTCTGAGCTCTGAATTGCTTTGTTGTTGTCGGAATAAGTCACATTCTTAGGAAACTATAAGATTTTGCTGAGGTGTCTGGGGGATTTATTCTCACAATTCCTATTAGCATTAATAGGGATAGTGTGAATGAATCCCTATAAGTTTTGCTGAAAATTTCCCCTTTGAGGTTTTGAACACAGGTGTTTTTTGCTGTTTTTTCCATTCCACTGTATGTAAACAGAGTAGTCCACAAATATCAAATAAGCCACTAAAAATTAGTTGAGACATTCAGTGTGGAATAACCTAATTGTAATGTATTTTGTATGTAAAGACGTGATAATTATTTATAGCGAACTAAAATAGCTACTAAAATACTGTCCTCAGATATGTAATATGCCCCTCAGGCATAAGCTCTGTGGCTTCTGTGAATGACCCATATTAATTCAGACTCTAGAAATTGGCTCCTTAAATAAACGTTGGTAACTGCTGCCAAGTTAAACTATTGAAACAAAGAGTATTACATCATTGTCCAGCCATGTCTACTTAAATAAAATGTATTTGTTTGGAAAAAAAAATTAGAACAAACCCTTTCACACAAGGATCAGCTGGTATGCCATTTTCCAGTTTAGTCTGAACACATATTTCAGATGTGGAAAAAGCTAGCATGTTGAAATAATTTGAGGCATGGGTATAGTCTGATCAGTCTTGGTAATCCAGAAGGGAGGGGTACCCAGTGTATTATTACATTTCGTATATTGTTTTTCAAGAGATGGATGCAATCCGTCATCTTGCATCTGGTTGGAAAAAAAACTTGTCTTGCTGGCAAGTAAACTGTTATTTAAGTACACAATCTACTGCACTACTGAAACAGTTTTGCCAAACTTGTCCAAGTATTCTCACAAGCTTAAAGATGGTATAAATATCATTTATAGCAAGTCGTTTACTTTAGACTATATGGAATGCCTTCCTGTTTCCCTGATCTAAGTGTCCCAGTTTACATTATGGCCTTTATTGCTTCTGTTTGATGGAATGATCAGTAAAAATTTAATGACACTATAAAATAATAAAAATGTCATTAATTTACCACGGATCTTGGATGCAGTGGTTGTAAAGTTACATTAATAAACAGAATATTTTTTACAACAAAAAGCATTGTTATGTGGGAACATATAAATAACACACATAAATTTAAGAGCAATTTTACTGTTAGCACACACATTATTATGGAATAGCCAATAAGTGTATAAAACATAGTATATAAAATTTTATGAAAATATACTGTGCACATCAAAAATTCAGCTTTTATCTAAGTGCAGAGAAAAGCCATTATTGTGTGCTTACTGTTTCATTGCTGTTCTTCCAGAAGATCACAATTTTATATTTGTTTCTAGTAATTTGAAGTTTGCAGCTTTTTTGTAGGAAGGGCCTTGCTTCCGCCACTTCTCGGTTGACTAAACCATCCCTTTACCTTCTGTACACGCAGGAAGAATTGATAATCCCTGCCACAGAAATGAGGGAAAAGTTGCTAATTTAATGCAAAGTTAAAAATAATGCCTAAGGGGTTGGCTGGCTTGCTCGGTGACTCTGGAAATAAGGGATAATAATCTAGCAGTCTATCTGTCATCGCTGGGGCTGTTCCATCATTGACTGTGATAACATGTGAATATGATGGATGCCACAGTCTTGTGGCTCGTAACGTTTAACATTCATCAGCTCTCACTAAAGGGGCTTTATCATTTAAATATCTTTATTTAATATGCAACATCTACCTCATACATCATAATTTCAAAGCACTTAGAGAACCAATAGCCCTACAACACAGTGGAACAGACTTTAATTTTTTTAATAACTTTTATGTTTTTTGCATGTTTGTGACTGACAATGCATAAATAAGTGCCTAATCATGTCACTGAATGAAAATGAAGATTTGGCTGTTGCAAGAAGAATTTTTCTTTCTTCTAATTTTAAAGTAGTAATTAATTTTTACTGTATTTTTAACATACAAAAAAACAGAGGGCCCAAACTGTGCTTGAGAGAGCTTTCAGTTTCAGCAGAAGTCCCTGATCCTGCACATTTTTAGTCCCGTTGACTTCCGTGGGCCTACTCCCATGAGTAAGGATTTACAGGATCATGTCCTAAGAACTTTCTTGAAATTACACAATTTAAAGTGAACAGCTTTGTATGAATATACAGCAGATGATACGCATACAGTATTAAAGGATATTATCCACCTGTTTAGAGTTCCAAAATTACCTTTTGAAAAGGAGGTAAAAACCACACCCTATCCCCAGAAGATGCGCTTTAACTAAAAACATACAAACAAATTAGCTCTGTGTGGCTAAGAAGCAAAAATATATATAAACATAGCTTGTATGGGCGTATATATTTCCGGCTGCACATACATGTGTGTGTGGATGTAATGGGTGTGTGTATGTACCCACACACTTTAAAAATATTCTGCAATATGTACATGTAGCTGTTTGTTTATGTGGCTATAGGCTACGTAGAATTTATTTTCCTTTAGGACTTTTTTACACTAGGAAAAAGGGTGTTTTTTAAAAAATGTGATAACTAACACATTTTAAAATCATAGTGTAAACAAGGTAAGTTGTGGTTTCACCATACGTTAGCTGGTTGACGTGAAGCCTACTAAGATAAACCCTAAAGAAAGGAAAAGGCTGGGACTTAAACAGGTTGAGTGTCCCTTTGAATATTAAGTTCATAAAAGCATTGCCTATAAATTTTACTAATTCCTCATCCAAATATTGATATTATAAGCATCACTGTGAAGAATATTTTTAATTGAAAAAAAAATCAGACTAAAAAGGCATTCCAATGTCTATATTGAGAAATAATAGCTGTGATATATTTTCCTATGAATTGAAAACCAGAGGTTATTACTGAATCATTAGTGGACTTCAATTATTTTAGAAGAAAAGGTATTATTATTGTGTAAGCTTTCTCGTGTTACTATTTCTGCCCTTATCATGTAATTTCCCCTTTTCTCCTTCTATGTCAAAATATTGATATTCTTTCAGAAACTTTTTTTCCCTTTTTTTTTTAACAGAGAATATTTTCTGGTAAAAAATCAAAGAGAATGAATGACTAGAAAGATACTTCAAATGTGCATATTGATATATTGCAGGTTCTGTTGATTTTAATAGTAGAAAGATATTTCTCCTTCTTCTAAACCACACTTAATGGTTGTTGTTCCAAGAATACTGCAGATGCCACGTTAACACTCCTTTAGAAAAGGCTTTAATGCAAATATTTGGAAAGAGAAACGGTGTGTGCTAAAGGCTCTTTTTCTTAGTACTGATTTTTGCTTTTATTTTGAGTGCAAATTGTGAAAGTCTAAACTAGCCCCTCAACAATGGAACATGGAACACTTGAAAAAAATAATTCCTATCTTCCAGCAAAGCAGATTCCATTGTGATGGTACAGGATTATTGTTATATTGTAGAACATCTTTGGGTATAATGGTTGGCCTTGTAGTGTTCGTTTGCCTGTCTCTAAGTCACATTTCCTCTCTGTGTCTAGAACTCTTACTTTTCATTTAAGCTTCTCTGCATGTTTAAGTTCCCTCATCAACAGATACATTATGTAGGAAAGCTACACTACAAAAACAACTCAATACCATGGAGAATGTTACTTTATTATGAAAATGCAAAGCTAACTTGTTAGATGGAGGAAGATTTTAAGAAACTTTTAAAAATGCAATTAGTACCTGAAACTCCTCAGCTGCGTGTTGTGGTGGTAAACCCAGTGAATCGGTTTTGTGCTGTGTTTTCTTCCTGTGTAGATTTAAGCATATTCCATGATCTGAAGAATCAAAAGGCTTCCTGAACAATTTGGCTGATGGGAATTAATTATAGAAATATAATGATATTCAAAAAATAATCAGATTAGACAGCACAAATGAATTGAGATTGAACAAATGAGGCACAACAGCCATCAAGTAATTGTATGTTTGGTCTTTAAGAACATTTCTAAGTTTCTAAACATTGTGCAGGAGAGAAAACTCATGATGTTTTCTTCTTATATCTAAAATGCTCAGTACAGAACTAGGTCATTGAACAATAGACTGAACGGCAATCAGCACTCTACTTCTGCATAATGCATTAAGTATAACATGCAGAAACTGTTCGTGGAGCTGAAAGCTGGTATTTCATGTCTGTAAATTCAAGCTGACATGACATTTAATATTGTTTCATAGTAATGAACAACAAGGTTTCATTCATTCACAAGTACAACATAATACCAAGTTTAGTCTGAAGAAGTAGCAACAAGGCAAGAGGGAAAACATGTTGTGTTCCTTCAAATGAGAACACTAAATTAATGATAACCATTGAACACTTAGCTACTGATATAGAGTACTACAGAGACTCACATTGTGAAGGAATATTGCACTGTCAATTGTAGTAGTGCTTTTGCCCTGTAGTTCTTTGATTGGAGATTGGGTTAACACATAAAATGCCTCTCTTAGTTTTCATTTTACAGTTCCAGGTCCAGCTTTCCTGTGCAGGTCTCCAGCTCTCAAAGGCTTTGTGTTTTTCTAGGAGCAAGCACCGTCCTCTCTCTTTTTCAATTCCTATTGAGGTTCAGTTGAAATTCCTAGACAAAATAATAGTATCAATTCTGTCATCTACTATTCCTTCTTTGAATACTTGTCTTTGAAAGCCTCTTGCATGAAATTCAGACTTGTGTTTTCTCAGGGGTACGAATGCAAACTTGGATCTCTTAGTGGAAAAAAAGTGCTTTTTCCATTAAATTAGCAGCGTGTTTTAATAGGAACTTTTCTTTCAAGTTCTAAATTTTAGTGTCTCTCAAATGTCGATTGTTTTTTTTCCCGTTTAAGTCACAAAGTTTAGTGGAAAGACAAAGTGTGCAGCATAGATCAGCAGTGCTTCCTGCCAAAAGTTTTCTGCAGTTGAATGTACCATCATTTATACATTATAAAGGTGCAGTTCAGCCTAATTTGGAAGCTTCTATGTACATTTTCACATTGAAACCTTAGGGCCTGATTTTCAGAAGTGCTGAACACTCATAATTCCAACTGACATTGATGAGAGTTCTGGGTGCTCAGAACCTATGAAAATGAAACCCTCAACTTTATGTTCTAAACTACACTTTTAATTAAAACCTGCTCATTTAATCCACTCAGGAAAAGAAAAGAAAAGGCATATGTCTGTACATCAACATACACATAGGCATGCAAGTAGGACTAGGATATAGGGAGCATTAATAGTATCTCTTGTCTTTTCCAGGAAAGAACACGCTTTGAGAATTTAGCCCCACAGTTAACAGGGAAACCCAGTGAAGATGGAAAACTGGGCCCAGGAGTCATTGACCTTACAAGGCCAGAAGATGCAGAGGGTGAGTTGCTGTTATGAATACACTGAACACTGCTTCCTTAATTCCCACAATGTGACATGGAATAGACACATAGAATCATAGAATATCAGGGTTGGAAGGGACCTTTGTAGGTCATCTAGTCCAACCCCCTGCTCAAAGCAGGACCAATCCCGAATTTTTGCCCCAGATCCCCAAATGGCCCCCTCAAGGATTGAACTCACAACCCTGGGTTTAGCAGGCCAGTGCTCAAACCACTGAGCTATCCCTCCCCCCTCACATAGCTAAGTGCCTCCCAGTATCTTTAATGGGTGGTGTGCAGCTAAATTCCTGGGCACAAATTTAAAACATTTTACATGTTTTTATCAGATAGTAACATATACATACCAAAGGGCAGGGGAATACTCCGAGCCATCCTGAAACACCATTTAAGATATGTCTGCATTGCACACCACACTTAGGCTTGTGGGACCCAGGTCTGTCGACTTGGTGTTTCCAAGATGTGCTTGAGCGTCCACACTGCATTGTAAGCCTGAGTTTTCGACTGCTGAACCTGGATTTCACAGCTGTGCTAATGTGTCTGGACTGTATTATAGGTTGTTTATTAGCTGCTCCCTTCAATTACCATTTGTTGCTTGTGGTTGGCCACCTAAGTTACATGGAATTGTTTCTGTTCTCTGACTCTTTCTGAACAGGAGAATAATGAATGGAGAATAATCTATAAATTAGTTACAGAAAGACATTTTAGATAAATAATCATTCATGTTAAAATTAATAAAGCTCTCAGGAATCACATGCATTTTCAAAAATACTCTATAATTGTCCAGATACTCATAAATGGAGAACGTCTATCTCAGAGGAAATACTGCTATTTTGACATTTGTGTTTCTCCTGAAGGGTGACAAGTTGCAATATCAAAACTATTCATGGAACAGAAGTTCAGGAAAAATTTTATTCAGACATGCAAAACATTTCAACAGGAGCCTACATCCACCTGAGCTGCTGCAGTGTCTCATGGGAGTTGAAGTTAAGATGACTCATCCAACATGATTTTCTGTGGTCTGGGATCCCTAGTCACACGGCATTTTCCTGATGATCTGCAGTCATGGGGGTCCCATGATGCACCATGGCATCTCAGCCAGAGGGAAGCCACAGTGCATTATGGAAAATGTAATCCAGCCAGGATACGAAGTCCATAAGGAAGAATGGGGGCATGAAAAACTCAGACTACAAATCCCATAAGACATTGTGGTTGCTCTGACAGATGGTGATGAATGTCACACTGACATGAAATATTGTATTTAGATTTTCCCAATGGAATTTTTTTTTTCAGAATCAGCATTTTCCTGCTAAAAATGTTGATTTTACTGAAATCATATTTTTCAGTGAAAAATATTTCAACAGAGAATTCATAAACAGCTCTACTCATAAATAAATAAAATGACACCACTGATCATTGTGAACAAATCTTGGCATTTTTAATCTATGCAAATATTAATAAATCAATTTTGTTGTTCTCTAGTCAAATAACTCTAGTCCTGTTTTTGACTAGATAACATCACTGCATTATAATTATAAATGTTTTACACTGTACTTTATGAAAACTGAATATTTTTTCTAAACAAAATAAGAAATATAAATCTGATAGCTTGCCTCCTTATATCTGGAAGCAATGAATCTTAAAAATTAATTCAGAACTCCATTTCATCCATTACATGTTCATATTTATTGAACAGTATCAAGTCAGTGCCTCCTAATTTCACTCTGTGTAAATGCAGATGATGTATTGTAACTAGTTTTTCTGACAGAACTTCTCTCTGGTATTTCCTTGGTTTTGTTCATTTCCCCATATCAACCTTCCTCTCCCCAGTGTGCTTAAGCTAGTGTCTTGAGACATACCCTGTTACTAACAGTCTAGCCTGTTACTGGATAATACAAGAACGAAGTCTTTACATATGTAACTTTTGTGCCAGCTTATAATGTGTAATCCCTCCTGCATTTAGAGCTAGTGGGGCAGTTGTGACATGGTGTGTTGCCATGTGGGGAATCTGAATTCATGAAAGGATTCAGGTTACCAGGCTTAGCACTAGCAGCAGATAGATGTCTCTGGAAAGGGGGTGCTGGATGAATCCTTCTGCTGTTCTGTAAAAAAAAAGAGCTGGCAGGAGTTCAAGAGTGAGCTGCTTATTTCCCCTTCTGGCTGTAGAGAAGGTTGAAGTTGTAGCAGATATTACAGTGGTGTACATAAAAGACATTAAAATATCTCTCAAAGTTTTGTCCCCTATCCTTGGCAAGTTATCTAAGGGATGACTCTCCCAGCATGGCATGTCTAAGAGTGGCTCATTGAAAATACTGTGGCTGAAATGCCAACAATTAAACTATGACCTCTGAAGTACTGTACTGTACAACCAGTTTGTTAGTCTCCAAGACTATTTACACTTCTTCCTAATTATAAGTGAGGCTTGTACAGATCTTTCCAGTTTTTCAGCATGTCACAACATTTTTATATGTGCCAATAGCAACCCGTGCTTACACATGTGTCCACTTTAGATTTGAGTTGCTAAGGAACTCTACAAACCCATAGTTAATCCTTGGCCTTTTGTATGAAATGATGTTTGTTCTTTTTTATTATGTTGCCAAGGTCACTATCGCAATGGAGTGTCACAATTTTGTAATAGCCAGAGTTAGTCTTTTAAGATCTGGCATGTTCAATACCTTCCTTTTGTATTGTCTTAGTTTTTCTCTTGTTCCTTTTTATCCTTTCTTTTTTGATTTTGTGATACATTTTGGGTTTCTATGGGTGCAGTCGGTACCATCTGTATGATACTGGTAGTGGATACTGTGTATTATATGGTATGCCCTACACACATTAGTAGTAGTAATAAAATAACATGTTAAGGGGCAAATCTTGACCCCTCTCCTCTATGGAGAGGCAACTGAAGCTCCCTGACCCAGGCTGATTGTGTGTCCAGAGAATAAAGCTGGAATCCTGATGGAGTAAGTCTATGGCAGACTTTTTTCCTGATGCTAAATCCAAAAGCCCTGAAAGGAAATTCTGTACAAGGTCTCCCTGAATTCAGAAAGGTGTAGAGGGGAGACAGATACAGATAACATTACAGGAACAACCATGAACTCTGAAAGCTCCGATACCTCACAGTCTCTGCATGGGGATACAGAGGGACCATGACTCCTGCCCCCTCTGTCAAGCAGGGAGAAGCAGTTGTGTATCCCATCTAACTCCCCTTCTGATTGGTCTGTCAGTGCTTAGGATTGATGGGATTGGCACAGAGTGTGCAGGAATGAAAAACTAACCTAACATTCCTTCAGGATCTGGCTTTAAAGCAGTACCTCCAGTTCCAACACCAAGTCAATTGGACTATTCCAATGCCAATGTTGCTAGTTAATTCCCATTTAAACCAAGGAGATTATCCATGCTAATGATGGTACTGTACGCAAATAATCCTTAATGCGGAAGACAGAGTCAGAGCAACAAAAGTTTTGAAAATCAGCTATGCTTGTGCATAAACTGCTTTGTACAGATAATTGCTTAGCCAGTAAAACAAATACAAAAGCCTGCAAAAATGTGCTTTTAGGGCCAAATTTTCAAAAGTCAGTGCCTAAGCGATGCCTGCAAAATTGCACCGCAATTTTATTGCACTCACATTCTTCAGCTGTATATATGAATGGGTACTTGGATGCACAGCTACCCATTTGTAATGCACAAAAGCCCAGTTGAGAATGCAGGAAGTGCATGTGTGAGTTTTGCTGACACATTTTGGGTGCCCATGTTTGGAAACCTGGGCCTTAAAGTCCAGGTGTTTTCTTATCTGGAAGGTGATAAAAAGCATTGCTTGGACATGGCGGGGAAATGAGGCAGATACATGGATGGATTTTAAGCTTCAGGGCACAACTTTTATTAAACTTTAACACAAGGGAGGGGCAATACTTGCCCATCACCCATACTTTCCTATGCGAGGCATGAGAGTGGTTTCAGAGCAGGGATTACAGGGCTCCTACCAAATAAACTGGAACTCAGGGTAGGCTCTCTTTAGCCCACCCCCTGGGGACTCAGCTTGCTGTGAGTCCTACCACCTCACCCTCCATAAGAGGGACAAAGGGTCCAGAAGAGTGGGGACTTCAAAGTTTCACCCTATCCCATGAGCCCAAGGCCCACCAACCCTGGTCGTCTTCTATCCTTTGAACTGCACTGGAAATGGGTCACAAATCGGGACAGATTAAAAACCGAGCCACGCATGTTCATACTTGACCTACTGTGGCTTGAAGGAGCTGTGAGGAAGATGAAAAACTCCCTGGTCTTCTACTGATTTTCTACATGGGAGAAAAAATTCCTTCTTCACCCCTAAGCAGGTGGTCGGAGAGACCCGCAACATCTGTCAGGCTCAATTCCCATTTCTAGCTCAGGATGGGTAGGGTAGGGCTGCTGGAACAGCAGAAAGAATCTCTACGTGGCCCCTGCTCCAGCATGGGCGGTGGGTATAATAGGCCAGGGGAGACTCTGCCTCCCCTAGCACAGCCGCTGCCACGGGACCCCAGTTGTGGGTTAGGCGGTGGAAATTTTGCAGGTTCCGGGCTGGCTGAGGAAGCAGTATGTGCTATTCACATCCCGGGATGCTGACTAACACATGCTGCTTCCTCAGCCACCCCAGAACCTGCATGGACATAGCAAAAACTCAGGTTCTTCTTCCAAGAGAGAGAAGAAGAGAAGAGCTTTGGAATTTTCGCAGGGCGGCTTTGGGTCTGTGGAGGGGAGGCGCGACTGCGGGGGTTTCAGCCAGCCCGGGGCTACTCCGAGCAGGTTGGGGGGTGGGGTGTCAGGGCTCCAGCTGGCCTCAGGCGCCTCTGGCCTTGGGGGATGGGAGACAGAGGGTCTCGGGGCTCCAGCTGTGAAGGGGGCGGAAGGGGCGGAGCCAGGGCTAGCCTCCCCAAAGTGGGGCTCCCCCCGCTGCCCATGTGCTCCAGGTTATATCCCTGGAGCTGGGGAGCTCTGACAATCAGTATCCCCCCTCTCCAGCTGGCCAATGGGTGCCAGAGACTCCAAGCGGTGGGGAGTAAGTACCTGGAGCCTCTTAGTGAGTGTCTCCCACCCTTGCTGCTGAGGCTGTCTCCTTATGTTGCCAGCCCCATCAAGTTCCCTACTCGATGTGGGGATGAGTAGCATTTTGAAGACTGCATTAAAGAACTATATTTCATCATGGTACCAGTTTTTTAATATTATATTTATTTTTAAATAGTAAGTAGAAGTGAGCCTTTAATTATTTTATGGACTGGGGTTACTGTTGATTAGTTTCACATTCAGAAAATGGGTAAAATCCTTTCAAGCAATTACTCACATCGACAGAATTTTAAAACTTTGAAGTTATCAAATGTCACTGGGTTTTTTAAATGCTGAGTTTTTAATCACAGACCATTTAAAGACAAATTTCTTAGCCAAGAACTCCAAATATAGTCCCCTTGTGCTTCAAAACAATCATGTTTTAAGCTCAAGGAAAAATTTTTATTATAGGAAACACCAGAAGACCTTTTATCCATAGTGCTCTGCTCTGTGCCAGTGTAAAAATATCAGACAACGATTTCTCTTCACAGATTATACCTGTATCAATATACAATGCTTCCAATATGGCATCAACCTGAAGCGTAAAAGCCAAGAGTCATATTTTCTTTTAATTCTAGGAGTGCCTGCAATACTTTGTTTATTGACCAGAAACTCAAGAAATTATAGGTATCTTCTTTTAGAGGCAGGGATTATAATACAAGTATTGAAGTTCATTACAGTTGGCTGTCTTGAGATTAGAAACCATAATTATGGGAGAGCTTTGTAGACTTAAGTTTAAGATTTAATGGTGGTGTCTTCTCTCAGTAAATGGCAGTAGAAATTAACTGTGCTTACCATGGAACAAACATACCTTTCAGAGTGACCTAATGTACAAAACTGTTGTTTAAAAGTTGCAACAGTTGTAATGGATTTGCCCTTTTCTGGCTGAAGGCCTGGCAAATGGCTATAAAAGTTAGCACTATCAACAGTTAATGAAGTGATAGAGCTATTGCTTTATGTACTGTCTACATTGACATGAGAAATGTGTTTGAAAATGATGTTCCTGCAGGATTCAAACACTGTGTTGCCAACTTTTGAATTATGTGGTTTCTTTAAAGCTCCTGGAATCATATTATTATCTGTAAATCCTAGCTTTCTTTAAAAAAAAAAAAAAAAAAAAAAAAAGATAAAAAGCGAACTTTCTAGCCCTCATGGTTGGCAGGAAAATCTTTACAAAGTGATTTGAGTGCCACCTAAAGGCTCAAAAACCAGAAGAAAAATAAAATGAACCATTTTTAAAATTAAAATCTCATGATTTCTAACCCAGTAGCATGTTTTGGGGGGCCTGACTCATGATTTTTGAACGATGGCGATTGGCAGTACTGAATTACGACTAGCCAATATGGACAGGACCAAACCCTGTTTGAGCCTAGGCAAAGCTGACAGCTGTTTTTGAGTATGGCTCTAACACAGTTTTCCCCCATCCACAACAGCTGGCCAAACGGTGTTAGAATATGAGTCAGCAGCAGCCATATTTGAACCCTGTTTTATTATGTAACAAACAATCAGTTTGCAAGCTCCTAGAGGGTAATAGGGAAATAAGTAATAGCCAACATGCATGTGTCACAAACAAATTATGCCAAACCAACCTAATTTCTTCCTTGAACAGGTTCTCTGGCCTATAGTGGATATGGGGGAAGCAGTTGATGTGATATATCTTGATTTTAGTAAAGCTTTTGACACAGTCTCACATGATATTTTCATAAGCAAGCTAAGGAAATATGGTCTAGATGAAATGACTATAAGGTGGGTACATAAATGTTGAAAGACCGTACTCAAAAGAGCTCTTATCAGTTGTTGACTGTCAGACTGGGAGGATGTATCTAGTGGGGAGCTGCAGGGGTCTGTTTTAGGTCCGGTACTTTTCAGCATTTTAATTGATGACATGGATAATGGAGTGGGGAGTATGCTTATACTGAACTGGAAGCAACATAAAATCTGTCTGCAGGGAAAAATCAGAATCTGTAATGCTGTTGTCCTCACGGCTCTATGGGTGCGAAACATGGGCCCTATTATGAATGGCACATTTAAAAGCTTGACAGTTTCCATTTGCGACACCTACAACAGTTGCTGGGCATCAAATGGCAGGACTGGGTTTACAATACGGAAGTTCGGTCAGCGTCGAGATTCATTTGATCTGCACCCAGTTGAGATGGACTGGCCATGTAATTCGTATGCCTGAGACCCGTTTATCAAAACAAGTCTTATATTCTGAATTAAGCTCTGACAATCGTAAGCGTGGAGGACAGATGAAATGCTTCAAAGGCACCATGAATCAAAATCTGCTCAAAACTAACATTTCTGACCTTTGAGCAGCTGGCAAGTGATCATATTGCACGGCCCTGCACTATAAGGGAATCCTGAGAAGAATTGTGTTGAGCAGCTGGAGGCACGGCACCAGGCACAGAAACAATGTGCAGCTCTATCAACACAGCGAGGCAAATGGCTCTGTGGCTAGTGCAGTCAAAGTTGTTGTCCCCAGCATTCCCCCCACTACCACAGCCCTTCTGAATATGCCTTGACTGGATTGTCCCCTTCCCTTTAGTTTCTCCACACTCCTCCTGGCAGCCCATTTGTGCAAACTGTGATTGTCCTTGAAATCAAGGTGACTAGCATCATCAGCATCAACCATGCTTATAAAATGTACAGATGACACCCAGCTGGGAGGGGTTGCTAGCACTTTGGGAGGGCATAAAAAATGACCTTGACAAATTGGAGATTTGGTCTGAAATCAACAAGATGAAATTCAATAGACACAAGTGAAAAGTGCTTCACTTAGGAAGAAAAAATACAAAATGGGGAATAACTAACTAGGGACTAGTATGGTGAAAAAAGATCTGGGGTTTATAGTGGATCACAAATTCCATATGAGCCAACAGTGTGATGTCATTGCAAAAAAGTCTAATATAATTCTGGAACGTATTAACAGGTGTCATATGTAATACAAGAGAGGTAATTGTCCTGCTCTGCAAAGAACTGGTAAGGCCTCTGCTGGAATACTGTCTCCAGTTCTGGGGTGCTACTCTTTAGGAAACGTATGGATAATTTGGAGAGAATCCAGAGGAGAGCAACAAAATAAGTCTTCAAATATGTTAAGGGCTGTTATAAAGAGGACCGTGATCACTTGTTCTCCATGTCCACTGAAGGTAAAACAGGAATGAATGGGCTTAATCTGCAGCAAGGGAGATTTAGGCTAATATTAGGAAAAATGTTCCAGCTATAATGATAGTTAAGTACTGAAATAATCTTCCAAAGGACACTGTGGAATCCCCATTATTGGAGGTTTTTAAGAACAGGTTAGACAAATACCTGTCAGGGACAGTCTAGGTATACTTGGGCCTGCCTCACTGCAGAGGGTTGGATTAGATGACCTCTCAAGGTCCCTTCCAGCTCTACTTTTCTATGATTCTGTGTTTTTGTAAAAATCAGTTCCCTACTCTGTGAATACAAGTTGTTAGGTTTTGATAATCTTCTCTTGGTTCAAGTCCTAATGGAGACATTCCTCACGTAGGTGCCCAATTTGTCATTTGAAGTGTGAGTCTTGTACCTCTTATATTGAATCAATGTTTTGGTATATGTGCCTGCTAATGTAGTATGTATGCCAAGTATACTCATTACTGGAACAGCTCCTTCTATTTGCAGGCTTGTGGTCAAGTGCTTTGTTAGTGTTCAGAAAATACACTAGGGCATTGCCCTCTAGTGGACGGAGGCCTGCAGAAAAGATATAAGTACTTCTGTCAACAGTGAATGGTTCTACTTTAGTCAGGGCTTTGGAGCTGTGCTCCGGCTCTGCTCCAGCTCCAGGCAAAAACCTGCAGTTCCACTGCTCCGGAGCTGCTCTGTGCTCCAGTTCCGGGCTCCGCTCCACAGCCCTAACTTTAGTTCAGGTAGAAAAGTTGTTCCTTTTAATTTTGAAGGTCATTCTTTCCAGTCCCATTGAAGATGTGATCCTCATTCATGCAAAAGAATTTCTTCTGTTAAAGGGAGTGTAGTTTTTGTGATTCGAGTATGGACTCTGAGTAACAATTTATGGATTGTGTTCTTGGCTCTGCTGCTGACTCATTGTCTGATGTTGAACAGGTGATGTAATGTCTCTGTGTCTTGTTTTCCCATCTGTGAAATTAGAATAATTATACATAAATGCCCCATAGTAGTACTGTGAAGCTAAATTACTTAATATTTCGGTGACTTTTGGATGAAAAGTGCTATATTGGTGCAAAGAACAATTATGAAAACTGTCACATCCTGTATCTGTTTGTAACATATAATCAGGGATGTGAGAGTTACATGCATGGCCTCAAAATATGCTAGTTGGGGCAGCTTATGCAAAACCTTCCTCCTCACCACAGAAATTCTTTTTTTGTGACAACTTTGCTGCTTCTGGGCATTTTGTGTTTGTCTGCCTCTCCTCCTTTACAAGGAATTCTAGCTGTGTTCCGTGAACACGCTCTATAGCCATGAGAAGGAGCATGCCAGCTAGCTAGATTTCTCATGAGGATACTTAGCCTTCAGGAAGCAAATGATCAGCTTGGAAACAACTTGCCAAGAGCTGTCAACATTCCCCCCACTACCACAGCCCTTCTGAACATGCCTTGACTGGCTTGTCCCCTTCCCTTTAATTTCTCCACACTCCTCCTGGCAGCCAGAAAGATGGGATCAGAGGCCCTCATCCACCAGAAGGTGATTAGAGCCCCTTCTTCCCCTTTCCTCACTCCCCAGTCCCCAATTTTTATGGCACACCAATATTGAATCCTGAATGGAAATTAGGAAACAGCCTAAAATACATGGAAAAACAATCACTTGGGTTTGAAAATTATAGTATACATTAAATAAAATATACTTGTTTAAAAATATCTACTTTCCTAAATGGTCTTTCTGTGCATCTTGTGCTGCCATAGAATACCCAGCGTCTAGTTTGCTGCAGAATTCATCACTGGAGTACTGTTGAAACTAGAGAGCCTTGGTGCAGAATATAGCATGCCCTTCAGTACTTAATTCTGTAAAAATAATAGTGGTCAAATAGATGTGGTTAAATAGATAGAACTGAAGAACAGATACGTTCTGGAAGATTGATTATATTATTGGAGAGAACATATTGTAGAATATCTCATTATTCATGGAAGCCTACTTTCTGTGATGAATGCAAATGTTCTTTGCATTAAGGCAAGGAAAAGTACCATTTTTATCTCATGACACAAGCATGCTGCAGCTAGACAAAGCAGGGTCTGTTCATTCAGGCTGGAATTTTCAAAGGCGCCTGAAGGAGTTAGGAACCCAAATCCCATTGAGGTAGTTGTGTCTAACTTGTTTAGACTCCTTTGAAAATTCCACCCTCAGTGGAGTAGGTCCTATTCAACCAGTGACTATCTAATCTATATGTTTCTATCTAGATTCATGCAGCCCACCCCAAACCATGATATCTTATGGCACCTTAGAGACTAACAAATTTATTTGGGCATAAGCTTTCGTGGGCTAGAACCCACTTCATCTGAGTGGGTTCTAGCCCACGAAAGCTTATGCCCAAATAAATTTGTTAGTCTCTAAGGTGCCACAAGTATTCCTCGTTCTTTTTGTGGATACAGACTAACACAGCTACCACTCTGAAACATGATATCTTAGTACTTCTGATTTGGTGTTTGACTTTGGTCAGCACTATTGTTATTGATTGTGGGGCACAATCACTGCAGAGGAGGGTGACAAATTCAGTGGGTAAGTGGCTGGTGGAGAAAGAAATGTACCATGTTTGGGTTTGGTGCAGGTATAGCTAGCCCCCAAGAAACCAGGGAGCAGGTAGATGGTTGCAGCAGCAGTAGTTAGTACAGGTATAGGGGTAAAGAATAGGTAATGTGCCTGTGAGGGAAAAGAATACGCTGGCTGTGGAGAAGAAAGGGAGGCTGCAAGCTTCAAGGAGGGAGGGGTAGGTTGGTGAGCTGCCTGAGAGAAGGTGAGAGTGTGGAGGGGAGCTGAAGAAGTGGTGAGAGGAAAGCTGAGACCTAAGGAATGAAAAAAAGAAACAGGCACCTTTTGTATCTCCAACTACCAGCTTGCTCCCCAGTTTTGAGAACCCCACTGTTCACTCCCTCCACAACCCGTACACATACACACAGAGACAGGTGTCCTGGTTTTACATTTCAGACTTCAGGGTCGTGATATGTAAAGTGCACACCTCTTAAATAAAGAACAGATACACTTCTTAAAGAGACACATTGGCTGTATCCCTAAAGTTCCAACATGCTGTTAATGCTGACTGAGATGATGCCCACCGCAACCTTCTTGTAATAAAGCAACTGTTCCTTCAAAAAGGTGGGCAGCAAAAATCCACGTGTGAAAAACATCTTTTTTTAACTCCACAAAAGGTCAACTTGGATCTGTCAGAGAGAGGTAAAGGAAACAGATTTTTTTTTTAATGTAAGCAGATCAATCTTGGCAGCCTGCCAACACAATCCAAAACTGTGAGGTAACATGTTTAACACCCTACTAGGCTGAGGTGTAAACAGCAGGTACTACATGCATGACAAAGCATCATCTACTTTTGTGACAGTGCCTCATAAATACTGTGGAAAGAATGACTCTCCATGCCAGTATTTGTCGCGCACAAATATTTGTAATAGTTGCTATGGCAGTTGAGAAAGGAAAGATTAAAATCAGGAAATGGTGAAAGCTGTCTGAAGACAAAGAAGTGTTTCCAGAGAGAATACAGACAGCTCAAACCTTAGATGCCTTGTCCCCTGTAGTATCTGTATCTGTCTTTGATAAACTACATTCCCCCAAATGTGCCTTTATTAATTCAAGATGAAATCATTTTTTAATGTCTGAGTTATGGGGCCTGGTATTAAGAGGAGGCCTCCGATAATTGTGGGTGCAATTTGTAGCATGTTGATATCTACCTGATTATATCTGAAATTTGGATGAGGGGCCTAATTGACCAGGATTAACTAATAATGTTGGGAATTTAGGGGAAAGCATTGAGGTGCCATATTTTAGTTGAGGTGGCCGAACCTAGGTTCTGGGTCTGATTTTGTGTACTGCAGAGTAAATCGGGAAGTGCTCCATGAAAGTCAGTGGAGTTCCACTAGTGTAAATACCTGCAAATGAGATGAGAATTGGGCGCTCAGTCTTTAAGGACTGGCCCATTGCTTTCTTGAGAGCAGCTGCTTTATGGACGAGATTGCTGCCAAACCCCACATACAGTTTTATGGTGGAGAACTCCCACCTCAAGTGATGAATAATCTGAGATGCAGGGTGTGGACCGATTTCCCACTGCATTGAAAACTACTCCTCTCCAGACACTAATATTTAATATACAGGATGGTTCTCACTTTCCGAATTATAACTCTGGCAGTTCTACACAAGTGTTACCTTTGGATTTTCAGCTGTCTTCTTGTATTTTTTTCCTACTGCTAAGCATAAGTATTTCTCATTTGCTGTTTCTGTGCTACAGTAAATGATTCTTTTGTAATAGCACCTTTATGTTAAAAATGATTATAGTAGAATTGCTAATATTATACAGCCACTGTTACAATGCTCTGAGTATTATATGGAGGTGCCCATTAGCGCAGTTATAGTTAAGGGCTTGTCACAATTTCCATTATATAGTAAACCATTATTTTCAGGAATTTAGAACAAGGCTGTAAAAAATAACTCGAGGCTGAGGCTTTGCACAGAAAGTCTCAGCCCATGAGAAAATTATTGTCACAAATGTTGAAATCAGTCAGTCTGCTCAGCCTATTTTTAAGTTATGAGAGTGAAAAATTAAGTATAGTGGTTCCAGGGTTTAAAACATTTATTTTCACATTCTGAAGGCCAAATTACTCTTGGAAGGAGCTGCCACTCATGTCAGTAGAAATCCTATGGGCCAGATGCTGAGCCCTGCCTAAATCTTCTTTGTGCTGCTCCAGTGATACAAAAGGAGCTCAAAGCTGTCTCACACAGGTAGCTGAGAATTCCTCCAGCAGAGGGGAAATCTCAGTTGGTTTAAAGCCACCTTTATATTACCTTCTCTCTGCCCCCTTCGAGCATAGGTAACAGGGTAGGGATGGGATGAAGAACTGCAATCTGGCTAATCCTCGGCCACAGGAATTGTCCAAATAGAGCCACTCCAGCTTTCATAGCCTTTATACTGCTCTAAATTATAGTACAGGTCATTTTGTTCTCCAGCAGTGTCAAGATCTTAGGAATGGAAAGCTGGTTTATAGCCATTTCCTTCACCACCACTGAGCTGCGCTGAGCATCTACCCCCATCTGCACATCCAAGGTGAAATTTTGCTTCCAGAGTACAGAATTTTCTTTGTTTCTTTAAATTTAATGTTCTAAGCAGTTAGATGAGAATGCATATTGGGAGTATTTGAGTGTCTTTCTTAGTTCCTGAAAATATTAAATTATTATATTTTAAATATAGCATCTAACTACAGATCAAAGGTAACATTTCAAATGCTCATGCAAACTTGAGCTTGCAATGTTTGTATGGACACCTATTGTACTGCAAAATCCCATATTTTTAAATGCAAATTGGGGAATTGCAAATGGGTATTTTTGCATGCAGTTACCCAACTTGTAAGAGCATTTTCATGTTTTCACTCACAAATCCTGGATAGGTAGGTGCAACTCATTTGAAAAATCATTCTTATGAGTTTTCCAAAGATTTTCTAATATGCATTAACTCTGAACTCATACCCTCGTACTACAGCTGTTGCTTCTCCTTCATCATCATTTATTTTTAATTTATTATACTATTGATTATTATAATTATTATTACTACCCCCTAAATGTGCTAGGCAAAAAAGAAATGAGACGCACACGTTCTGCTTCTAGGTTCTTGCAGTCTAATTATAGATGTGACGGAATAAGTAAGAACAGCAAACACTGGATAGAAGAGAATTACTGATATTGATACACTGAATTATGATATATGATAGGATGTGTCAAATCAATTTGTGGATTGAATGCTATAAATGAGCCATTAATGTAATGATTCCAAAATAGATGTTAAAATCTTTTGGCAGAATGCTCTGCATTTCAGAGTTTCTTAGATATTGGCAATTTTTCCACACTGGACATGACTTTAGGGAGTTTGTACTGCAGATTTCTGTGTGGCTTGGAAGCTTGTCTCTCTCACCAACAGAAGTTGGTCTAATAAAGGATATTACCTCACCCACCTTGTCTCTCTAATATATGGAACTGACATGGCTACAACTGTGCTGCATACAACTTCTTTCCCAGGAAGTCAACACAGAATATCTCTTTATAAACCATGCTGTTGTTTAATTGGTTGAAGTCATATTTTTGCTGTACAGGGGCAAGAAAAGTTGCTTATTATCAGTCTTCAGAACCTTTTTTTCCTTCATCTCTACCTAAAAAAAAGTATATGTCAAATTTGAAGTTGTGCTGCCATTATTCTCTAGAATGAATTGTCATTCTTTGTTCTCCATCTTAAAATAAAACAAAATAAAATAAAATAAATAATGGCCAAGATATGAATGGGTCCAAATCTGGTGGATCTAGTTTTGGCAAAACTTTGTTTGATATCATGTCTGAGTAAAGACTATAAAATATGTCCCTGCGTTTTAAAAATCAATATCATGCTTTATAAATCATCTAGGTATCATCATGTCAGGAGGTGTTTGAAATTATATTGGTATCAGTTCCACTGATGATATATTGGCTCTTAAAGGGCTAATGTGATATCAAATAAAATATCCCTTTCACGTGAATTAGTATTGTTTTGGCTTTGAATATAGTATATATTTGTTATAGTAACAATAATGCCACTTAGTTGTCATCAGAATTGTTCCAAAAAAGCAGCTACAATATCAGAGGAGTGTGTCATATACTTTTAATAATAGTAATAATAACAAACATTATAAAGTGCTTCTCCCTGCGTATCTAATCTGTGACAGTTAATTCTTTAATTTCAAAATAAACATGAAATGCAAAAAATGGTATCAATAGGGAGGCAATGTATATAATGTTTAGACTGGTGACTGAGAATTCCACTTCATTCACTGGCACTGGGCAAATTGTATAAACTGCAACTCTGACTTTGTCCCCGAGTAAAATGGGTTTAATTATACCTACTTCAAGAGGGGGCTTTTGCATATGTTTGTAAAGCACTTTGAGTTCCTCCAACGAAAATTGCCATGTGAATGCAAAAACTTTTTATTACAGTTAATTAATTTATTTTCCAGAAATATAAAATCAAGGCTACCTCAGCATCCTTCTTTGTACCTAGAAGTTTCTCAGGTCCCCAGAGACTCATTTTTCATTCCATTTGTGCTACGGCACTTAGAAATAACCTTACCATTGTGGGCTTAAATCAGACCCTGTACAGTAATTTAACACAGTTCTGTATTATTTAATAGATGATTTCATTGTTTTCGAGTGTATACCATGCCACATTTCAATAAGGGTTAGTTTTGCCATAAAATGTGGTCAAGTAATCTAAACTGTTTGTGTAAACCATCAAGAAAATAGCTGCATTTAAGGGTTTTGATTCATTTGAACTTTGTGGATTTGGACAAAACTGGTTGCTGTTTGTGGAGGTGATAATAGCCTATTTAAAAATATTGTTTCAGAGTTTAAATTCAAGTCACAAATCAGCACTTACACTGCTGAGCGAACTGCTACCACTGATAAAACTTAGAAGACTTGATTTTATTTTACACATGAAAAAATACTTCACTTTTCATTTTTTTAATGGAGAAAAAAGCATGTAACTTGTATAGGTGTTCAAGTGCATCAATGCTCTGTTTTAATTAAGATAAAGCATTTTGTTTTCATATGTAAAGCAAATGTAATAAAAAGGAAACTCACCGCCACCAAAGCTGAAAACAAGGGACTTTGGAAAATATATGCTGATATATAACTGGCTTAGAATTTCCTTCATTTTGCAAAGCCACGAGCCACATGCATCAGCTCACCGCAAAGTCATTAGGTCTTTTTAAGCTCAGATGAAAAACATTAACAAATACCACAAAAGGCTTTAGTATGGCCCCTTTGTTCATTCACATATGGCAGTTTATAACTCCTGCGCCACTTGGGTCGTGTGTTTGTTTAAGCTGCCTCCATCAGGCCAGCCCTGAAAGAACAAAAGACATCTTGAGCGATCCTAAGCAGGAAATGGGCTAATCTAAACACGGTTTGTGACACTATAAGTAGAATAGAAGAGGGAGGGATTGATTAGTCATTAATGTCCAATTGACTCCATATGGATGTTGCAATAATAAGGCCTTTTTCAGTGCAGTAGCAGAGTTATTGAATTAGAGGTTTATGTTTCCTCAGAGCTGACCTTAGGGAATTCCCTTTTGGTTCTTCTTGTTGATGTTTAAAGAGAATGGAGTCTCTAAAAGGGAAAATAGAAGCATTATCTCCAGTAACACTTGCTAAGAATTTCATAACTGAGTGTTGCATTAGTGTAAGAGAGGGGTTTTAGCCTCTGCTACAGTATATTTTTAATTCTTAGCATTTACTTAGCATGTTTAAATGTCTTTGGAGGTGAAATATTTTAGATCCCATTAAAATGTTACAATTATTTTAATAAATCAGTCATACTTTCCTCAGATTCTTTTCTCTTCCAGGCTCCAAGTACTGTTCATGAGAAATGTTGGACCTTAGAATCCCAGCTGAATAATATTTGTTTAGTGTTTGGAGGGAAGGCAGCCTGGTGACCAGCTATTGCTATCCAGGATACCTGTGCTTCAGAGTGACTACAGACCTCACACCCCTTGGGCTAGTGATTTCTCTGCTCTGTTGTTAGCATTGCAGAGTGTCTCACACCAGACAATTGATGGGAGTAGGATTTGACAGTGGCTCTTTAAGTGCCCATTTATTCTACCTTCCTTGCTGGTAATAAAGTGTCATCTACGTGTGGATGGGGATATAAAGAAAATAAAGAGGTAAAAAGGCAGAGAAGGGATAAGAAATATGTCTATAAACCTAGGAACTAACTTGGATCAGTCCTTATATTCTGCAATCAAGCAGAACATTTTGTCACATTTTGCAAAATCAGCCGTATAAATTTGTCTCTAAAAATATTAGTTCAATGAAAAGGTATTTGTTGTATTTTTCAACTCTAAACCTTTTGCCCATCCATTAATTTCAGATGTGTTTTTGTTTTTAATGTTTGTAAAAATATCAGGCAAGCTGTACTAGAGGCTGCTATCCTCTGTCCACAGAGGACATGCAGAACAGAGAGTTGCAAAATCATTTTTTTCACTCTACCCTATTTTATCCTTACCAATATTTTGGAGGGATCCATCTCTAAGAACAAGTGTATAATTCCAGTTTCAATGCCCATTCAGTCCTCAGCGTCTCTCCTGTAACCAGCAATAGCAATGCTAGTAGTTCATGTTGGCATGAAGTATTTTATGATGTGGCCACCAGGGTCTCCTATTTGCCCAAATAAGAGGGTAGGGCAGCCAGAGGCGGCGCCAGCTTTTTTGCTGCCCTAGACAGCGGCAGCGGGAGAGGCTGCCGCCGAGATCCCCGGCGGCCGAAGAAGCTGCCGCTGAAGTGCCGGGATCCTTGGTGGCACTTCGGCAGCAGCTTCTTCGGCCACCAGGGATCTCAGCGGCATTTTGGCAGCAGCCTCTCCCGCCGCCGCCGCCTAGGGACCGGAAACACCGCCCCCCAAATCCTGGCGCCCTAGGCGACCGCCTAGGGTCGCCTAATGGTAGCGCCGGCCTTGAGGGCAGCACCTGGAGGCTATAAAGGATCAGAGAGCTGTTGAAGACGATAGGAGTTTTGTTATTAACTTCAACAGAGCCATGACTTCAGCCACAGAAGACCGTCCCTTCTCTAAAGAACTTACAATCTAAAAGATAAGACAGACAAACAGATATAGGCAAACAACAAATAAGCAATATGTCAAAAGTTACAGTACAATTTCCCACTCACGACAATACTTTCCCCCACCCTCTCCTCTGTCCAGATGCTAACCAAACTTCTTCCCAGTCCTTAGTCACTGAAAGCATCCTCCTTCTCCCCTATCTAGCCCTCTAGAAAAACACTTACCCTCATCTGGTTGTAGAAGATTTTTTAAAGTTTAAGTGCGTGGCTGGATCAGGGCCATAGTATTTTAGCTTCCCCTTCATTCTTTACTATCCTTTGACCATATGTAGTCTTCATACGCTAATCCTGAATTTAACTCCTCCAGAGGAGTTAAGGACTGTGCAGCTACAAAAAGTGATCACTGTCCTCTAATCTGCTTTTTGTTTTGTATTATCTCATCCATGGCTCAGCCCAACAGAAGCTGAAGAGCTGGAATGCAAAACAGCCCTACACCCTCAGAAGCTGAAAGTGTCACTTCTAGTATAGCCCCAGCCTCTCCTGGGCTGAGGAGTAGATTTCCCTGCCAACTAAGCCAATAGGGCAGCCAAATCTTGTTTTTGTAAAAATGTTGAATCCCAACCAAACTCCTCATTCTGGAAGTCAAACTCCCATTCTGTGACTGTATTATGAACAGTACACTAGTGAATGGGCCATTAGTCACCACAGACACACAATTGTTTTAACTTTCCTCCAATTAGTAGTGTATTTTGTACATATTATTTTGCTGAGGGATTTTATTAGACAATGATAAGCAAACTCTCCCTATGAACCAGAACTAAAATCCCTACCACTTTACAGTCTTCCATATCCTTTGCTCTTCAAATTCCAGAATAGTCTTTCTTTTGTTTGTGGATCACTCATTGTTGTAACTATTAGCGCAAAACAAGAACGTGGCTTGTAAAACCTGTTGAAATTCTGTATGTGGGTGAAAGAGCTTTTTTGATATTTGATTGACAGATTGAAGTTGTTTAGAGCTGACTTGCCATTTGAAACATTGTTATTGTTATGGGTTTCAACCTGCAAGACCACATTTTACATCTGTGTCTTTTATATCATTAAAGCCTTAGTTATACCCTCGGTGAATATTAAGAATTTTTGCTCTCCGGTTATAATACCTTTTGAAAACAGAAGCATTTTCTGTAACGTGCAGTATGTTGAACATACTCCTGCACTTGCGGGACACTTAGGACAGACAGGTTATGTGATTGCTAATTATTTTTAGAAGCTCATTTTGCACAGATTTTTTTGAGAGAGCCTTTGGGCCTAGCTGCACATATTCACTCAAAGATCAAGCAGAGAAAAGCTCAACTTTTTTCAGCCGTCTTTTCCAATCCTTCAGGTATGGACTTGCTCAAGGTAGATGCATCACAAGCTTTGTGTCCTTTTTGGGATGTTTGCAGTTTACTACAACTGTAATTAAGGATCGTTCCCTAAAAAAGTTAAAATAGATTACAAGGATTGTAGTTGCATCTTCCTATTCCAAATTATAATCTCTCCAAATAAAGAACTCAGTCCTATAAAAGTCATATCGAAGTGTATTGGACTTTTTCCTGCATCAGAACCAGAGGATCAGGCCCAAACTTTATTAGAAAGACCTAAAGACAAACTCATTGGCCAACTGTACATATTGGTGCAATCAAAAATGTATAGAGCTGTTTCCTAACCATGCCAACTGTAGGTAAACACAGTCGCTTGTAAATGGCATGGTGTGGCAGTTATGTAAATCAAGACGTGATTTTCAAAATAAATTGTATTTTAAATACTAAGTTGTTTTTTTTTTAAATCAGTTTTGAAATTTGTGTGGTGGTGTTATCTTGGTTACTCCTGCAGGCACAAAAGCTGACCAGAACAAGGGAACTGAGTGTTTTACTTTTAGAGACTATATGATGCATTATACCTCTCCAAAGTAACTCCTTTCATTTGTGTACAGGGCTCTGAGCTAAAGGTTGTTTTCCTGATCCCCCTATGGTGTTATATGAGCATGTTTTGCATGCAGTTGTGTTAGACTACAGTAGTTTCCTCCTCTATTTAATTATTGATCATTATGCTGTAATTACAGACATAAGGAGCCAGATGCTCCCCTCTGCTTATGCTGTCGGAGTGGAGCAATATCACTGGAAATATGGCAGGGAGTGTGAAGTTGGGAAGCAGTGTCACCTGTCTCCTGAGAACAGGGAAACCTCACTTCAGAACTACTGCAAGGTAGCCGCAGGGAAGGAGCTTGTGAGGCAATCCAGAGATAGGCCAGTAGATCCACCACTATGTGGACCTACAGGCCTAAAATCTGATGATGGGGGAGGGCCCCAGTCATGGGCTATAGTGGCAGTGAAACTGTTAAGCAGCCACCTGCATCGAACCGGTAGGTTGAGAGAAGATTCCCCCCCTGCCTCCACAACCTTTCTTAGATCTTCTGTGCCAAATTCATTTATTTGTATAGTGGTGGTGGGATGTATGAGTGCAGCATTCCAAGGATAGATAGACCCTCCCTTTCCCCATTTCAGGTAAACAGAAATTCTTGGAAGGTTTGTGGCAACTTCCTCATGATTAAACCCTCCCATAAGTTCCTGCCACTTGTAGTCTCTTCAGTCTGTGCCAGGCTTGAGAGAAGCTGGCAGAAAAGTGGGAAGGAAGCTCATTGGCACTGATCCAGCTAAGTACTTAGGCATGTGAGTAGTTCCAAGGACCATTTATGCGCTTTGCTAGGGATGTGCTTAAGCATTTTGCTGAATTGGGAATACAAAAAGGGAGCATGTTTGTGAAGGTAGAAGGTGTAAAATCATTATATATGTCATGGTTCAGGACAACTGTGCCTGTATTTATCCTTCATGGTCCACCAAGGGCACCCACTTTTAGGTTCCTAGATCCTTGGCAGTCTCCTTCCTTGCATAGAGACCCATGTCTCTCACCCTCCTGACTGGGGTTTTCCAGGCTGCATAGTTCTCTGTCAACGATGTATATTTCCAGCAAGCCAAACTGCCTAAACAAGCCAGTTTCTGTGCCTTGTTTTCTCTTCAGAGGCTTTGAACAATTGTAATTGACAGTAGTCACTAATTACTACACAGCTCTTTTTATAAGTAAGTACATTTATTCTGAAGATGAAAGCATTAAAGAGAAAACATATTAAAAACCAATAAAAGAACCTACACACACACACACACACACACACACACACACACACACACACACACACACACACACACACACACACACACACACACACACTAACTAAAATGTTTATCAGAGGTGACCCTAATCTCAGGTTCTGTTAGGTGTTAATCCTTCAAAATCCACTACTGGGCATTTCGTGTGGTTACAAATTCATAACTGTCTCAGATTCAAAACCAGAACAACCCCCCTGTTGCTGTAGTGTCTACACTGAAGCTCTACAGCAGCGCAGCTGCAGTATTTCGAGTGTAGACAAGCCCTTAGGCTTTCCTTTATATAGCTTTGATCTTTGATCATGGCCTTGTATAACAGGTGATCAGCAGACAAAAAGTCCACTCCTAAGAGCAAAGCTTCAAAAGGCTGGGTTTTTGCATAACCAGAGGTGGGGAATTTGCATTTACCCCTCCACTATATATCTCCCAGGAAATCCACTTCACATAACTTGTCCCAAAAGTCTATTCTTGTCTGACACATTGTTCACTATTGGCCTTCCATCACATCTCCATCCTACAGAGGTTACATAAAATCCCAGCCCACAATAATGCATGAACTTTGTGTTTAGTACAATGGACCCAAAGATACTTAAACTGAATTCAGTAAAGTTTTTCAAGGACCCTTCAGGAAATTGCCTTATCACAGTATTAATCAGCTGGGTAGAGCTATTTTTTCCCTCTTTTCCTTTTCTATCAGTAGAGCTGATAGAATAACTTGTTGCAAATTTTGACAATTTTGCACAGAATAATATGTTTTCATTTGTCAGCTAGCTTCATAATACTGCATTATCATTGCATAGTTGTTGCAAATTTTGGTATTTTAAAAAATGGAATAATTATACATATAATTATATATACATTTTTCTATTATTTGGGTTAGTCCTACCTATTAGAATGAAGTCACTAAACCACAATAACATAGGAAACCCCAGTTAAAAATATCCCAATTTTAAAATAAAGATATATTCTATTTGAGACGACGTGCAGGAAGAGTTAGATCCAGAGCCCATTTGAAGACAGGGAAAAGGCTCCCGGTGACTCTAGTTGCTTTTGGATCAAGTCCTAAAAGCACATCTTTATCTTCACCCACTCAGCAAAACCACTACTCCCTATTGCAAGAGAGAGAGAGAGAGAGAGAGAGAACAGCAATAGTAACCATCTGTAAATGCTGAACACCTGTGGCACAGTAGTTAACTCAGAATGATATTAAAATATTTTTGCATCTGACATTTGCTGCAAACCTGTCGTCTTTTATGTGCACACATGTAAGTATATAAATTGCTGAATCAGTGTCAGTTGTAAAGTAATGGCATTGAGGGCATCATAAATTTCCACAGTGATCCTCAGGAGAAGACACTGTCGTATCTGAATGAGTGTTTTGCTTCCTGGGTAATGTATGTCTTCATCTGGCCCAGCAGTCAGCATATTGCCCTGTGTTGATGGATATTGTCCGCTTGAAACTACACTACATTTCACTGCACAATAAACATGGCTGTCAACGCCATATAAAGTGAAATCAATTTATCCTGTATGGTCAGTGCCTTTTAAATGAAATTAATGTACTGTGGGCATGGTGGCAAAAAGGTAGTGTATTAGTTATGCATCCTCTGTTCTAAGACTTTTTTTCACGTAAATGAATTGCCTACATGGAATTAAATTGTTGTGTATATAAAGTATGGTGTTTTCCCAGTAAATTAGCAAAATTAGGATTCTGCATAATTAAAAACTATAAGCCAGTCATTGAAGAAAATAGAACAATGACACTTTGCAGAAGCTAAATATCTGACCTTATATTTTTGGTTGATATAAATTACCTTCACGCTACTACAGAAAAATAATGAGGCATATTATTGTGCTAATTTATTGTCATGTTTTGACACAACCACCTTTTTGTTTTTATCAAAGCACTGGATAGCATAAGTGTAGGGTGTTGAAGCCTAAAATAAAATTGTGTCGCTTTTCTCCTGTACAGCCTTTTCTTCCTCTCTGTTCACAGCTATGTTCCAGCCTTAAAAGTGTATATTACAATTATGATTCCAAAAGTTTCAGGACAAGGACATGAGTTTATCAGGCTCACATCTCAGCTATATCAGGCAGTTCCAACCACCTAATGTTCAGTGTGTGCACTCTAGTGTACAGTAAAGCTTAGACTGCTCGTTGTCAAGAAAATTGAACTTGGGTGCAGCCCAAGATCCATCTCAGGTTAGAGCATGCACAGCTGAATTGGACGTGGGTAATGGCAGGCCATCAAGGTTCATTAAAGTATCATTGTCAAGGGGAACCCAATGTACTAGTCACACCAACCTGTAGCTCTGGTATTAGCATGCATACCTGTTGACTGCAAACTACCGTATTACAGATGCATGGCTTGATTCTGCAAGATGCTGACCCATGTTCAGTTGCCATTGAAATAAATTTGAACTGAGGATGTTTGGCACCCAGCATAATCAGACCTATATAAAGTGCAACATGTACCACAGATTAAGAATATGCTATATAATTTATTACAAAATGTTTGGATATGTTCCACAAGAATCATTGTGAAGTACTTGTGTGAGCAGTTCTACATCACTGTTGATCCTCACGAGTAACTTTTATACACATGCACCCATGGAGCATACAAAATGTACACGCAGTATTAGAACCCAGAACTGGGACTTGGTCTAGTCTTTGGTACCTTGACAGAAGAAAAATATAATTATCAATACAAGCAATTTGTTGGCTCATACAGGTATTGTGGATCTTATTAAGATTGCCTTTGGATGCTTACATTTGAATCATGAAATTAGGTCTATTTTATCTCCTCTTATAGATCTGGAAGGAAGAAGGGGAAGGGGAAAGGGGGAGAGAGAGAAAAAATGAAGCTAAAATGAACAAGGCATAGGAAGTTGTTTTGTAATCAAAATAATAATGCTTCGCATCCATCTTGTTTCTTCCTGCCTTGATATTACAGGAAGTAAAGCAATGAATGGCTCTGCAGCTAAACTACAGCAGTATTATTGTTGGCCAACAGGAGGTGCCACTGTGGCTGAAGCTCGAGTCTACAGGGACGCACGGGGCCGAGCCAGTAGTGAACCGCATATCAAGCGACCAATGAACGCTTTCATGGTTTGGGCAAAGGATGAACGCAGAAAAATTCTCCAAGCTTTTCCTGACATGCACAACTCCAATATCAGCAAAATCCTAGGTAAGCACAAGACAATAAATATATTGTTACTGATGTAGATGTGGCGGCGAATTAGGACAAATTTGGGGATGGATGTTTAAGGAACAGGCCACAATTTATTAAACTTAACAAAAGGTAGGGGCACTACCCATACTCTCATCAGCATTTTAAGTGGTTCCAATACAGGGGTTACACGGATACTCCATATAACTACCTTGACCTACGACTTAACATGCTCTTCTGAGTCTTACCACCTCCCTCCCTGCATGAGCCGGACCGGGGATACTAAAAAGCGGGGGGTGGGGGCGCCTTGGCCCGTGAAGGTTTTCCACTATCCCATGAGCACAAGGCCCATCAATATAATCTCAGGTCTTTTACTTCTGGGAGCCATTCCTTTTAACCACACTGGAAACCAGCAACAAATTGCGAAGAACTCACATCCTTTCCAAATACTATCGTCAATTGTTAAATCCTATTACTATTTAACTTAACTGTGCCTCCAGATGGTGTGAGGAAGACAAAAAACTTCCCAGGTGCCTACAGGAAGAAAAACATTTTTTCCTAACCCCAAAACAGGTGATTGGTCAGATCTGCTGTATCCACAAAACATACCTCCGAGGCTATTGGTACAGGGTAGAGAGGGTGGGGTTGCTGGGAACGTAGCAAAAAGAAGCTCCACTTGGCTCAGGCTAGGGTAGGGTGAGGGACCAATCAGCTCCTTTCCTTCCCCTATTAGCTAATGAATGGCAGAGACTCTGAAAGGGAGGGACAGCCCAGTGTCCCCTTTGTATATTCTCCCTCATTCAGCTGGGGCTGTCTCAATTGCCAGTTTACTGTAACAATGGCTCCTGGGTAAAGTGACCCATTGCATGATCACATCAGAAATAATTTGAACTCAAGAGTTCACGATTCATGCAAATGGAAACTGTACTTCTTATGGTAACATTAATAATTTTGGAAATATGTTTAATTTAATACAAATCCAAGATAAAAATTTGTCAGAGAATTAAATGGCAGAAATGAATTATTGGTCAGCAAGTTTCATAACACTTGAAAGAGCATATATTCAACACATATTTCCTTTAAAAATAAGGTAATGTTTTAATGAAACATATATCGATGTTAGAAGAAAAAATAAAAGGAAACACTTGCATTACACAATTAAAATATTACTTAATATTAATAATTCAGAAAAAATATTTTACGTGTATACACATGTGATGGGGCATACACCAATACATGAGTTTTGCCACTGTGCAAATAAATTGACTGATTTTTTTAGACATTGTGAGTCAATGGCCTCTCTGGAGAATTAGAAACATACGTGAAAATGAGTGGTGAAATGTTAAAACATATATTTGTTCTCTGAGTCTTTGAAGTGAAAGATGGATTCTAAATGTAACTCATAATAAATAACAGTAAAAATCAAGTTTCATCTGTAATCATTTTATTGTAAACTTTTGAGTTGAAATGCATTTTTAACAGAGCCGTTTCTCATGCATTTGTTATTTCTGTCAGAGGCAAAAAGACATTCTAGAAATAAATGTTACTCTGTCCTAAAACTTTTAGTATCTCACTCAGAAGTTCTCATATTTTTGTCTACCATTTTAAATAAGTTATATGAATAGCCTTTCAGTTTTGTATAAACCCTGCACTGTTTCAATGTTGGCAGCCATGGGGAATCTATATTATTTGTGTGCATTCTGTGAAAAAAAACTATTAGGAGTATAGTAACTGTATTCATTAAAATGTAAACTTTCAGCATAAATATATCAGAAGTGCCAGCAATCGTGTGTTTGTTAACCATAGAATTAACCTGTCATAAATAAGTCTATCTCCATATAATATCTGTGCAACTTTTCCAGGACAATGAGAAAAGAGTCTGAATTATTAGAACTGACACAGAACATTGCTGGCTATGGATAATATTTATACAACTTTTCCATTTGTTGATGTATGAAAAATCTTGGTGAAAGAATAGCTTCCACCCACGTTTACCGCAGCTGTAATAGGTTTATCCAGCTGAAAGACACCAAAAAGCTACTTTCTGCATTGCTTACCCAAAACAACCCCCCAAAACCTACCCTCTCTCCAAGTGTTTAGATCATTCTTTATAAACAATACAAGATATCTGAATACTTTTTCCTCTTCCTGTATAAACTGTATTAGAATTTTTTACTACTTTTATTGGCTCAGCTTTCAATGAACGTTTACAATACTTAAAGTGTTGTATATAACAGCAAATGTGCTTTCCTTAAAAAAAAAAACTTTCTAAGTGCAGTTCAATTCATTCATTTCATCTGGCCAGAGAAAAATATGCATAATAGGATTTAAAATATTGTAGAGTGCCAATAGTATGCCAAGGTTATATCAAAGAGCAACTAAATTAAAGATGTCTTATTAATAAGGGGTTATTTGTAATTTTGTGAATAAGTGAGCTTTTCATAAGTTTTCCTTGCTAAGTAGCAGAGCATTAATATCCATTATTAGAAATTTATAAGCTATGTTCTTAAGAACTCTTGGAGAAGCATGCATACATGTGCAATGTGATAAGCTTTTAAGATCAACAGAATGACAGTAGATCCAACCTGACTCTAATAATGTGCATTTTAATAAATAGCTCACAGAGTTATTCTCAGGTCAAAGGTCATTATTGTAAAGAATAGTAGAGAAAAATTGTTATGGACACAAGATGCATATTTTCAAATGCAACTATTGATTTTAAATGACTCAATTTTTAGGTGTCTGATTGGAAACAATTTAAAGGAGCTAGATTTTCAGAAAGTGGGTGACCTGCACTCTCTGGAAGTCATGCCCCTTTGAGGTGTCTCAAATTGGGTGCCCAAAAGCGCTAATCACTTTTGAAAATCTTGGCCACAGACGGTTTTTGTAAATGCTGGTGAAGTTGTTATACAGTGTGGCCAAAAAAAAAAAAGTGTATTTCTCAATGCCTATAACTATAACTCAGTCTGCCTTGCTTGAGTATCGTGTTTTTATATATAGGCTCTCGATGGAAATCCATGTCTAATCAAGAGAAACAACCTTACTATGAAGAACAGGCACGGCTAAGTAAAATCCATCTAGAGAAGTACCCTAACTACAAATACAAACCTAGACCAAAACGCACCTGTATTGTTGATGGCAAGAAACTGCGTATTGGAGAATATAAACAACTGATGAGGTCTCGAAGACAGGAGATGAGGCAGTTTTTTACTGTGGGGTAAGTATTATTATTGCTGTTACTGTTTTTTCCGTGTAGTACCATGGTGTTTTTCAAACAAATGGACGGTTCTCCTTACCTGAAAGGTTTACAAGTTAAGGGTGCAATCTGGAAAATCTTGCTAACACACCTAGGATTTATTATTGAACATAGAATTACCAGCCACATACTGTAGTCTTCGATTAACTATGGGCCTGATTCTAGAACTCTGAAAACAATTGGAGTCAGTTCACTGGCCTCAGAGCATTTTTAATCTGGCCATATCTGGGTTATTAGCAAGCCCTTCCCTTACTAGTGATGGTTTCCAGGATCAGTCCCAGGATTAAGACAGGAACAACAGGAAAAAGTAGAAAAGGTGTGTTAGAGAGGACAAGGGTGAAGAAAAAAGATTTAGGGATGGTAGGAGTAGGGAGAAGATAGTAAGATTATGCAGAAGCTTGGGTGAATGATGCGCACATCTTGAAGGCACCCTTGTTTTTGTTGTGTATTATTGTGGTATACAATATTCCTTGAAGAAATGCGTTGTGAGAAAGGACTTAAAGTACAGGGATAGATCAGCCAGGTTTCCAGTTCAGAATGTATGGCACTAAAAAAATATCCCACTACAGTTTTAATCATACTTTGTGTTATAAATACAGTGGAAGGTAATACTGTTAAATGACATCTAGCATTTTGAACAGGATGCAGTGCTATGACAATTCTCCAGATTCAGGATAAAAACCACACTGAAACAATTGCATCAGAATTGATTTATCTCTTCCATTCCCTTCTGAATTGATTTGTGTTGCTCTGTGCCAGGGTATGTTGTTTCTGGTAGTTTAAAAAGAGCCTCCCCTGCCAGCCCTTCCAAATTCACAATGTTCTGGTTATTTCTCTAATCATAATAATCTCCTTTTGTTGTGTGCTTTACTACCAGATTGTTGACCTTGACATCAGTTATGTGCCCTGATTTTTGGGGATGTGGAACTCCCTGTTGCAGTCAAATATTTTTGGTACAGCCTGCAACAACGTGGACTTTTTGTTAAATCAGTCACTAGAAGTATTTTCATATTTTGAAATATGATGAGATAATGTAACTTTCGAGTCTGTAATATGATGCCATTAGCTTACTCTGCACTATTAGTTGTTTACTAATAAGCTGTCACAGAAATTGTACAGATACACATCTGAATTGATATAGCATATCACAAATGATATTCAGCTCCAAAGGAGTGAAATTCTAGCCCACCTCTTCCAAGGCAGATTAACAGTCAAATCATATCAATACAATAAATTTTCAAGGTTCAAAAGCAGCAATGTGGTTAAATTAAATAAAGGAATGAGAGAACAATAGCATGATAGTGAGAGAAAAGACAATGGGAGAATCGGTTGCTAATTCAAAGCATAATTAAGGGGCAGCATTGTGGGGATCAGAGGAGCAGGTAAAATAAGGCCAGGATTAAGAATTATTCCATTCTTGTAGAAAAGTAAATGACACAATGGCTGTTTTTCAAAAACACTAAAAACTATTCCCCATGAACCCAATGACCCAAGTTAACTTTAATGTCTCCTTGTGATATATCACAAAGAATCATGAGAGGCAACATGGGAATTTAATCATTTTTCTAAATACAGGAGTCCTGATTCTTCTAATTTATACTATGACCTCTTAACACCCCTCTGGCAGAATAAAGAGGCCTTAAAATGAGTGTAAATTACGTCTATATTGATATGTAATGGAATGTAATTTACAACCACTTTAAGATCCCTTTACACAGCTAAAGATGTATAAAGGAACCTTAGTGTAAGAGGGAATCAGGCCCTTGGTTGGAAACATGAGAGAATATGAAAACACATTACATGGATTAGTCAAAGGTGACAAAGGATTCGTGTCTTTGTTACATCTGTATTTAAATTTGGGAGCTGAGGAGACCTAAAATGTGTGTGGTTCTTCTGCATTTATTTTTACAGGGTTTCTTTTGTGGTTGTTTGACCTTCCACAGCCGCCCCCCCCCCCCCACACACACACCAAATCCCACTGTTTTTCCCCCCCAGAAAAACAAACAAATAAACAAACAAATCAAAACTCCAAACCCAATGAAAACACCAAGTGAGAAACTGGAGAAAAAACCCTCTGAAATGAAACACAAAACTCATACTATATGATTCACTTGGTAAGTATATTTATTTCTTAAATATAAAAAGTTTATATATTGTCCAAAACAAAAAGCTTCCAATTAAAGTAAAATATTGCGCCACAACGATACTCTCCAGTGAACTAACTAGTTAGGCTTACCCTGCTTTCACCTACTTATTTGCTTTGTCAACGTCCAGCCTATTATGAAGTTTTAACTAAACAACTTTGTGGGCCAAACCCCCTCAAATATGCCACAGTTTAGCACCATTTTAATGTAACAAACAGTACACATCCTTGTTCACATATCCAGATTTATGTTCAAATTATAGATCAATCTTCAGAGCAGAGTTTGTTGGGAAATAGTTTTCCATCCTGCAAATATTTTCAAGAGCTTGAAAATTTTTATCAACACAAAGCAGGACAAAAAATTTAAATCTCAAATTTTCGTGAACTAAAAAAATCAAAGAAGTGTTAGGTTTGGGTTGAGTGAAATGTATTGTTTTGACTGAGACCTTTTAGATTTTTAAAATCTTTTTTCAGTTGAATTAGCTTAAATTTACAAACAAAAAGTCATTTTGAACCAGAAAAATATTTTTTGTTTAAAAATATCAAAACACTTAGAATCATAGAATATCAGGGTTGGAAGGGACCTTAGGAGGTCATCTAGTCCAACCCCCTGCTCAAAGCAGGACCAATCCCCAATTTTTGCCCTAGATCCCCAAATGGCCCCCTCAAGGATTGAACTCACAACCCTGGGTTTAGCAGGCCAATGCTCAAACCACTGAGCTATCCCTCCCCCGCCACTTCATTGTAACAATTATAGACTTTTTTTTTTTTCCAAAAACTTTTCAAGTCAGGAGATTCAGAGAAATACCCTGTTTCACAAATCGTTTCAGGTTAAACAAATCGGCATTTTTGATGGGAAAAAAGTTTTGTCCAAAAATTTCCAACTAGCTCTACTTCAGAGTGAAATCAGAGCCTAATGTTTCTAAGATCAAAAATGTTTCAAATGTATTTTCTGTTTACCTAAATTCTTCATAGTGGAATAGAAATAGAAAAGACAAAAATAAAATGAGAAGACCCATATAAAATCCTTAAACCCCACAGGGTTGTTTGATTTGGGTTTTTTTCTGGGAGAAAAAAACAAAATTCTGGTTTTATAATCCTAGTTTTTTCTCATGAGGGGTTCTGATGGTCTTTTTCCTGAGTGTTGTTTTAGATCCGGTAAAGAGAGTTTACAGTGGGCAAAGTGCTCCGAATTTCCATGTTCAGTGGTCTGTTTGTGGACATTCATGTATTTGTAAAGTGCCTATTCCCTTTCCTCCAGTTACTCAAGTTTGGACATTTCCAGCATCTCACCAGGTTTCCATTGTGGTTGTAGTCCCCTGAGGTTCTGTACATGAAAACAAGTGATGTCTGTTTGGATTTCTCAGTAAAGTTCTTGAGTTAGAGAAACTCTGTTCTTTTAAATTTATTTATTTAAACACGTGGATTAAATTGCATATCATATGTTTAATCTGTTATAATAAATGCAAAAATATAGTCACAGTATGCAGAAATAAATAGAGGATGTTTGAAGGTTGGGAGGGCAGAAAGACCTATTTAATTCATGGGAATTAAAACGTGAAGGCATTTCATACAGTTACATATTTGTGGTGTTTAGCTGTTGGTGTTTTAGTCGTCTCCTTCCTCTTTTCTCTGTTCTGTTCAAGTTCTTTTACCACCATTAGCACCATAGTACCTGAGCGCCATTCTGAAGGGTACTGAGCCCTGTCAACTCTCCCTGACTGAGCCTTTAGTTACTGTGGAAATTATTGTGTCATGTGGCCCTGGGGGGTTTTCGCCTTTCTGTGTAGCATGGGGCCCGAGTCACTTGCTGGAGGATTCTCTGGATGGTTCTCTGCACTTTGAAGTCTTTAAACCATGATTTGAGGACTTCAGTAGCTCAGACATAGGTTAGGGGTTTATTACAGGAGTGGGTGGGTGAGATTCTGTGGCCTGTGTTGTGCAGGAGGTCAGACTAGATGATTATAATGGTCCCTTCTGACCTTAAAGTCTATGACTGTGTATGGGTGGCGCTTGCTCAGATTCCCCTCAAATGGAAAATTGTCTCCAGTTCTACTATGACAACAAACATTTTGTTACTATGGCTTCTGAAATGTAGAAGTGCATGCATTGGTTCTGACAGCATATAGCAAGTGGCATACCATAGTAATCAAGAATAAGACACACAGCACTAATTTAAGTTAATGCTTCCTAAGAAACTGTTATGTGAAGTAGCAGTATTTTGAACACAAAAATAAACTGACTAATGGCCAGATTCTGCACCACTTACTTAGGCAAATCCCTGGGAAGTTCAATGAGAGATTTCTCCGGAGAGCGAGATTGTACGGTAGGGATGATATTCATCCCTATGCAATAGACCTGCACAAGATCTATGCATCATTTATATACAAATTAAGAAGTATTTTAAAGACTTAAGTGGGTCTTAAGTAGTGCCTATACCTTGTGATGGAACTATACATTAGTGAATTTTGCTCCAAATGAGGAGTGCTATCAGGCAGGATAATTCAAACTTAATGCACTAACACACAATTTAATTAAAAAAAAAAACCAAGTGGAAATTCAGCTGGTAATCAGCCAGGTAATATTTTTTAATATTTTATTTGTAATGATACAGTTGTTAACAGGAAGCTTTGTATAAGAACTTTTCAACCCTTCTGTGAAAGCTACGCATTAAAGAAGCTTCAAGTGATTTACAGTTTATCTTCAATAATTCATTTTTTCATAATCCTTAAGTAAATTTTCTTCATGTGGAAGCCATAAACTCAGAGATTTCAACTTAGAACAGCGTATTTTGTTACCTTTTCTTACAAAAATAATTCAATTCCCAGTCACTTTCATAGTCTGATACCCTTTACATAGAAGTATGTATTCTATACATTAGTCTGCAAAATGATGTGAACGTTAATTTTCTTGAGTCTTGCCACTATGAGATGTTTATAAATAAAGTCTTTACAGTGTTTGTAACTACTGTATACGTGTGTATTCTGAATGTTGGTAGACTACTGTTTTGAATAAGCCTGTAATATTATACCAGTATAGCAAGAGCTAAAAGTAAGTACACAATGAGTGCTTTTGTGAGATTTACTGTTATTTTATTCCTTACGGGGAAGTAAGTTTCAGGGTGTGTAGCACATAAGCATTTTCCCTAACGCAACCAATTTAGCTTCAGTCATTTAAAGAGCTGTCAGAAAATAGTTCAGAAGGGATCAGCAAACAATGGTAATTTGCCAATTTAAATGTTTAGTTAGTTTTGCAAAAGTCAAAAAATGGAATGTGCTCCAGGAAAATCCTAATAATTTTAATACCACTAAATTGCCAGCAGGTCAGTTTATATGAGAAATTTCATGTTGCCTGCTCTTTACTGTTCTTGTCTAATTATATTGGGCCAGATCCTTGGCCCCAATACAGCCCCTTTGCAACACTGGCAGAGCAAAGGGTCTATAGAACTGGCTTAATTGGCCCTCTGACGATTTCCCTGGCATAAGAGTCCTCCAGTGGTATAGAGCTGGTGTAGCCAGCTCTACACCACTGCTTCTTGTAACCCCTAAGGCATGAACACTATTGTACTCTGGTGATCTCTGGCTTCTGAAAAGGCCTTTTGGTGGGCACTGAAGCTGGGTGCAACTAAGAACTTAAACCAGGGGGTGAAGCAGAATCAGGGAGGCAAAGAGGTGATGTAACAATACATTTTGCCTATGGTCCTCTGCTTAGCACGGCTTGGCTAGACTAGAGGATCTAGAATTTCATGTGACAACAAATACTTTTAAATGCAAATGTTTTTAAGGTAAACTGCAAATTAAAAATGTAAAATTAAGTTCAGACCTGAAATATATGCTAGACACCCCAAGTAATCAATCAATTCAGAGCATGCAGAATGCAAGTTTAAACTATCCCCTTTTTACTTCTTTTTCTCCCCTGAATAATCTTATTTCCTAGAAAATGACAAAGTCCTTTCCAGCACCAAGTGCAAGTCATGTAGCTTGTGATGTCAGAATGACACCATCTCAAAATATACCAATGTAAAAGGAAGTACCAAGAGAATTACACAAAATAGTTTACATGTTTAATTAGATAAATGGGCATTTAGGACCCAATTCAGGAAAGCACCTAAGCACATCCTTCATTTAAAGCATTTACTTAAGTTTTGTTGAAGTCAATGGGACTTAAACATGTACTTACAGCTAAACACATGCTTAAGTGTTTTGTGGAATCAGGCCTTCACATTTAACTCTGGACATAGCTCAGGGTTTGTTTGTTTTTTCATTTTTGCTTTTTTACTTCATCTGAAATAATTAATATCCAGTCACTATCCATCCTTTATTTTGAAATCTTAGAAAGTTTTAAGGGAGAAATCGTGACTCCACAAGCTACCATTGACTGTAATGGATCCAGGATTTTGCCAAAGTTATTTTATATCTTTTATTGCACAGGACGGTCTATGTGGCAGTACAACTCCCCGCAATTTCTCCCCCCCACAATTTTCTGATTAAAAACACATCTAGATCTTCAGACAATCCATTGGTTTCGACCCACTCCCGTCAGTAAGCACATTCACCACTTGTGCTTTTTCTACACTTCACTAGAGGAAGAATAGTGAAGTGCATTCTTGAGAAGGATTCATTAAGCCCCAAAGGTGTGACCTACTTTCCTGTTACACAAATCAGTTATGCAGATCTGTTATACTACTTATCTTCATGCTACAACTTGGCATGCATGAGAGATGATGCCTAGAGTAAAATACCAATACTGCAGATTCATCCTCACTATCCCCAGGTAACCTGCACTCTTTCTTACCTGAAAAAATGTTGAAGAGATGTAATGCTATTGCAAAACTACCTCCCCTCCCATTGAAATGCAGACATGCAAGAGAGAGTTGCTAACCTTTAATGAATGGCTTAAAAAATAAGCCCAGTAGTGTCCCAGATTACCTACAATGTGTAGCACGTCTACACTGCCTTTCTTGCCATGCCACTCCATGGCTCCTTCTGATTTTTTTTCCTGTATGGTAGAAGGAAAAATGCTAATCTTTCTCTAACACTGCAAAGAAAGGGATAGCACAGAACAGTCTGCATGTGTCTACAGCAGTCTCTTCACTTGAGCTAAGAGCACCGTTTTCACCATCAGGTCTCATATCTTGGCCATTAGTAACTAGTTGCCCACTTATGAAAAAAATATGGTTTTTCTAGAGATTAGACAGTCAAGGGTCACACACAAATGCCCTCTGCAATTTCTTCACTTTGTGCTCTCTTGAAAACAGATCTAGCACACAGAATTGTGGGAAATCATTCCTGATTTCCTGTGGGCACTACTGCAACACACATAACTGCTTTTTTACTGGTTTCTAAACAGCTTATGTATTGGAAGGGTAAAGCCCCACTGATGTTGCTGTATAAAAGCACTGCTTTTCTCAGAAGAGCTTTCAGAGTTAATACTGTGGAGTTCTTCGAAAGGTTTTTTTTGTCACTTTATTAATGCTATTAAAAGAAATATCAGGAAAAAAGGTTAATGTTGGCATTAGAACTGGGTGAATAGTGTGAGAAAATTACACATGAACATCTTGGTGACTTCTAAAAAGAATGGTGCTGCGACCATTAGTGGACCTACTTACTGGCAAACAAACTTTCAGGTGAATGTTTCTGTTGTCTGAATGATTGTGGAGAGGGAATCTTGGGCTTGTCGCAGGAGTAATTTATAAAGCTTATATCCATCAATCAGGGAACAGAAATTGTACCATGTGACTTAAGTAGCCAGTCCCACAGTTGGAATATTGAATTGTTAAAGTTGAAACACTTGAAGCAATACTAGCAGCAAATCATTAGCAAGTAAAACCATAGGCTGAAAAATGTTTGCCCAAAACATTTATCAAATGATTTCAAATAGGGGACAAATTAGTGAAAATCTGGGTCTGTTTGTAGACAATTTGCAAACATGAAAAGTGATTAAACACACTAAATAACTTATTTATTGTTAACTGTTCATCAGAAGCACCATGCTACTAAAACTGGTGTTTGATGGGTGCTCCAGAGGTTTACTAGCAAGGGGAGTAACATTCTCATCTGCCTTTTTACTCCATTTAAGTTTTGTTCTGAACTGGAGGCCTATGTCTTAGACTGGGAGATGAGACTTCACCAAGGTTGGCATTTTATAAAAAGATAGCAAATAACCAAATTCTATCTTCACGTGTTCGCAATGGCACTCCTGTGAATTTCCCTGAAAGCTGTGCTTACATCCAGAGGCAGAATTTGTCCCAAAATGTATTGGCAGTATAGTGAAAGTAGTTTGTAGTGAAGTGGAATGAGGGAAAGAGACACATTTTGTGTCCATGTGAATTTTTCTGTCACAAAAGCATGTTGTGCAAAGCCTTAAGAAATGAAAATTATCTGCTCATATATTATAATTTAACTAAATCAAGATGTCTCTATCTTCACTTCCTCTCAATCTCTCAGCAAAATCTCATTTTTTCTTTTCTCTTCTTTTCTGACATTCAAGCTTGGATTAGGTAAAGACTGAGGGGAGTGAGGGGTAGGGTGACCAGATGTCCCGATTTTATAGGGACAGTCCTGATTTTTGGGTCTTTTTCTTATATAGGCTTCTATTACCCCCCACCCCCGTCCCGATTTTTCGCACTTGCTGTCTGGTCACCCTAGTGAGGGGTAGGGGGAGGAGTCACTTTCAGAACAAAATCCCATAGTGATATATTCTATATGGAATGTTATGATGTCACTGGCTCCCCTGGTTCCTGAGCTTGGAGTAGTTTGATCTCCTGGTAGCTCAGTGGTGTGATATTGAGCATGATTGTAGTCTCATGTCAATGAGTGAATGAGACTAACGCAGAAATGTCAGTTTTTGCTCTCTTGCCCTTAATCACTGATCAGGACAGGCAAGTGAATAGGGACAGACACAGGGATGGATACTAAGCAGCAAGCTGAAACTGAGCAATCCTCATTGACTCTCTATCCTGTGCGCTGAATGAGACAGAGGTTCTGAAAAACAAATATTAAAAGTGATCATGAATTTAAGGACTATGGGTAAAATTTCTAAAGTGCTTAAGTGCCTGAGGAGCCTAAGGCCCATTGTGACATAAGTACTTAGGAGCCTAAGTCTCATTGACTTTCAGTTAAGTCTCAATTACTTTATTACTCAGCAATAAGGCCTGTAAAGGGTGTAGTACTATTCACAGTAGTCAGCTGAAGAACTTACACTAGAACTCATGGTGTCCTCCGTGTGCTCAGCGCAGTGAATATTATTCACAATACATTATTCGACCAGCTCTCCTATATATGACTGCAAGGCTGGGAGTCCAGTGAGACATTTGAATAGCCAGGTTTTAAGCTGCAGAAGCCAGCTTTGACCAAGTCTTATGTACTGGAAAATTTAGCGACATTTTGCAGTCTATTTTATGTTAAACCACCCAATACCTGAATGCATCAAAGGTCTGATACTGCGAGTTGCTGAGCAGCTTTATCTCCAGTTGCACTTGACAGGAGCAAAGGGCACTCCGCACCTTGCAGGCTCAGAATCTGGAACTCAAAGGAGTACACCAGTATGTTCTGTAGAAGCCATGTACTTTACTTTTGTTTGGTATGCACAGTAGGGTTCCACTCCAGATCTAAACTAAAGGTAATCATGTTCCACTCTTGTGTTTCCTTGCAGACAGCAGCCTCAGATTCCAATCACCACAGGAACAGGTGTTGTCTATCCTGGTGCTATTACCATGGCAACTACCGCACCATCACCTCAGATGACATCTGATTGCTCTAGCACCTCTGCCAGTCCGGAGCCCAGCATCCCTGTCATTCAGAGCACTTATGGTATGAAGACAGACAGCGGAAGCCTTGCTGGAAACGAAATTATAAATGGAGAGGATGAAATGGAAATGTATGAGGACTATGAGGATGATCCCAAATCAGACTATAGCAGTGAAAATGAAGCCCACGAGGCTGTCAGTGCCAACTGAGGAGTGTTTGCAGAATTAAAGTACTCTGACTCTTTTGATTTTTTGTTTTTGTTGAACAAAAAGTTCTTAAAGAGCCTGCATGCATGTGTGGCTCCTACAGTTACATCAGCAGAATGGTCTTAAATGTTTCTTAACGTGTGAGACAGATTGTTCCCCTAATTTTCATGAACCTTTTTTTTTAATTTAGGTGAAGACATATATTAAATATCAGACATTGGGACTTGAAAACTTATATGAATCAATAGCTGTCTTACAAGTCTTACCTTTTGTCTCTTGTCTTTTTTTTTTTTTTCCTATTTGGATGCTGATAAAGGTTTAAGTTTTTGTTTTAGATGGGGGTTATACATTCTCACTCAGGTATGCTGTGCCAGCCTACAGGTTGTGAATGTGTTTTTATTCTGGATTATTTTAGAAAACAAAAACTGAAGATTTCATATTGTGAAACAGAACAAGTCCACAAGTGTACGCATCTGTGTGTCAGAGCTCATCTTTTAAACAAACTGAATTCCACTTTTTCCACATGTATAGCTGAACTTCTGATGTGCCAAACTTTTCATAACTTTTGAATCTTAACATTTTAAAAAAGTCTTAAGGGAGACACTGTAAAGTCTTAGACAATCCTTTGGCATCTTAAAAAAAATATATGTAAACATAATTTTTTTCCAGAAAATGGTAAAGTACTCAGGAATCTGGAGACAGGATATTCTTAAGTAGTGAACAAGGTTGCCACAGTGCATGTGCCCAATTGCTTTTGCCTCTTGATATGCCATTAGCGCAAAATATTAAGCACAAAAGCGCGATCACCAGCTATGAACAGGCCTGTCTTAGCAGTGTGAGGCCACCTCTGACTACATTCTCTATCCCTTTGCTTTTAACCCTTGCATTCAGTCTTAACACATTTTCTCTTAAATAATTTATTCATTCCAGAGTGTCAAGGGTGCAAATACTTAATATTTATTTTAAAATGTACTGTTGGTGGCATTACATTTATAATTCCTTATGACTGTCTTAAAGAGCCCTTTCTCTCTCTTCCCCCAAAACATGCAGGTGCCTGAAAATAAAAAATGCACCTGCTTCCCAAAATAAAAGTGGAATTTGTGAATGGAAAATCCAATTGTTTCCATAACACTATATATCCAAAGAACATCTGGAACCACTATACTGCATGTAATGCAAAATAGAATGAATACTTTTAATATGTACATATAGTACATATACTCCTATATATTTGTGTGTCATGATACACATCTATACTTTATACAATATACAGATGAACAATCAATGGAGACAGGTGCATTCAATGTCTCTTGAGAATCTGCAGCGATGGATTTGTAGGGCCTGTAGAACCAAGTAGTGAATCAAGGTTCTGTACATCCCCATTCCAATGGTCACCTGCAGGAGCTTTCTGATATCTTCAGTGTATTTATGCAGTGATTTATTTGTGAAATTCTTTCGGGGGAAAGTCACACAAAAGTCTGAATTGCAGAGCAAGGCAAATAGTGCATTACAATAGATTTATCAAATATTAGTAGGGTGACCAGATAGCAAGTGTGGAAAATCTGGACAGAGGGTGGGGGGTAATAGGAGCCTATATAAGAAAAAGTCCCCAAAATTGGGACTGTCCCTATAAAATCAGGACATCTGGTCACGCTAAATATTAGCTGTATGGGAGTGGGAGCCAGAACTCCTGAGTTCCTTTACTGGCTTAGCCATTGACTGGCTGAGTGACTTTGGGCAAGTCATTTAAGCCACAGTCCTATGAACGCTTACGCATGTATTTAATTTTACTCACATATATGAGTCAAACTACGTATGTGTTTGCAGAATTAGGGCCTTAATGTCTCTGTGCCTCAGTTTCTCTATCTGTAAAATGAGGATAATGATGTTTCTTTATATCATAGGGGTATTAAGAAACTTGATACATGATTGTAAGGTGATTTGGGATATTTGGATGAAACCTGCTATAAAATGCAAACTATTATTATTTGTATTATTAGAAACAATATCAGTGACAAAGAAAACTTCTGGCAAATATATGGGGGAAGAAGAGAGGGAACACTCCCAGGTTGAGAAGTTACTGAATGTTCAGAGACAAAGAGAATATAAAAAGGGAGAATTTTTCTTCTTTTCTTCACTCCCACTCCACTCTTGATACTCACAAATAAATCACTGTGCATAATAGACAGTACTGGGGGGCGGGGTCTGATCCTGCACTTGTGCTGAGCGTCCTCAACTCCCACTGACTTTACTGTGAGTTTAAGGTGTTCAGCACCTCCGCGAAGCACTCAGCATCTTGAAGAATCAGACGTGCAAATAAATATATATGGACCTGATCCAGCCCCCCATTGATTTCAATGGGAATCTTCCCATTGACATTAAGGAGCATTGGATCAGGCCCCATATGACTAAATAGGTACAGTATAAATACAGGTTATCTTCATGCCCGTCACACAATCTTGCAAAGCTTCCTGTAAGATCTAATGATGAGTTGCTGTGCTGTGAGCTGTCATTTCTCTCACAACTGCAGCTGTTTGAGTGGAGATAACCGGTGTTACCACTGTAGGAATCACATCTAAATGTGCAAAAACTATGAAGATTGTTCAGTTTACAGGACGATTTAAAAAGGTAATGACACAGAAACACAGTGGTCAAATTTCTCTGACCATTTTGTAATTTGGAACAAAATGCTATATTTTTACTATTTATTAAGTGTGTTCTAAGTCCATGTCTAATAGCAATAAACTGGTCTAGCCAAGACTTTAAAGGCATATGCTGTGTCATTAGCTGGTGAGCGCCCTCTTTAAGCTGGCTAAGGTACTGATAGAAAGTGTTTTTTTGTTCTTAATATTTCTTGGAGATTTGAACTGTTTTTAATACATCTAGCTTGGATTAGGTGGGAGGGTACTATTATTTCCTAAAGAACAACTATTTATTAATGTCTTACAGATTTCACTAGTTCTAAATATCTCTCCCTCCCCCACCTCATTTCTTTTCTCTTTCTCTATTCTTTCTGTTTCTGTTGCATAGGTAGAATGCTGTATTGCTAGTATTGTATTTTATGTAATTATTTTTGCACAAAGGCAAACATTTAGATTAGTAGGTTAATTTTTTTAAATTTTATGACCATGCCAAAATAATATTCTGCAGGCTGGTGGAGAACAAAGGACTGTTCTTTAGGACTGAAACTTGATTTTGCTTGTAGTACAAAAAACACACACTCACAGATGTTGTTTCGTAAGTGTTATAAGCACTGGATATAAATGGTATTTTTTATCACTTCTGACTAATGTGAAACTGTTGTACGAAAACTACATGAACAAAAGTCATCTGTTTCGACTCGTGTGGGCCTGCCTCACAGTTGCCGGATTTGAGTCATTTTTATGTCTTATTTCATTTATTTATGCAAAATACATGTATGTATGAACACTTTGTTTTAGCTCCAGCCCTGCCTCAGTGCTCATGCTCTGTCACTTAAAGCCACATTCTTGAAAATGATTGGCTATTCAGGAATCACCAGATTGTAAAAACTGCATTTATTGGTTTGAGAAGTGGGAGGGAAGTAACTGAATCTAAATTGTGCATATAAGCATTTTATTGTATTTATTAGCCGACATTGGCTCTAAAATGTCAGTGGAAATCAAGGAAGGACAATCATAAGGAAAAATGTCATTTTTACTTTATCAATTGGAGCTCAAAACAAAGTTTTTGATGAATTTACCATCTCATTTTAGATTTTTTTTAAAAAATTGTGTAAATATAACATAGGAAATAGAATTTTATTTTTTGTTCATGGATACTTAGTGAAGTATAAGTTATGTATTTACTTTGGTTCTGTATCAGTGTATGTTGGTCCATATTAAATGCTGACAAGTCGCTGTACCTCATGTAGATGCTGAATTTACACCCGCAGTGGGAGAGCAGTATTGTGGACCTGTGGCTGGGACAGCAAGATGCCTCACTTGTGCTCTCGTTGAATTTTGATTGCATATTCCACAAACAGAATACTTTTTTTCTTTTTTCTTATAGAAAGTTTATACATACCAAATTTCTAGTACAGCTGGTAGGAAACTCAATTTGCTTTGTGAATCCAAGCAAAACTGATGAAATAGTTTCATTCCTATTTGAAAGCAGATAATGAATGGCATTTTGGAGGCAACAACACATGCCTCAAGAAGATTATCATCATTAAGAGAGCCCTTGCAAAGCTAATTAGATTTAATACTGTTAAACTGGTGATTGTTGTGTTCATTATGTCATGATATCGTCATATCAGGAGTTAAAAACAGGAAAAAATATTGGCAAAGAGGACATGTGGGATTGTTTTCTAAGCATTGAGTGTACCACAGAATAATTTGATTTTAAAAAAATCATGCCATTCAGGTAATGCACAAATATAGTAAAGCTATTTTTACTGTGAACTGAAACAGTTTTACAGTATATTTCCCTATTTAGTTAACAGATGCAATATATTTTCTTTTTGGAAAGTTAAAGAAGACTTACTTTCAAGAGAAGAACACTCCTGAAGCTGTCTGGTGCCAGCTAGAGGTAAATTGCTGACTTCACTTGGTGTTTAACGAAACAGAAATTAAAGTCTTAATGGAATAGAACCTCTGATTTTCAGGGTACATGTTCACATGGGGAAACAACCCTCATGAAAGGGCCCAATTCTGACCCATGTACATGTTCATGTATCACCATCTAGCTTGTGAAACCAGCGGCTGAGAATCCATGGGATCAGGATGTTCTCCTAAATTGGTGTGTTTAGGCTCCTCAAGAGGTAGGGTGAGGGTGAACGATTGGATTGCTACGGAGTGGGAACTCCAAAATTAATGACTACGCCATTATTCAATGAGGGTTATGTACAGAAAGTACTACACCCTGTGAAAAGAGTACAGCAGTCGGTTGAAAACAATGCCTGTTTAGAGTGTAAACACAACCATGCCCTAATACTAAATTCAAGCATGGTCCCCGCATTGTCCCTAGGGTTTACTGTTTTTTTGTGTTGTCAAAGACATGAAGTTTCTTGAAACTTTATCAAAATCATTTTTAGTAAGAAATATTGCAAGGCCCCCAGCAAAACACACAAGTATCTGCTTAACTTTAAGCATGTGAGTAGTGCCATTGAAATGAATGCAACACCACTAAGTTGTTCAAAGTTAAGCATGTGCTTAAATCGTTTGCTGACCCAGGGTTACAGTGCCAACAACTGCCCTAGAAATGCAGCCAGTAGAATGTATGATATAATTCTTCATATTTGTAATGAGAAGTTGACAAACTGTCTCAGACCCCAGGCGTTTGCATGCTTGTTTAAGACTCAAGTTGGCACTTAAGCGTGTTCGTTTAAAAAAATTATATAACCTCATTTGATCTTTTACAAAACACTTGCTCTTTCTCCTTAAATAACTTCTTCATCCAAACACCTTTTTTATATAAACCCATTATAGTCTGTGATTTTTCTCAGATGATATTACATTTTTGATATACTGTAATGCCCTGATCCTACTACAGAACAAGAAAAGCATTAAAAGATATGTATATGGAAACATATTTCATTTGACTCCACATCCCTTTTAAGTACCAGATGCATTTTAAAAAGCTGACAAAGAAGTATTCTGAGAGTTCACACATTGGGTGCAAAGGGGTGGGGGGAGGGGCTAAAGGAAAACTTATCGAATTGGTATTTATGGCAATATGAAAGCTATAAAGCAACTTAGTGACATTGCTTGCTTTGTAATTTCCGCTTTCTTAAAAAACACAAGTGAGGTCCTTGGTGCTCTTAGAGTATGGGGAATGTGCAAATATTTAACTGTTTGTATGCTGCACATTGCAGACTTGCTAGTGTGCATTCTCCGTTTGTCTTCCTTTGTCATTTGTGTTTTGCTTTCTCGAAAGCACCATTTTTTCCCCTCCTTCAGCTTTTAACAGAGTAGGATGTTTAGCATTTATGTTCACTCATTATTGTATTTGCCATGTAAAAATTTTTTTATTACATTAAGACAAGCTTATAAGCTGTTACTACATAACTTATCTTACTGTAACTCTTATTTCCTGACATTGTAATTTGTTTGTGATGTATATTGTGAGATTGTACTCTATGTTAATTTAATCAGCACAATTCACTGACATGCTGGACTGACATGCTAGCTGCTGTTTCCAATTGTAAAGTTTGTGTAGAGCTGTTGGGACAACTGAGACTCTCTTGTCAAGGTACTATGCTTTGGTTCCTATAGCAACACTGTGGGTGTGGCTCTTAAAATGCTAGAGCTGCTGTTTGTACACCCACTAGCAAATTTTAACTGGCAGGTTTTCTTTGTAGAAATTCTATATACAATGCAGGTACCTACCCTGGGCCCATGGCTGGTAAATATTTGGGCGTTTAGAGGAAAAACTAGTGTCTATTGCTGCTTTGAATATGTTTTAAAGTCTGAAAATGTAAATAATTTATCAAAAAAAAATCTTGTACAGTCCAGTGTAAAGTTTTTAAATGAACTTAAAGGTTGCCATCACATCTTTCTCACACTCTCCTCTGGATACAGTAAAAATGAAAAAAAAAAAGTTTGCTAAGGATATTGATTTAAAACAAAATCTGCTCTCAATTAAAAAAAAAGAGAATCCTTATTCTTAGCTGTGCTTCATTGCATAAACAGACGACTTTGATTTTGTTGTGCAGTATTGACGTGAGGTAAATTAAATATTAAATAATCTTTCAGTGGTACATTTAAGAGTCTTCTCCTCCTCTGCCTCAGTAATTAATGGAAAAGACACAACTGAAAGACACAGTCCTTATACAGTATATTCTGGTGTATGTTGGCACCTTACCTACATGTTTGGGATTGCGGGGGGATTTTTTTTTTTTTTTTTTTTGCACAAGGTGCTTTCCTGATATGTTAAACATGTCATCTTTGGGTGATACCGTATATGCCATGATAGGGGTGTAGACCCCTCAGGGGAGTGTCTATAAGACTGCCTATTTATGCTCATTTACCTCAAGACTGTCCTCTCTACCCTTAATCTATTCACCATCACTCCATCTTTTGTACTGCTGTTGACACTTACAAATTAAAGATAAATTTTGTTTTATGACATATGCGTGTGGCTTTTTCTATGCCTCTTCCATTATTTATTATGAAATCTGTCAGTCTTTGAATTACGATCAGAAGGAATGGCTAGACAGGAAAAGGCCACTTGGCCCAGTCATTCTGCCCGCTTTAAGTTTATCAACCCCACCTTCCTACACTTCACTGTTTTTCTCAAAGCCTTTGCATCCACAAAGACATTTCTGTCTCCAAAATCCATCTATCTGCCTTGATAGACTTACTTGATAGGATAGTTTCTTTGATAGCATTCACTGTACACTGCTGTGTAAGCAGAAAATGCTTGTGGAAGCAACGTAATCTGAGATGGGTTTTTATCGAGTGGAAATGAGACAACACATATCCCCTCTTTGTTTGCCTCCTTTATTTTTTCCCCATCCCATCATAAAACACTTCAACTCACTAACCAAACTCGACAACATGAAAAACTGTAAGGCCATATTGCTTTGTCTGGGAACTGCTCTCCTTCCTATATTATGGTTGGCTTTGTGGATTAGTCATTACTTAGTCACAGTTCTCCTAGGAAAAGAATAAATTACATTGAAGTGTACTGTAATAAGTATAATGTAATAGAGACTGATGGCTGTGCATTACATCAGATTTTAGGCCTGTTTCTGTTATTGCACAAGCCAAACATCTCCAGATGTCCAAGAAGGAATGAATCCTTCCCTCCCTGGAGACAACGTAACACACAAGCCTATTAAAAGGATACATCAAGTTATGAAAGCTCTATGATTAAACATTTTAGGGTCAAATGTGGATGCCAATTAAGTAAATGACCAAAAAAATGGACTTGAGTGATATTAAGATTTGGTCCTTAGTAAATAATGGAAGAGTTATTCCACTGCAACTGCAACACTAAACCCCCATCAAGGAGGAAAAGGAGCATAACTACTGGAACTGCACTACAAATGACATGGAAATGACCAGACTGCATTAGAAAACAAAGACAGGAAAGTGATGGGTCCAACTTAAACTAATAAAGTTAAGGAAACCCAGAGCTGAGGCCTATGCTCTTGTTACCGTGTCTAGATTTTGAGCACATAGAGTAGGTCTGAGATGAGGGTCCAGATCTTTAGCTGGTGTAAAGTGGTATACCTCCACTGAAGCCAATTTACACCAGTTGAAGGGCCCAAGGGTGCAAAGTTAGCTTTTATTTTGAACTTTAAAACTTTTACTAGTTGGCTGTGAGTCTTTTCATTGATGTAGTTTATAGCTGAGAAAAATGATCACAAAGACACACAATCTGCAAAACAATGATGGTGACTATGTCCATGTAATTGCCATGAGTGTCCATTAAGAGCACAAGGGGATGAGAAACAGGCTGTGAGGAGCCACTGCTCCCAACGCCAGCAACCAGGCAAACTACTTCCTTGAAACACAAGATTGTGCTAGGAGTTACACCCAACTAATGCATCATGGAGGGGACCATGTGCCCAGAAGAGTGAGATGCTGGAAGACAGGCCTGTCTAGCGAAGGCAGCTAGTGTGTCTACTGAAACCAGATGCAATTATTAGCTGAGAGCAGGTCAGTGAGCACACTGTCCCTTCTTGTGGGAGCAGCAAAATGTGCTCGTGATGCTTGATAGTGGCCAACCCTGCACAATCTTGCCTTGCACCATCAGATTTAATTATATGGAGGACACAGTTAACAGCCTCTCTGTTCATCATTATTGCTCTGGCTTGCTTGTGATACAGTAGTTCAAATCCAACATTTATAGGATGCAAGCTTAAGCCCTAATGAGATTAATAATCAAACTGCTCTGCATGCACATGGCATTTTCGAGATGAAATATCAAAGTGATTGCCAAATATTCGTTAAGCCTCACAACTCCCCTGTGAGACAGGTACGTATTATTACTCCTGGTTTAGCAGTGGAAAAACTGAGGCACAGAGCAGTTGAGCGACTTCTCTGAAGACAGCAAATGACAGGAACAAGCAAGATTAGAACTTAGACGCTCCGCATACTCAGGTGTGGTTTCATGCTGCTAGACCACACTCTTCCTAGACCAGAACCCAAGCTGCAGCTTTAGCATACAGATTTTGTTCAGCACACACAATGAATGGTTTGGTGCCATTGTGGCTGATTACTGTTAATATTTTTCTAAATTAAAATGTGCTCTATGAAGTCCTGCTTTCCCATTGGTTGCTGTGCTGCTATTTTTTCAGGAGTTAATTACTAGCATAAAAGCCAAATAGTAGCAGCTGGCACAGGAAAAAAAAGACACAGTAATTGATTTATTTTTTAAATATATGGTTGATAATAGCAACCATGTGCTCCAGGTTGTGTCTTTCCCAGCACTTAATTACCAGATGGGTTAAGGGCCTTCAACTACTGCAATTGGTCATTAGCTACCAGGAAGTGTCCTTCCTGTCATCCATTATTGCTTAATTGTATGGAGACCCACTTGAGTTGAGGACTGTTAAAGCTGTTGATTAATTGGACTCTGGCCCTTAATAGTTCTAATAGTCTATCATATCAAGGCCACAGTAGGTTAGCATTTGGGTTCTTGACATGATAGTCCATAACAAATTCCTTCAGAGCTATTCTAGTTTATATTAATGCCTATTGGATGATTGACACAGTAAAACATAATTGCCCTGAAAAAATCATTTTGGTCAGTTGTATTAAGAACCACTTAGTGACACTTTAATTCACTTTGACATGGCAGCCTCTAAAAGCTTCCACGCTCATATTAAAGCCTACTTAGCGGCTTGTGTAGTGTTGCAGTTCATCAGGGAAGGATCACTCAGTTTTGCTATGGAGAGCAACAGGTTCTCATAAGCGCTTCAAACATTTCCCCTCAAATATTCTATCAATTTACAAAAACGCTTGAATTCCCTTCAGCTGTGTTTATGCCCCATTGTGTGTGTACTGTCTGCAAATAGTTTAGCAAATAACTTATCAGCAAGAATATTCCTGCAAACAGCAGATTTTTAGTGAAGGTCAGAGGAATAATCATGGACAGTGAATTCTGAATGTGTATTTGCACCAAAAACCTAATTATGTGAGTGAAATACCTTAAGTTAGACATGTACCGTGGGATCCACAAAGGGACTTAGGCTTCGCCACATGGAGCATCGCAGCACCTAAGTTTCAGGTGCTTACTAACTCATGGAGCAACACTGCAATTCACCTCGCTGAATTGGGGGCATCAGGCACCCAAGAGATGAATGGAGAGAATTAGGTGCCTAAAAATGTGATTACCAAATCCAGCACGCTAAAGGCCAGCCAATGGCAGATGCTGACCAGAGGGGTCAGTGTTAATGTCCACTCTTCTCTCAGACACAGGCATCTAAATGTGGACTGCAGTGAAGTGCCTAGCTCTGCTAGTGACCCACAAACAAGAACCTCTCTCCTTGAGCCAGAAAGCTTTGGCACCTAAGTAATTTCTTGTGAGAATGAGTTAGGCGCCTGCCTCACGCCACACAAAAATGGGAGGGAAGGAGGTGGCGGTAGGCCTGGGGTTAGAGCTTTCACTGGGGATGTGGTAGAGTCCAGATCCAGTACCCTCTCCCTGCTAGAGGGAGAAGGAAGGATTGGAACATGGGTCTGCAATACCTCTTGGGAGTGAGCTCTAACCACTGGACTATGGGATATTCTGATGTAAACCAACTCTCCGAGTCCAGCTTGTGACCATATGTAGGCATCATGGTAGGCCCCTGGGTGGTATGCCACAGCATCAATGGACATTAATTTGGCATGTTCATCACAAGTGTTCAATGGCGGCTTGTATAGGAATGGGGAGCGGGGTCATGCTATGGTTTCCTGATGCAGATGTATGTTCCATTAACCACTCCCAAGGTGCATAAGAAGGCTGCCGGCCAGTATAATTTGACCATGTTTTTCCCACTGGGTGGCTGGGTCAGTGGGGAAGTCAATGTACTCTTGTTACTTGTCCAGTGATGGCCTCCAGAAATGAGTCCAGCACCCTGGCGGCCATAGGCCGCTGACGAGTGTCTGTGCAGTGACCTGATGAAAAGCTCCTGTGGCCAGTATAGTCAGGGGTGCTGACTCTTGAGGAGATGAATAGTGCCTGGCTCCTGCGGGTGGTGGCAGACAGGTCATCCTGCAGCATATCGCAAAGACGGTGGCATGTGATTGGGTCCAGCCTATTGGGCTGGATAGATGCACACTGGGAGATTCCCCATGAAATGGAAATGGGGAAGAGTACGTTCTCACAGAGGGTTGCTGGACTCAGGTTTGGAAAAATGTTTAGGGCAAAATTTCCCAAACTTGGCACTTAACGTTAGGCTTCTAAACCCATATTTAAGCACCTAAATATATATGTGGCCTAATTTTCAAAACTGCCAAGCTCCTTTACCTCATATTAATCTCAATGGCTTTTGTGGGTGCTTAGCACCTTTGAAAATCAAGCCACTTAGATTTAGGGGTCTTAACATGAGTTTAGGAATATAATTTTAGGCACTGGGCTTTAAAAATGTTGTGCCCAGTGCCAAGCTCACTTATATTTACAATAGCAAAATAATATTCTTAGATGCATGTCTGATGCTAATAAAACAATAGCTCTCGCATGCAGTTATTCAAACAATTTAGTATCAGGTTAACATTCTGGCCCAGATCCTTAAAGGTATGTAGGTACCTAACTCCTATTGAAATCAATACATTTGAGGATGTGGGTCTCGATTCTTGTTAGTATTTTTTTTTTGAAGTGGAGGGGGGTTGTGAATTTGGCATTCTCATTCTCTAAAAGGGCTTGTGGATTTAGTTCAGCATTGTGAAATATTGAGCATGATTTTCACATTTATCTCATTTATGCCTAGATAAATCAAACATGTAGCAACATAATACTAAATCTTGTGATGTGTACACATTAACAGTGATACTGGGAAGGTGCTATTCCTAACAAGTGGTAACCACAATTGTATTATCACTGATTCTAAATTGTGGGTCTTTGGTCACAGTGTTGGCTAACCAGAACACATTCTGGGAAGGGGCGGTGTTTCCAGAAATGCTAAAGTTTATGGTATAATGATTCAACGAGTAGTTGGTAAGAGGCAGATAATTATACATGAAGAAGAGCAGTCTGTGTACTAGGAGCCATGTGTGTTCTTACTTCTGCATATTCAAGAAGGTAATGTAAGACTTTGTCATATGGAGAATAAAGAAGTGACTGGTGGTTTCTTGGCAATTTAACTTGTGGTCTGCTCTCTTTTGTAAGGGTCTTGCTGAGGTGTATTGCAATTAGCACACCTATTTGATGGAAAGCAGTGACTCAACACACTCGCCCTACATGCGATTGAATTTCAATTCCTGTCAAATGGTCTAAAATATTTGGGACACTGTATTCTTCCTACTACTGAGGACTGCAAGATGTGGTTAAAATTCAATAGAGTTAATTAAGAAAAACTGGAGCGCAAAGACCTTAATGATCAAATTACCCAATCACAATGAAATATTTCAAACATCAGGAAATCCACACTTGAGGCAAGACTTCAGTTAATTCCACCAGAATAGCTGCAGCTGCAGTAAAAGCAAAGGATAAGTGCTGGAGATGCAAAAAAGAAAAGAAACTTGAACATTTGGCCACATGTTAAGAGAACAGAAAGCAAAAAAGCTTTATGGAAAACTTTCAGTACAACACCATCTACTTCCAGAGGATGAGCTCATCATTTTATAGACTAGGAAGTTTTTCTATTTTTAACCGTCTGGATCTAGGTGAAGAGGTGGGGGTGAGGGGCACATCCTAAGCTTACTCCATGGTTCCTCACAGTGACAAAATCCTGATTCCTATATGAACAGATATCCTCTTCCATTCAGACTGGAGAGAGCCATTAATGACCTGATAGCACCAGAGGGCTTCTTTTCAGGAGAATGATCAGTTACAGATATTGCCTAATGTAGTTCTATTTCACTGCTTTATGAAGAAGATTATTTCCATTAAAATAGTCACACTTCAGATCATGGATGCATGTATATATAGTTGGTAAAGTGTTGTTAAATGATTACTAGGTGTCTAAATAAATGGTTAATCCACTGGTGTAGAGTCCAATAGGTCTATTAATCATACAATCCTTTATTAAATATTTTAAAATGTACCCTTAATATGAAGTGTGACCAAAATAATTAAATTCTCATACATTTTGGGTCTGCTCCAACTCTTATTATATTCAATGGAGAGACTCCATGGTAGTCGTCAGAAGTTAGTTTAGGTCCTAGCAGGGCAAAGCTCAGATAGTTTGTTAGCCAGAAAATGGAATGTTCTTTTTTATTCGTTGTTACTAGTTCCTTATTACAATATAGTAGGACATTGCTCTTTGAAAAGTCATCTGGCATTCTACAGTCATAATATTGTTAGTATGTCACACAGACCCAGACTCAGTGTGTACCACTAAGCACTCATAGTTTGTCACTCTGCAGTGATTACAGTACTGCAGTATTGAAAAATGCCACAGTTACTGCAGGTACCTGAGATGGTGAACGTGAAGGTTCTGCAAGTCTGTAGGATGTCATTGTAACACCAATTTGACACTCTATATCACCTTCTGGTATGCGTAGGTAATACCTGTAATACACCCAATTTCTGATGTCACAAATAAAATAGTATCTCCATATCAATGCTTATGCTCCATTGCAATGTGCTACTGATAATCATTCACCCTTACCAATAATTCCCTTCAGTATTTACCAGAAAAAATGACTAAATTTTTGGAATAATGCTTTAAATGTACCATGAAGCTCAGGGGTTGGAATGAACAAGTCCTCTTAAACCCTGCTGCTTAAGGATGGCTAAGAGGGTAACTCATATTTCCAGTTCTCAATAGTTATCATTATTTTGCGGAACACTGACAATACATTCTTTACAGTCCCTACCATCTTGTGAGTACTCTCTCTCTTCCTGCCCCCTCCATCTCCCTCTCATATATTGTGCAAGAGTTTCAAGTGCTCATCACCCACAATTTGGCTCAGATATTTCAAAGGAGCTCTGTATCCATTTGAGCACCTAAATAAGAGCCAGATCTTCAAATATTCATAGCGCTAGAGGCTCTCTCTCTCTCTCTCTCATATAGATATTGATATATTTATGGACAAAAAGTCAAACATTTTGTGAAAATTTGCATCAAAATTCATCCTGCCAATCAACATGGAGCCGGTTTTAAAAAAAAGTTCAGTTTTGGAATTTTCAGCTGGACAAAAAAAGGAACAAATGTTTCACAAAAATATTCACTATTCTTCCATTTTTCAACCAGCTCCACTCAGCACCCAGCATCCAATATGCTCAGCACTTTTGAAAATCTGGCCATGTACTTTCATGAAAATCTGGTGCCTAGTGTAAGTGCTGAGCTGTCTTGAAAATGCAGGCCATATTGTACTATACACTCATGCACAGAGAACATAAAATGCTGTAAAATATATGACCTAGAGAAAAGATGGAAACAAATATATTCCTCTGCTACCTACCAACTTTTAATGATGTTTTGCCAGTTTCTAGAACTGCTTTGATTAAACAGAGTTTATTCTGTGGCATGTTGAACTCTGTTTATTTTAATCTGAGGGAAAATATCTAGTGGCTAAAGTATTTACAAAGTCACTTTTACCTTGTGTGTTACTGTTAGAACTGTGTGTCTTGAACTGACGCACACTGTGTGGAAAAAATCTATTAAGGTTTTGCATTATCCATGCAGAATTAGGTGGAGGTTTCCAAGAAATGGTGTGGTGTGTAACGTGTTATGTCTTTCACACTGCAGTTGGAAGCAAAAATATTTTCTGACAGAGCGCAGTCTGGGTATAGGAAATTTAAATCCATTTTACTGGTCTAATTAAGTGACCATTATAATCACAGTGTGTGAGCAGTCAGATATCATATGAGAGTACTTCATTTATGCAAGTAAAGATTATCATAACCTGGCCTTTGGCTACTGCAACTTTTGATACCAAGATTTTCATAAGAATTTTAACTTGAGCTTCAGCTCATCATCTCGAGTGAGGAATGGAAAAGTGTTTAGTAGAGAGTTAGAAAAAAATATCTGAGCCCATCCCAGCAAATTCTTAATCACGAGTGATTCCACTAACGGCAAGGGGACTTGTTGTGTGATGAGGGGCTAGTGACAAGTGATGAGGAGTTAATGGGGGTAAACTCTACAAATTATATAGTACCTCTTCCTTCTAAATGCCACTTTTCTTTTCCTGTTGTGGGTGGGGTGGAAGATAAGGTGGTAGATGTCATCTAGGTTTCTAAGTGCAGTCTAGGATGGGAGGAGTTGGCAACCTCTAATGTTCTGCATGGCATTCTGGGGGAATAGGGGCTGGCTCCTTTCTCCAGAAAAGAATGAAATAAGGCTGAGATCGGAGAAGGCTCTTCAGATGCCTAAACAAATAAAAGGAAGTATTTCTTCACACAACGCACAGTCAACCTATGGAACTCCTTGCCAGAGGACGTTGTGAAGGCCAAGACCATAACAGGGTTCAAAAAAGAACTAGATAGATAAATTCATGGAGGATAGGTCCATCAATGGCTATTAGCCAGGATAGGTAGGAATGGTGTCCCTCACGTCTGTTTGCCAGAAGCTGGGAATGAGCGACAGAGGATGGATCACTTGATGATTACCTGTTCTGTTCATTCCCTCCGGGGCACTGGCCCCTGTCAGAAGACAGGACACTGGGCTAGATGGGCCATTGGTCTGACCCAGTAGGGCCATTCTTATGCCATCTGAGTCCTTTCACAACGAGTTTGAGCAGTCTCAGTGAAGAGCTCCACAAGGAGGCTATGTGGGAGGCAACAAGGCAAGAGGAGTTGCTAGCACTGTCTTTTGAAGAGCAGTGACAGCCACAGGAAGTGGGCCTGGAAGGTAGGAGGTCTGTGGGGCCTGCAGTCTGGTGGTGGTGTGAGGCTCCAGCAGAGACCTACTGTTAGATGGGGACTGTGCGGGAAGCAGCTCCCCAGTGGAAGGGGTAGGCTTTGCTTTCTGCTGGGAGGTCTTATGCATGAAAGGAGGGTTTTCCAGCCCTCCTGGGACACTAGCTGCTGTTGCTAGGACCCATGAAGGGTTTGCATAATCAGGTCAAAACACGTTGTCTCGGGTTTTTCAAACTAACAGCTTGATCCTGTGAGGTTCTGGGCACAGTCAGCTCCCATTGACACAACTGGCATTCACATAATCAGGCCCTGAGATCCTTAGTAAGTGTTGTGGGACTCATGAGAGAATTCATAAAGCTGAGTTCTTCTCTGATTTAAAAAAAGAAAGCTGATGATCTCCCAAGGACAGCCTGCCAATTTTTATCCCTAACTGTTGTTATGATTTACTACAATCAGGTGTTTGCAATTCCACTCAGATACGGACTAAACAATCCACACACACATCTAATGCTAGCAAGTAGCTGTGGCAGTGTAGAAAATAGAACTGGTTGAAAAAAAATTTTTCTGAAAAAGGGAGTTTCCTTAACTGCGAGATTTTTCATGGGAAAAATCTTTTTTTATTTTTGGATGAACTTTAGAAATGAAAAATTTCAACAATTCTGAAATTGTGAGATAATATCCTCGTTACCCCAATGTTTTAAAACTTTTTCTTTCCACTGGAAAAAGGGAGAAAATATTAAAGGAATAATAATAAAAATAATAATTTCATCCCTCCACTAAAAAAAACCCTTATTTTTTTTCTAAACTCTTTGCAAAACATGCTTAGGTCTGCTGTAGTAGGAGTCTTGCAGTAAGCTAAAGATGCAGACATTCATTACCAATAAATACAAAAGCCGCCTCCTGTCTGATATACTTGCTTTTAATACTTTATCAATGTAACTTTTGGTCTCACAGATTGTAACTTCCATCTCTCCTCTTTTTACCTCCAATGGCTCAATTCTGAATTCAGTGGGAGGTTTATATGCCTAAGTACAACAGGATCAGACTTTAATTTGATCTGCTATTTATCTGCTGCTTTAATTGTAGCCAAGAGAGTTGTATTAAGAAAGTGGAAAAGTGCCACTTGTGAATACAGAGTGGCTCTCACCTCTTTAATGGAAAAACACTCATTTTCTGGAAGAAATGATAAAAATTGGTGTGCTGGTTATGAACAAAGTGAAGATGTAGAAAAAGAAAGCACTTTTCTTTTCTGGTTCTGATATAATTAATAGACTGTGGATTTTCAAAATACTGCACAGCCCTGTTCCGATCTCCCATTAACTTCAATGGGAGCAAGGTTCTTCATTTCTTTTATTTGTTTGTAAATCTATAAGGCCAGTCAGTCTCACCTCAGTCCCTGGAAAAATCATGGAACAGGTCCTCAAGGAATCAATTCTGAACCACTTAAAGGAGGGGAAAGTGATCAGGAACAGTCAGCATGGATTCACCAAGGGCAAGTCATGCCTGACTAACCTAATTGCCTTCTATGATGAGATAACAGGCTCTGTGGATGAGGGGAAAGCAGTGGATGTGCTATTTCTTGACTTTAGCAAAGCTTTTGATACAGTCTCCCACAGTATTCTTGCCAGCAAGTTAAAGAAGTATGGGCTGGATGAATGGACGGTAAGGTGGATAGAAAACTGGCTAGATGGTTGGGCTCAACGGGTAGTGATCAATGGTTCCATGTCTAGTTGGCAGCCGGTATCAAGTGGAGTGCCCCAAGGGTCGGTGCTGGGGCCGGTTTTGTTCAATATCTTCATTAACGATCTGGAGGATGGTGTGGACTGCACCCTTAGCAAGTTTGCAGATGACACTAAACTGGGAGGAGTGGTTGATACGCTGGAGGGTAGGGATAGGATACAGAGGGACCTAGACAAATTAGAGGATTGGGCCAAAAGAAATATGATGAGGTTCAACAAGGACAAGTGCAGAGTCCTGCACTTGGGATGGAAGAATCCCATGCACTGCTACAGACTAGGGACCGAATAGCTGGGCAGCAGTTCTGCAGAAAAGGACCTAGGGGTTACGGTGGACGAAAAGCTGAATATGAGTCAACAGTGTGCCCTTGTTGCCAAGAAGGCTAATGGCATTTTGGGTTGTATAAGTAGGGGCATTTCCAGCAGATTGAGGGACGTGATCATTCCCCTCTATTCGGCACTGGTGAGGCTTCATTTGGAGTACTGTGTCCAGTTTTGGGCCCCACACTACAAGAAGGATGTGGATAAATTGGAAAGAGTCCAGCGGAGGGCAACAAAAATGATTAGGGGGCTGGAGCACATGACTTATGAGGAGAGGCTGAGGCAACTGGGATTGTTTAGCCTGCAGAAGAGAAGAATGAGGGGGGATTTGATAGCTGCTTTCAACTACCTGAAAGGGGGTTCCAAAGAGGATGGATCTAGACTGTTCTCAGTGGTAGAAGATGACAGAACAAGGAGTAATGGTCTCAAGTTGCAGAGGGGGAGGTTTAGGTTGGATATTAGGAAAAACTTTTTCACTAGTAGGGTGGTGAAGAACTGGAATGGGTTACCTAGGGAGGTGGTGGTATCTCCTTCCTTAGAGGTTTTTAAGGTCAGGCTTGACAAAGCCCTGGCTGGGATGATTTAGTTGGGGTTGGTCCTGTTTTCAGCAGGGGGTTGGACTAGATGACCTCCTGAGGTCCCTTCCAACCCTGAGATTCTATGATAAGTGGTGAGATGCTTTTTAGGTTAATGGATTGAGATTTTCAAAGCAGTCAGGGGGTCCAGCATGCATCTTCCATTAATTTAAATAGCAGATGTGTGTCTAAATACCTTTAAAATCGCAGCTGTAGCGTTTAATCTATTTTTCTATGCTTCCCTTTCTGTAGGATGCTTCCCCCACCTTTTTGTTTTTTTGTCCATATTGCAGGAATAAAGAATATTTTACAAAGGAAACTATTTGAAAAATGAAGCAAAAAAAATAATAATTGTAGCCCGAAGCTCTAATGCTGCAAAATTCCTCATTGGTAGGCTCTTGTACTCACATGGAACCCTATTGATCGTCTCTGGGTGCGTTCTGGGATCTCTGTGATGCCTACTGGAGGATCAGGGCATGAGTTTGTAAATGGATTTCTTCTATGAAATGAACAGTGAAAAATCCCAATTTAAATCTTGTTCACAGGAGCCTAAGGGAGTTAGGTGCCCAAATCCCACTCGATGCCTAATTCCTTTAAAATACCCTTGAAATAGTTGATGTTGTTTTAAAATAAATACTCAGCTCTAGACTTTTGGGAGTGGCTTTACTTTGACTGTCTCGTCCCCGGCTGGAAGGCCCAAAGCAAAAATTGTCAAGGAAATAATCAGGGTTTCTATAATGGGTTGACTCTATTTTTTTTCCTTCTTCCACAATATAGTGTAACAGATTACTAGAAATTAGATATTTTTTGCACATTCTTCTGGGCCACAAAATAAATTGCCATTAGTCTGGGTTTTTTGTTTGTTTGTGTCTGCTTGCTTTAAGGAAAAAGGATATACCTAAAATCTGGTTAATCAGAGATAGAAGTATTAATTAGAGATGTAGCGGAAAATACTTTGCTCATCTGAATGGGTTTAGCAAGTCCCTACCTTCTAATAGCACAAGGATGGGAATCTGTATTTTTCATTATTCTGCAAAGCAGCATAGCTGGGAAAGGGGCAAAAGTCTTTGAAAAACATGATCAGCAAGCTGTAGGTGTTGAGGTAGTGAGCACACACAGGGTCCATACCTTAGCTGGAGGGTACAGAGCCACGGACCTTGCAGGATCCTTTTCCTTGGCTTCACACCAGCAGGTTAGAACTGAGTCAGTAATTTTGACATGTGCTCTGTCATGACCTCGGCTGAGCCACTGTTGTCACAAATCTCCCTTGATATTGGACTGGTAGGTGCTGATAAGCCCATGATGTCACAGAGGCCTAGCAAAGCAGCCAGGTAGAGTTGCTGAGCCATAACTTCACAGTTCAGTACTTACCATTATATATTTATGTAAGGCCTGAAGCCTAACACAGGGGAGCTTAGTGCTGGCACCTGTGGGTGAAATGTGGGATGAGTGGCCCACAGCTGCTCATGAACTGTAGATGGGAAGGGTCTCTACTGGTGAGGGAGCTCTCCGCCAGCATCTGTTGGAGAGCAAGGAGAGTTGACTGCATGGGCCAGGCCTCATTTCCATTGGTTTTATGTGATGGTTTGGGGTATTTGGGTTAAAATTCAGTTTAATTTTCCATTTGGGAGCAATGAAATGCAATTACCTGGATGGCAAATACAAGGACAAGACACTGACACTGAATATGCCTGGGGTCGCTGTAACGGAGACAGGCAGAGTTGGCTATGGGAGAGCTGAAGGGGGAGAGTTGGGGAAGAGCTACTTACCCGCTGTTGGGAGTGCCTCTGTGGTGGTGAGAATGCTGTAAAAGATTCTACAGACCACTGACCCCTCCCTCACAGCTCAGCTGAGCTGAGACTGCTCAGTAGTGGATAGTGCAGAGATGATGAGCTTGACGGCCATGGACGACTCAGAAGAGTGGTGGCACTTTCAGAGGGCCTCCCTATCCAGCAATTGAAGCTGAAATCACTAGAGCTCGGTAACAGTGACTCCAGAGCAGCATGGGGACTTGTTAGAATACTTGGATTTCTCCAACCATGGACTGCTAACCACAAGTGGGGAGCTGGGGAAGAAGGAACTGTCGAGAACACATCAGCATTCACAATGGCCAAAGGAAGACTGTAATTGGTACTGTTTTAAAGACGCTGTATGCTTCTTTGCATATGAGAGACCCTAACTCTTCAGAAAGCTTCAGTGATCAGAATTAGAGGTTTAAACCTAAACCCCCTTTTAAAAGATGCTAATCATTTCCCCCCAAAGACACTGGATTTCATGAAGGGGAAACTACTTATACTTTCACTACGTAGTGGAAAGGGGGTCTGCACTTTTAACACCAGAAGATTCCAGTACAAACACTCCCTGGACTTTCACTCTCATGTTCCTGAATCTAACTGGTTTTCAGGTGAGCTCCCAAGGGTTTATTCTAATTTAATGTGTTAGGTGCTACTGTATTATGATGGAAATTGCAATGCCTGGTGTTCACCATATTCTGTTTTATTTATGTACTTGTTACTGCAGTTCTTTCTCTGAGCAGCTTGTTATAAAGAAAAAAGCAATTGGTTTAACAGAGTATATTGTTGAGTAATGCAGCAGCATGTGTTTCTAGCTTTCTCAGCAAAAATATAATTTTTATAATGTAAAATTCTTTTAACTCTCAAGTTTTAAAGCATTTAAGGCTAATTTAGAGGTAAACTAACCCAAGGAAGCATCCCTGCAATTTTAGATGTGAGGGAAATAGCATTTTTGCAAGTTTTGTTCTTGTAGAACCATTCAGTGTTGCAATGGTCAGAGGCAACACAACTTGAATCAAATGCACAGGGTTAGTTGCTTTCAGTAATATAAGGGGAGATTTTCAAAGAGACAAAGGGCAGTTTCAATGGGAGCTGGGTGGAGTACTGTCCAAAGTGCCTTTGATAACCTCCCTCTTTAGAATTTGTAAGTTTAAAAATTATGCATGCAGTGTTATATGTGAAAGCAATTGATTTGTGAATATTTATTGTAAACTCGGGGAAACCTGCAGACCATTTGCACTTATGTCTGAATCTTGCTGGATTGCAGTCTGACAATAGCTATTACTGGACAGGTTGGATCTCTGCTATTCTATAACTGGAAAATATAGGCCCAGATCCTTGACTCCAAGGTGTACTTTGTGCCAGATCTGAAATGCGAGGTGGATGATGTATCTTAAAAACCTGATCCTGGCCCCCTAGGAGCTGTTTTGCAGCTAGGGGTTGCTAGAGCAGTATGCCTTAGCCATGCCCCCTCCTGCCTCTGACACACTTCTTACCATGGTTGGGGGGGCGGGGGGGAGGCAGAGTGTAAAATTGGTTATGTCAGCTCTATACCAGCTGAGGATTTGGCCTTGTCAGGGGGATCTTACCTGCCCTGTTAGGGGAGCTTTTCAGTCCTCTTGTATCAAAAGAGCAATGTGTAGGATGGAACAGGGGCCAAAGATCTGACCCATATTCTTGAAAACCTAACTTTGGAGTCCAACGTACTCACAAAATCTGTTTGTGTATCATGAATCCATAAAACATTGACGTGGACAGTCTCCCACCCGCTGCCTGGCCTGATCCCAGTTCACGCCCTTGACTGCTGTGGGGAAGGAGATGTTTGAAGACCCACGTTGCCTTACCACAGTGGTTAAGGGAGAGAATTAGGCTTGGTAAAGAATGTTTCCCTAGGTGGAGGGAAAACAGAGAGACCACCTAGTTAAGTTCATCTCAGGAGGTGATTGACAGACCTAGTGAAATATGGTGGCTAGCAGTAAAGTTCAAAGACTCTTGACATGCGGTTTGTCAGACAAATAGGTAACATAATGAGTTATTAGCTTTACTTCTTCCCTGGCCATACCTGGGGTCGTCATTTTGTGCTGATAGCAGAGTAGTGCATTGTGAAAACTGTATCTCCTCGTCTCATCCTGAGGGTGAGGTGCTTCATAGAAATGCACTGGAGGAAATTGGAGAAGACAGCCAGGGTCACCAATAACCCTCACTGAAAAAGGAACTGAAACACCTGCAGAGCTGACACTCAGCTCTGGAGGGATGGTAATTGGTAATGTTTTTTCTACATTGTTTGGTGCTGATCCCCTTGCAGTTGGTTCAAGAAGGCCACTTCTGCTGACAGTATTGGCACAAAGGATGTACACTAATAATAATAATACTTAGCACTAGTTTTCTGATCTAAACCCTGTGGAGGCAGTCTGGCACTATACTGTATGACGTGCCATTTTCAAACCTAGGTCAATAGAGTGTATATGTTGCCCTAAAGATCTCTGAAAACGTATGTGCATGTTTTATTTTAAATATCAGCTACAGATACTCTTCTTGCTATTCCTGGATCTAGAGGCACATAACACAGCGTAGTATAATACAACGATTTGCTGTTCTCTGAATGAGGCAATTCTTGCTCTCATGCATATAGTTGAATTGATTGCCTTATTTGAGATCAGGAAGGAATTCTTTGCAAGGCTGTAGTAGCTTAGAGCTGAGGGGTATGTGTGGAGCTTGTCTTCCTCTGAAGCAACTGGCTTATAGTGTGCTATAACTATTCACCTCCTTGAACCCTGATCTCTGCGTGTCCCTCCATGGATTTTTGGTTAAGTAGTATAATATTTTGCTATATCCTCTGCACCAAGTGGCCTGATGACTATGCTGTTTGTGTGCTATAAAGAACTTCTCATCCCCTGATGCCTATACATAAGATTTATGGTTACAGTGACATACAGTTATATATGTTTGCATCCGATGAAGTGGGTATTCACCCACGAAAGCTTATGCTCCAATACCTCTGTTAGTCTATAAGGTGCCACAGGACCCTTTGTCGCTTCTACAGATCCAGACTAACATGGCTACCCCTCTGATACTTGATACAGTTATATAGTGCTAATGAATGGAGCCATGATTAGAAGATATGGAGTAATAGGGGTGGATGAAAATTAATGGTTTTAATTTAATTAATTAACCCCCTGCCTGTTTCTCCCTTTTGAGTTTGTTGAACAATTCCATTTGGACTCACATTTTTAATGCTCACACCCCAAAGGTGTTTTTTAAATGATGAAAATTGGTTCTGTATGTTCTGTACATTAGTTTCCTTAATGCTTTTTTCAACGTGCATAAAATTACGGCTCTCCAGAGAGAATGAAATACCACATTACACATTGTAATACCGCACCCAACCACTCTCCTCTCCTCTCTACTGCCAAACCTTTCAAAAATCATAATGTTGTGTTAATACATTTATGGGCATTGGGTTTCCATCTTTAATACCGAGTAAAAATATAACTGAGTAACCAGACACAAAAATGAATGGTGTTACTTTGGGGTGTGTAAATACAATAGCCAAAGAGTCGTATTGCCTTTTGCCTTATATCTAGGGCCTACTGTCTGAATGCACAGTGGGGGGCATAGGGGGGAGGGGGTTGGAGAGAATTTGATGCACCTGGAAGAATAATTTTGAGACTTCCATCTGGTGTGTAGTTAGGGAAGTGCATCAAACTATAATAACCTATAGTACCACCTGGCATCTGAAGGTACACCAGCAAAGATAATATCAAACTTGATTACTTATTGAAGTAAGTTCAATTAGGGTAAAAATTCTTATGGGGTCCTGATGTGAAATGTAACATAGAACAAGAACCTATTCCTAGGTGACTGCTCTGTACCTAAATAAAATAAAACATATTCACATATGGTAGGTAAACATATACAGACATACGCAAACAACTGTAGCATGCAGAATTGTTTGTAGACTGTGGTATATTTGTTCATTTCTGGTCTGATGTTGATTATTAATGTAAAATGCCCTTCTGGTAATGCCAATTGGTGCTGAATAGTTTATAAATATCAGTTCCCATTGTGCTCCTGCTATGCCAGAGCAGTGTGTCATGTAGCCAGTCCTGTGCCCAGCAGGCTTCTCCCAAAGAGCAATGAAAATGGCAACCAGACTCATCAACAACTACATCTCTGGGATGCACTGCTCAGCAGAGCACAGGGTGTTAAAATGATGTCATGGGGCAGGACTGAGTCTTGCAGCTCAGTAGGACAGCTCCAGGTTCCGCTCTGAAATCACTGAAAATCATTGACTATTCTGCTGCGCTTCTCATCTTATTATTCATCCTGGATTTTCCCACCCCTTATTTATTTCTCTAATTTATAGGTTCTCTCCTCTTTCCAACCTTTTCCCTCTTCAAAGCTTTTTTTCCATATACTCTCTTTATACTCCCCCATCCTGTCTCCTGATCTTTACAGGCCACCTTTTCTTTTCCTTAATAGATCTATTATGGTTCCCCCCTCGCGTCTCTCCATTACTTCCCCTCCATCTCTCATCTGGGTGTGGACTAGTCCACATCTAACTAGCCTGGGGTGCCTGGGTCACTAGAACACCATCAGAGTGAGGTAGTGAAATGTTTAAAGAAAATTAACCCCCCTGCATAGTGTGTGTTGTTTTGTTTTTAAGAGATTTGTGTTTTGAGTAGAAAAAAAGGGAGGGGGAAGAAAAATGTTGTGAGCTCGGTTCCGGTGAGCTCCAGCTCATTTTGAGCGCTGTCAGCAGGGAATCCAGCTCCAGTAATAAGAGGTCATTAACTGCCTTGTTGCATGGCGATTGAATAAGGCCCAATTTTGACAGGAAAATCTGTTGAGACTTTGACTCCCCACCCACTTCTCACCACAAAAACAGTTTTGGAGAAGGGATGGGATACCAAATATTTGGGAAGCCATTTGAAAAGTCTTTTTTGTTCTTTTCATCAGCTCTCTCCCTGTCCTCTTGCCAGCATGTGCAGTAAGTTCCTGTCCCTGAGAGTTTGCACCAAACCACAGTTTGAACCAGGCTGTGCATAATGGGCGTCTCTGTTAGTTCCCGCCAACTGAAGCTCCCAGCAGTAGATGGAAAATTAGACATATACCACTGCACAATAAATCTTATTGTAATTCGCCCAGCTCGCATCACCGCAAACAGGCCTTGAAAAATGTATCATGTGGGCTTGAATCATACTTGTGCTGCTGCCATTAAATAATAATGATGATGATAATAATAATAATAATAAAAAAACTCATAAAGTTTCATTTACTTTTTTGTTATAAAATACTTTTTACTGGTGCCAGCTGGAAAGAAAATGACCCAGTTAGATCTCAAAATTATGATGTAGCTTTAAGTGCTATGTTTAGATTAACTGCCAAAATGTTAGTACAAAGTAGTAGGTGTTTGTGCTGCAGATAATAACTAATGTGCTGTTGGTCAAGATAGGCCACTGTTCTGTTATTATTGTATGGATCTTATGACTAAACATTGGAGCGAGCCTGGTGGAACAACAATATTTTACTGTGCCTGGAATACTAGCTTGTCAGAACTTAATTAAAGTGCCAAAAATCTAATGAATCAGATGGGGATGATGCCTTTTGTTTCCTGCTGATATTTATCTGATTCTTGTTCCTTTCTGTAAAGTGAACTGCATTTGTCAGATGTGTTTGCCAGCTTGCATTGTGTCTCACATACAATCAGACTCCTCTGATTGTCAAATGATTATGGTCTTTCAAATACATACAGAATGTTTTTCAGAATGCTTGGGGAAACTGGGTTAAATGTGTTGTCTGTTTGAAAAGACCTGGCTTATAAGGGAAATTCAAAGTTAAAAGCACTTCAGAATTCAAGTTTTGGCTGATGTGTATGTCCTTTGTGCCCAGAATTAGCTATTTTTACTCTGTTGATATAAAACGTTTACCTAAGTCAAATGGTTCTTGCATGAAATGAAAACAAAACTGTGATGTTTAAATACACAAACTAGATGTGTCTACAGCAGTCGCCATTGAAAAGTCAACATTTGATAACAGACACCGCATGGTGGATTCTGTGGTACTGCAGTTATTTCCTGAGATAGAAAGGAAAGCACCTGTGGGGTAGGAAGTAGATTGGTTAATAATTAAATCACACCGTGTTTAAATATTATGTGCCACAAAGAGCTTCAGGAGACACATTAAAGAGCCACTTGCGGCTGGCGCGCCTCAGTCTGAGTATCCCTGTATTAGAGAGACGGGCCCAAAGCAAAACACTGAATGCACTTGCACATTTCATAGCTTTGCCCCATCTCTTGATGGGCATGAGCCAAGACCCATTAAGAGAATGGGCATCTTTGCATTCACTTCACTGGGAGTTGGATCCAGCCCTTTGTGAATAATACACCCATCTTGCTGTCTACATGGGGGAAGATAAAGGGGACAATCTGACTCTTTCAGAAGTCAATGGCAAACTTCATTGGGAACAAGATCAAGCCAATGTCAGGCCATGAAAATTGACTTTGGCCTAGGAAGAGTGTTTACAAGTATGCAACTGAGGAGGAGAAAATTTGGGGAAAATAATAGGAGGAAGGATGGTCTTGTGACTTGGGCACTGGACTTGGGACTCAGGACAGCTACATTTAGCTACTGCCACAGAATTCTCTTCTAAACTCAGTCAGATTCCTTAGTCCACTCTCATGCCCTCCCCATCCGTAAAATGGTGTAGTACTTTCCTACCTCACAGGGATGCCTCGAGGGTGAACTCCATTAATGACTATGAGATGCTCAGACGTTACAGCAATGAGGATTGCATAAGTACCTCGATAGAACTTATTTTTTCAAATGTTTTTGTTATAGAATAAGGATTAGATTTAGTCTGAGGCTATGCACTGTGTTTGTCATTCCTGCCAGTAGAGACAACAGCTTGAGGTATTCTAAATATTGTTGTATGTGAGTACACTGTTGGTAGGCATGTTCTGTAGACAGTAGTTTTTGGAATTACATCAATCGACTTCTTTCTTCCTCTTCAGACTTTCCAATCTTGAAATGGGCCTTTTTCTTTCTAGATGGGTGATTTAGTGCTGCAGACTCCTTCCGATACCTTGCCCTGCAGCTGCTCTGTGGCTAGAAAGGACATCTTTTTATGCTGGCTGCAGAACATCCCATCCTTTCTTACTGGAGGGAAATATTGCTATAGTTACTTGGATTCTATGGATACTTGAAAAATTATCTATGATCAGAAATTGTGTGTGTGAGAGAGAGGGAGAATTTTGTTCTCATGAAAGATGCCAGATTGAATACGTTTGAGAAAGTCTCTATCCACAATCACCAGCACGAGCAGTGAACACTTCTTGTTCCTTCGGTGTACCAGCACCCTGACTTGGAGAGCCTGGTTTTAGGGGTCAGAACGTAGCTCGGTCTCCACATCTGCTGTTTAAAAGAGAAACAGTAAAATACAAGTAAAATATTGGAAAAGTTTCCCCAGAACTTTATTTGATCTCCTAAGGCCCCAATCCAGAAGGCACTGAAGCGCAGACTTAATTTTAAACATCTGAATGGTCCCATTGAAGTAAATGGATTAGGGATTGCTGGGTTAGGGTTTATGTGGACAGTTTTGTTACATTCATTGAATTCTATTATATTCACATAGCATATTTCCTTAATCCACTCAGTAATCTAGTGTTAATTTATTTCCACCTTTTATTGCAGCTTTTCCCGTTTGAATTCATATACTGAAAATTTTACAACCTAGCCTTTAGCCTACCAGGAACCAGCGTTCAATGGAATACTCAGAAAATGAACACTGTTGATTCTAATGTTGCTACTCCAATTAGGCTGTTCAATTAAAAAAAGACTTTAAACATACATGCTAAAAATATGACACCACTTTGAACATCATTTTCAAACTAAGAGGGTTACTTAGCTGGCTTAAAAATAGAACATGCTTTGGAAACATACAAGTTGTTACTATTTGCAATCTCCAGAGATTGGCAGAAAGATTTGCTCAGCTGTTTGAGTGAGCGTGTGACTGCCAGAGTGGGAATATCTAACGAACATTAGGGTATGTCTACACAGCATTATGGAGTGAGCATCCCAGCCAGGGTCGACAGACTCAGGCTAGTGGGGCTTGCGCTGGTGCTCTAACAATAGCAGTGTAGACAGTGCTTTGAAGTTGCGGCTCGGACTGGAGCTCAGGATCTGCTCCCTAGGCTTCAGAATTTAGTGCAATTGAAGTTGTATATTGATTTATACCAGCTGAGGTTCTGACCTGCTGCATTGCATGGACCACTTTAAACACAAGCCCGTCTGTTTTGTGAACCATTTTAGGACTTTGTTCAAAAAGAATCCTTTCAAATGTATTGACATCCATGAGAACCTCGGGTGCTCGGCACCACTGAAAAAGCTCATCACTAAGCACCTGGTTTGAAAAGGTTACCTGTAGGTTCTAAAGAGTTGACCCTGCAAAATCCTGGATCACCTCCTGTGATGAGCTCCAGGCCCACATCTCCGATTGACTTCAGAGGGAGTGGAGAGGATGCGCAGCATCCTGTCCGAATTGAACCCTTATTCTACTCTGACAGTGTTATTTTGTTAATTAGGGAGTGGCAGGTAGGCCATCAATGGAAGTTTGGTTCTGGTCTTATCTGAAATAGGAATCAAAGGTTAGAGCTTTTTGATTAATTGGATGTATTTAGAAGCTGCCAGATGAAACCTGCCAACCAAACTTCATTGCTGGCACAGTTTTGTTAATATTTTTCTTCTTAATGAGAACTGTTCTGGGCAGTTCAAAGGATTTCTTGGCAAAGGACACACAGGTGGCAACCTCTGTGTTTTATTTGTTCTGTCAACTGTTGTAGTTGTTTATCGTAGGTTTCCTCAGTACTGTGAAGCATCTAATTCATAGACTCTGACTGTAAATAATGGTAGGTTTGTTGGGAATGGCATTGAAGTCCAATTAAGGAACAGCTGACCATTTGTGATACAGATCTATTTTCATGAGAGAAGGCACAGTGCAAGTAAGTATGATGGTTGAAGTGTATGTTGTTGATAAATACCACTTACTTTTAAAGCGCCTGAAACAAGGTCCCATGAAATCAATGAACAGTCTTCTCATTGACTTCAGTGGGTTTTGGATTTGGCCTGTAACTCTGTTAGTTCATATGATGAAGTTATCGTCATCACACGTGGGGCTTATGTGTAGAGATCAGACTGACCTTTCCCCCTAAAAATATTTGCATAGGATCAAACCATGCAAGCTACAGCTATGAAAAATCGCAATTGTAGTCTCAGAGGTTCGCAGACCTTAAGGACCGAAGGGGCTATCATGATCCTATAGTCTGACTTTCTGTATGTCACTGGGCCACCAACACCATGCAGCAGCTGCACAGTAAACCCAGCGACTGAAATTAGGCCAAAATATTACAATCCACAGGATAATAGGCCACAGGGAGAGATTAGGACAGAAGAATGCAATGGCAAGGAAATGATTAAGGGAGATATACCCAGATAATTTTGGCGTGATTCGCATGCACATCCTGCAAAGGAAGGCAAAAAGCTCCCACGGTCATCGCCAACCTGACCTGCGGGGGGGAAATTTCTTCCTGACTTCACTTATGGCAATCAGTTATACCGTGAGCATGTGAGCAAGAACCAGTTGGCTAAGCACCTGAGAAAGAAAATGCTCGGTGCCACCTCAGAGCACTGGTCCACCCTGCTCATCTCAAGCTGTGGCCATCTCTGATGCTTCAGAGGAAGGAGACCAACCCCCATCGCCACCCTGAATGAACTGTGGGGGGGGATCCCTTTCTGACCCCTGCAGGTGGCTGTCTGACGCTCTGAAACATCAGCTTTTTGGACTATAATACACAAACTTTAAGTGAGCCCTGCCCCCTAAAATCACAAGCAACCCCATCATGAAATCACACTCATAAATTTATCCAGCTCTCCCTTAAAACTAATTAAGTTGTTTGCCCCCACAACTGCTATTGGGAGGCTGTTCCAGAACCTTCAACCCTCTGATCATTAGAAACCTTCTAGTTTCCAGCTGAATTTGTTCCTGGCCAGTTTATAGGCATTTGTTCTTGCACCAACATTGTCCTTTAGCTTAAAGAGGTCTTGTTCCTCCCTGGTATTTACCCCTGGATGTATTTATAAAGCATAATCATATCCCCTTTCAGCCTTATTTTTGCTGGGCTAAACAAGCCAACTCTTTTCAGTCCCCATTCGTAAGACCTGCATTCCTGCATTCATAGGACCCGCATTCCTCTTATCACCCTTGTAGCTCTTCTCTGAACCTGTTCTAGTTTGTATTTATTGTTCTTGAAGATGGGTGACCAGAATTACACACAGTATTCCAAATGAGGTCTTACCAGTGCCTTGTACAATGGTTTTAAGCCTCATCTAATACAACCTAGGATCACATTTGCCTTTTTTGCAGCCACATCACATTGATAGCTCATAGTCATCCCCTGCTTGACCAACACACCCAGGTCTCTCTCTTCCTCTGTCATTTCCAACTGATGAAACCTGCATCTGCTAGCAGATATTTTTATTATTAGAACCTAAATGCATGACTTTAAACTTTGTACTATTACATTTAATCTCATTTCTGTTACTCCAGCCTTCAAGAAGGAAATCAGGTTAGTCTGGCATAATCTACTTTTGGTTAACACATGTTGCGTTCCATCCCCTCTACTGTTTATCTCCATGAATTTAATTATTCTTTCATTCACAGTTCGTTCTGAAGCACTGGATACTACTGAGGTCAGATTAACAGGTCTGTAATTACTCAGATCACTTTCCCCCCTTTCTGAAATATAGCTACCATGGTAGCCATTCTCCTGTTTTATGGTACTACCCCCAAATAGGTAGTAGATTAATTAAAAATCCTTGCTAATCTCATGTGCCAGATTTTCCTAGAGATATCAAAGTGTCTTCCTTTTTCACTCTCAGAATATGTCTATACTATGAGCTAGGGGTGTAATTCGTCTGCTCACGTACACATATTCATGCTGGCCCTAGGAGAGGTAGTACGAGTATAAATAGCGGCGTAGCCACAGTAGCATGGGCAGTGGCAACAGTGGCACGGCTGAGCCCTGGTGACTATGTATCCACCTGAAATGATGAGAGCTAGCACAAGTACGTGCAATCAAGCAGGAGAATAACCTCCCTAGCTTGTAGTGTAGACCTAACCTTAGAAATGAGAGTGGCCCAAAACAAGACCCTAGAGCTGCACAATGCTGAACTTTGGAAATATTTGAAATCCAAACCAGGTCAATTCTACAAATGCTTCTGTCTTTGTAATGGGCCAAAAAGTGAAACCACAGATTTGAACATTTATGAATATTGGGGTACAGAAAATCTGCATTCAAATACAAATTCATGAGACCATCTGTGAGATCTGTAGTTGTTATGGGTAAAGATGAGCTAAATTAGGCTGGCGAATACTTCTTTTGGTTCTTTTCTAAGAAAACCAATTAATACAAGGTCAGATTCCGATACCCCATACGCATGTTGAGTAGTACCCTACTCTTCAAGTAGTCCCATTGATTTCATTGGGGTGACAAAATCTGTTTTTTGTCTTTAATAGCTTGAGCCAATGCCATCGAAGACCTTAATGATGAGAACTGAGACTTGAATTTGACCCATTAGTCTTTGGGGACAGGAGCACTAGGATGATATGGTCCTAGTGATCAGTGTTCCTGACTATATGAGCTGCTGTGTTCTGGGCCAATATAAGCTGACTGTATCTAGACTGGGTTCACTATTCTACTCACTCAAATTTTGTAAACTTTGTGGGCTGAATTATACACTTTACAAAACAACTTGGATGCTTTACTGACTGAGCTGCATATTTTAATTGATGTTTTACAGACTTTACAGATTAAGCAGTGTGTACTCTGATGAACCTTCTATGTTGCATATTTTACTCTCTGATGCATATGTTGCTGGTTCTGTTGGATACCGTAGTAGGTGAGGTTTTTGGTGGTGCACATAGTCATGTGAGCTGCATGCTGTGCTGATTAAGCTGCATACTTCACTAATCAAGCTGCAAAGTTAAGTAGGTGAAATTTAATACACTTTAGTAATCAAGGTGCATTCTTTGTTGAGCAAGCTGAATATTTTAAATATAGAGTTTTTACATACTTTGATAGTTGAGTCGCGTGCCTCTTTTGTTCGTAACCATGACAAGTGAAAGACCACCAGTGAGCATTCCACTCTTGGCCATGGAAGGAATACGGTCCTTTGTTTTGATATTTGTTAGTACAGAGGTGAAGGGAGAAGGAATCAAAATCAGCCTCAGTAGGCAAATTATGCAATTACCTAGGATTATTCTCAGTGGATGCTTCTGAATAACGCTAGGGTGTTTGCCAGGGTTCGTAGGAACGTGTTCCAGATTATTTTTGAACCCAGATACCATGGATTGCAAATAAGTGACAGAACCAAACCTTATGAGGTTCCTGATCTGTTAATATTATTGCCCTTTACTAATATTATGTAAAGGAAGATGGAGAAGGCTGAATGGTAGTAATGTGAAGCAGCGAGGCTAAAGGTTGTCAGGAAGAGGGATGCATGAAGCAGAGACACTAAGAGAAAGCCTGGAGAGGAGAGGCAGAGTTGGTATCAAGAGCTTTGGCAGTTCCCATGACTCCTGCACTGGCTCTTTGTGGAAGGCAATGTTCTGTGGATCCATGTCGTGAATCCGCCTATTCACTCTCTGATCCTTTTCTGGCCCTAACTCAAGGGTATTTTTTCCCCCCTTGATACAAGTTGCAAAATGTTAACGGGAGTCATGAATTATGGGAGAGAATTTACTTTCTGGGCAAATTATCACTTCATTCACCTCCCCTCCCTCCCCAACCCCAATCAGCAGCAGTTACTCAGGAGTAACCGAGGGTGGATTTTGCCATCTGTGTTTTCATAGAGAAAAATGGCAGAAGATGAGTGCTGGCTTTTCTAAAAAATGCTTAGGAATTCCTGCATACTGTAATCCACATGAGAACAAATGACATGAGTGTAGGAAAAATTCTCAATGATCAAGAATGCTTTGGGGACAAAGGAAGAGAATAGAAAATGGGCCAAAAGCATATTGTCTGGGAGATCCCTCCAGTGCCAAGTGGCACTGGAGAAAGGAGAAGACCAATCATTGTGTAGGGAAGTTGGGGGTTGCATTTAAGGGGATTGGAGTGCTTTCTGTGATGAGTGGTGACTATACTACACTGTTTGTCTGCCTGGAGCAGCTTACAGGTTTGGGGTGTTAGACTCCTCTTCTGTGTTGTATGTTCATATACATTCTGTTTTATGGCGCAGATCCTTTGCATCTAATCCCGAGTCACTGGTGTATTTTGAACCTCAAGCGAGATAGTAATCATCCACGGGAAGAGCTCCCCATTCGTTGCCCCTTATCCCAGCTCCTCCCTGCTGCTGACAGGGTGTGTGTGGGGGGGGTGGGATGCGGTGGGGTGGAGGGTGGCGTAGTGTGAGGAAGGCGGTGTAGTCATGGCTTTCATACATAGCTGATCCCAGCCAACCAAATCACTAATTCTCTAAGCTGCAAACATGATGTTTTCCATACACACAGAACCAGTCTTGCCTCACTTCTCAGCTGTAGTGTCCAGGTCTCCTATTGCTAAGATTTCATAGTACAGCAGTAAGAGTTCCAATGGATTGTAAATAATTAAATCCAAACTGCAATTTCTCAAAATAAACGAACAAATTACATTGTGTGAGTCAGTGTCCTTGGTTTATTTTTAACTGTGTTTCTTTGCTGGCGTGGTAATTTGCACAAATTAGTACTCCGCCATAGGCCTCTTGATCATTAGTGTGAATTAGAGAGGTTCACTGTAATTAAAAAATCTGAATTGGTGTTCCGAGCCATGTGCTACAAGCTCTTCATGACAGGGACTGTCTTTTTGTTATGTGTATGTGCAGCACCTAGCACAATGGGGACCTGGTCCATGATTGGGGCCTTCACAGATTCCATAAGATAAAGAATAAAATAAAATTAACTGGTTTAATTGTATAAAGGAAAAATGAGAAAATATTGTAATTAATGTGTTGGCCCTTGGAGTTTCTCTGCTAGACTCAGAAATTTCTGGATTTAAAAAAAATTGGCTAAAAAATTCCAGTGGGGATTTTATTTATGGCAGCTATTTGTATTTAGGGTGACCAGATGTCCCGATTTTATAGGGACAGTCCTGATTTTTGGGTCTTTTTCTTACATAGGCTCCTATTACCCCTCACCCCCATCCCGATTTTTCACACTTGCTGTCTGGTCACCCTATTTGTATGACACTGAGATTCTTGGAATATTTCACACATTTAAACTGCAACATATGAAAGTGACCACTATGCACCTCACTGTGTCCGTGTAAAGCATTAAAGAATAAATAAACTTCACAACTCAGTAACTTGTGTGACTTAATTATGTCTCAACATTTACATAGGCTCTTTAATTAAAGGAGTAAAGGTTAATAGGTTAAATAAGTAACTTAATCAGAAAATTATGCAGAAGTGCCACAAATCACATTATACAGCTCTTGAGGTCAATATGGTATGCAAATCGATCAGCAAAATATATACTGTATGAATTGATGTACTGAAACATGCAGCATGATATTGCAAAACACAATAGCTGGGATAGTGTATACAGCTCAGCTGACCACAGACCATGAAAGAAGTTTTATTTTCCACATTTAGTAATCTCGTTGATTCTCTAGTAACTGTTCCTCTTTTTGTTCATTTTGAATGCAATAAAAATAAAACCATAAATAAGCATAGTGTTCAGATCGTCTAGGAAAGGCTGAGGCTCCAGGAATGCAAGGTGCAGTTTCACCATCAGAATTGCATACCTGGCTATGACAGGAAAGAAGGGGCTCATTTAAGTTTAATATGTTTGGGGGCGTGGGCCCTCTGCAATATTAAAAAACAGGGACCAGGTTCTATTCTGTGCTGAGATCTGCTTGGTGCAAAGAGGAAAGAGGGGCATGATTTATGGCTCCTTGAGGCTCATAATGCACCTTTGCCAGCCCAGACCACATCCTAGGAGAGATGGCAACTTGCTCTTACACAAGCTGGGGATAGCTTAAGCACGGTGATGCTCCAGCCACAATCCCTCCCTGACCCAATTTATGTGAGAGAACATGAGACCTTAGAGACAGATGTTCACCTTGTGCAAATGGGTGTCGCTCCATTGACTGTAATGGAGCTAAGCTCAGTTAGGATCAGGCCCCCATTCTTTTTTACTTTTCTGCCTCATCATTTGAAGAGTCATGTCTTTCTGTCTCTTTCATGAAATGAGAACCTTCATGGCAAAGAATTCGAATAACTCGTCTATGTAAACCTTTTCAGATGGAATGGCAAGCCATTGCAATAGTGTTCCCTGGTAGTGGATCCAGGCAGCACTACGCAGTTTTGTAACCTACTGGGGAACTGGGCAAACACACAATAGTTGGATGTTTGCTAATAGGAGCTTTTCAACTTGTGGGAATCACTTGTGTCACCTGGTGGGCTACAACAATCCATTAGTGTATATAAATTCATTAACAGTAGGGAAAAACTATTAGCAGTCAGGAGCTGCTATAGGACAAAAGACATCTATTAATGGTTAATTTTTAGCATTGATGAGCCTCAATGGCGTCTATTGAAGTTAATGGGAACTACAGGTGTGTAGCACTTCTGAAAATATAAGGCCATGGAAATAACAGATTTGGGCTGATATAAAAATGGGGTTTAGATTTGGGTACTGTGTTCACACCATGGGGCCTGTACTAACTGAGCTGCTTTGAATATTATTCAGGATAGTTTTTGAAAGTAGTCAGAGAGTTGTTAGGGGAATAGGGCCCCCTCCCCCACAATCACAATGTGATGGGCTCTTTGGCAAGGGAGTCAGGATTTCCTGCCGATAAGCACAAATACAAAAGCCATTGGTGTTTAGTAGTGGACGGGATGGACCCTCTAGTGCCAAGTGGCATTCTTTTGTGTGTGTGACTTTTTTCTTCTTCTTTTGTTTCTCTCTCACAAAGCCGGGACTGAGTGTTTGCTGAGTGGCTGCATTGTTGCCAGGGGCCTTTGTGTGACCGTGGGGCTCCAACTCTGTAATGCAATAGTGCTGAGAAAAGGAATAATGGAACAATTCTTCGGGGGAAGGGTGCTCCATATAAATTATTTCCCCTGATTTAGGGGTATGGTTTTTCTGGATTGTGTCTGGTTGCTTGTCTTCTTTCAATATTATCTCTGATGATTTCAGATTGTGTTGTCTGTGATATACCCACTGTTTCTTCCACCTTATATGTTTAATGTGCAAATAGGCAGGCTAAGAGGACAGGCGTATATCTGTAAACATTTTGGCAGCTATTCCTTAAGTTCTGGCATTTATTTGCTTATTTAGGCCTTTGAGCAGCAGCTGACCATTTTGCCAGTCTCAACACCACATATTATTTTTTGTTATAATTTGGATTGTGGTGGTGCCTGGAAGCCCCTCCTATAATCTGGGCTCCATTGTACTGCTCTATATGTCCACATGGAAAGAGACAACCCTTGCCCTGACAAGTTTACAATCTAAACAGGCAGGAGAAAGGGTGGAAGAAGGGAAGTATTATCCCCATTTTACAGATAGGGAACTGAGTTGCAGAGAGATTAAGTAACTTCCCCGAGGTCACATAGGAAGGCTGTGACAGATCTGTGATTTGAATCCACCCGTCTTTACAATGTGTTTGTACAGCACCTAGCACAATGGGTACCAGCATGGTTGGCCTATAGGAATTACTGCAGGATAACTTTTTAATAATAATCTTCTGCATAACTATAAGTGCCATCTTATATTTTGGTTGTCTTTCATGGGTATAACATGCAAGCAGCAGCTGCATCTAAGGAACAATTCAGTCAGAGAGATTCAGGGAGAGAGGGCAGACTCTCATTCTTACCAACTCTAGTGATATTTACAGTTTTTCTTAAAGTCCTGGGACGTGGAGCTAAGAAGCTGAGCTTTCATTTTTTTAAAGTAAGTTTGTCTTCCTCCTGGCTGCAAAGAAAAGCCCGAAAACATGACCTGAATGTAACCTGAAGGTTCCCAAACCAATAAATGAAATACAGAGAGCCCCAAATGTATTATTTTTAAAATTTAATAATTTCTAAGACAATCTGATGATTTTGTATAGCCTGACTCATGATTTTGCAACTCTTGGGCTTGGCAATACTGGGCCCTAAAGTTAAATATGGTAATAGTTTATAAAGAGAATTGCACCACAACTAAAAATGCAGCATTTCTTCCCAGATCTAACTGCCAATATATTAAGTTTAGCAAAACTTCTTAGACCCTCTGTAATAGCACCATCTGGTGTCTCAACATTTACTTTAATTTTGATTTGCATGGATCCTAACAATCCTTAGACCTCAAAATGAAGCTCAGAGCCATGGTTTTGTGCTGAAACCATAAAATCAGGCCGGATTCTCTGAAAACTGGGCCTGGGTTTGCTCACAAGTTTGTTGAATTCGAACAGATCTTGAAATTGCTAGCTTGTCACAAAGCTTGAAACTAGATGAGTTTCACGTGGTTTTGTGTTTTGTTACAAACGTTTGGTATAGTTCTAATAGTGTTTAGAGTTAAAGTCAAATAAGCTATCTTACGTGTCTGTCTTCATCACAATCAAAAAGATGTGGGCATGGTCCAAAATCCATGGAAGTCAATAGGACTTATTCCATTCACAGGCCTTTGGGATCAGTTCTTATATAAATTGTTCCTTCAAGTACTTCAATTCTGACTTGCATATTGTGTTTCATCTCCTTAACATAGCTTCATTTTGTCCACATTATCATTTTTCCTTGTAACAGATTTCAGATGGTTTCTAACTGTGGACTGATTTTCAGATAAACATTTTATGCCCATTGTACTACCATATTTTAAAGATATTATCCTCACTCTTAGCTGCAGCTTCCACATCATGAACTGGCTTCTGGTTTTCATTATCAATAGAAAGTGGCATCAATAAGCTTGATGGCACACAGGCCACATATAGTTTTAATTAAAATGGCCTCTTTGAGAAGAACTGTATCACAGGGCTGAAAATGTTCTGTTTAAAAGTTTGTGTTGAGACAATGAGTAAAACTAATATTTTAATGTATGACATCTATATTGTTTAAACAGTGCAGCTCATATTACTGGTACTAATCTAAATTCTAAAACCTAACAGAAGAAAGCAAGTGTGTTACATTATGTAACCCGCATATTGGGTTGACAAAAAGAGGAAACTGGAATAGATATCGAGTTGTTAACCCCAAGGCAAGGCTCACCAGCTGTCCCTTAATTCCATAAGCTATTCACTAACAAGGACAATTCCCTAGGATACGTGGTTCTGGTTTGTATCTGCTATTGCGTCTTAGCTCTTCCAGTTCCCGAATCCTATATTCAACTCAAATACAGTATGTCTGTACAGCAGCTGATTTCCACTGAGGATAGGCAGACTCGCACCAACTCAGCTTGAGATATCATGCTAAAAATAGCAGCATAAGATGTTGCGGCACTGGTGCTAGTTCGGGTTAGCTATCCAAGACTGAACCCTGGGGACCAGGTGGGCTTGGCAGCTAACCCTAGCCACCCGTACTGCAGCGTTGCTATTTGTAGTGACCTAGCTTGAGCTGAGCTGCCATGAGTCTGTCTACTTGTGCTGGGAATCACGCCTCCCACCTGCAGTGTAGACATACCCGATAGATTCCAAGGCCAGAAGTGACCAGTGTGATCCTCTAGTCTGACCTCCTGGATAATAGAGACCATAGAACTTCCCCACAATAATTCCTAGAGCATATATCTTTCAGAAAAACATCCAAGCTTGATTTAAAAATTGCCAGAGATGGAGAACCCACCAAGCCCCTTGGTGATTTGTTTCAATGGTTAATTACCCCCACAGTATATTGAAGTATATTCAGTGTATCACAGTCTTTTTTTTAATAAGAAAAAGAGTAGAATGTTTGTATAAATCCTTTGATATTTCTGGTTATATATTAAGCTAATACACTCTAGGCTATTTGGCCACATTAGTAATTGAGATGTGGAATAGGAATAAGAGTATGCTATCAGAACTGATCTGTAATACTTCAAGTACGTGAGATACAGTGTATCCCATTATTATTTAGTCTCCCTGTGTATTCTAGCAACTTCACAGAAGACCTAGATAGGCACGGTTCTTGCTGAAAAGCAACTTATTCCAATCTAAAACCCTGATCCTGCAATGTGCCATGTGTGGGCATGCAGTGCACCCATGTGGAGCTTCTTGGCTTCAAGGCTCCAGTCCCGCAAATCTACACAAGTAGCCGCCTGACTTCAGGGGGCATCCACATAGGGACAAGTGTCTGTGCAGAGCTCCTGGTAAGATTGGAACCTAAATTTTAGCCATGGCATGAGTGTGACAGTATTGTGGGGATGGATTCAAAAGTATGAAGATTGCAATCATACAAATATGCCATAATTCAGTGTAGATGTGCAAATCTTGATAATTCAGTTTTCTCTTCTCTCCACAAGGAATGGTGGTGATTTTTCACAATGTGCTTGAGTTCCATTTTTGAAGAAATATGTCATACTCCTTTTAATCAGGATCCATGTAATCAGGACACCTGAATTCCTGGTATGTTGCCCAGGGAACCAGTTTACCCTGATGATAGTGCTTAGATTACTGCTTAATTAAAACAATATTGCATAAGCAACATGTCACTTAATGGGGATACGTTGGCTAGTGCCAATGGGTTAAGTGGGGTTCAAACAGTTGTTAAACAGGTAGTAATATAATAGTACTTTGCACTTATATAGTGTCAATACTTTCTACCTGACACTCTCAAAGAACTATAAAATATTGAAGAACTGAGCTCACAACACGTTTGTGAGGTAAGGGTGTGCTATTGTCCCCATTCTACATATGGGCAACTGAGGCACAGAGAGGCTAAGTGACTTGCCCAAGGCCTCACACAGGAAATGTGGGGCAGAAGAGGGACCAGGTCTTCCAAGTCCTAGGCTAGTCCCTTCACCCTCTCCTCTCAAACAACGTAGCCAAGGTAAGTCTGGACAGAGGTAGCTCTTGGAGATAGATCACACAGTTCCAAGTCAGTTGTCTTAACCATAAGATTTCCTGTTCTTTCAGTACAAAAGCTGTACAAATTAAGGGCCAGATCCTCAGCCAGTATAAATTAGCATAGAATTCATATCAGCTAAGGTTCTGGCCCCTAAAATCATAGGTGGATTCTGTAATGAGAGGAGCTCTCCCAAGTGTCCCTTTTGTTGTACTGAGAGCACAGATCAGATATTGTTCTATATGAAGGCTACATTCCATTAGAACTAGATTTCAGATTTTTACTTAGCGCAGTTTCATGAAAATCAGTTTTGATCTTTGTTTAATCATCTGTGGCTTCTCGGAAGGTCTAATGGCAGATTGATGTTGGGCTCCTTGTGAATAAGAAAAGCTGGACTAGAATTTGGAAACAGGTTACCACTCTGCTGCAGAGAAGCTGGAACTAAGGGTGCTCGGCGTACTGCCACACCACCTGGCTTGAAGTAGTAATAACAAATACCATGGTTTCTGTCATCAGCACTCCCACTATAAAAATTGTTCCAGCACCCCTGGTTTTATGCCACTGCAACCCCTTTGAAGGAGTTTGAATTGGAGATTCACTGGATTGTGTTTATTGAAACATGAGAGCATTTTAAGTAGAAATGGGCTGAAGGCATAAAGTTAAATTCTGGACTCTCCAGTGCTTGGAGTGTTTTGTATCTGGGACTCTGGTTCAGCTCATTAAAGAGATAACGGCCAAAGGCAAAAAAATGGATTTTGACTAGGACTTTTTTAAGATTCAGAGGTGTTTGGGCCCATCTCTGCTAGATGGCATAATTGCGGTTTTGCAAAACCTTTTAGGTGGGCTTTTGAATGTGGGTGACCTGGATTCAAGTCCTATTTTATCCAACTCCTCTAAATTTGGTGGGTGGTCCGATAAATGATTCTAGCGATGGCCCATCTGTCATGGATACAGCTATGGGTTTACTGCATTAACAGAATTTCCCATACCTCCCGATTTCTATACAGTGGGCCTGATTCTTCTCTCACTACACTGATGTAAATTAGGAGTGACTCTGTTGAAGTTAGTGGAGTTAAAACTGTAAAACCAGTGTGAGAGGAGATTTGGATCCAGTATCTGCTTTTTTTTTTAGCCACGGTATCTATGATTCTTTGCTGTAGTTCATAAACTTCATTTCTTTTAGCTGTAATAAGTACAATCTTGTCTGAAAAATCTTGCTTATGCCAAAATCTGGCAAGACTGGAATATTAAAACAAATCCTTTACACCTTGATATTTTGCTTTTCTAAACAATATGCCATCAGTCTAATGCTTTGTTTTATTTTTCTGCTGATGCCTGGCTGACCAATGCCGTGGTGGCAAGAGGTACATATTAATTAGGTTTTTGATTGTTTCACAAGAAAGACAATTCAGTAATCAAGTATTTACAATAAGGCCAGTGAAATGGAAACCATTAAACTCTCTTGTGTGATAATTGTGCCTGTCCGTTACTATTTAAAAGAAACCATTTTCTAAATAAGTCATTATAAAGAAAGGATTTATTACAATATAGGAGCTTGGACAAATATCCAAGGGGAAATGTATTATGTTACATGAAAATCTATGGAACAATGAACAATGGAATGTTATTTTGTACTTGAAACTTGCCATGGAAGCTGAGCTTATAGACACTGCAACGTAGTCTGCTTACTTTTTTCAGACTTTGACATTTATTTTCTATGGTCTAATATGGAGAAATATAAATGCTGAGATTTAACATTTGCTACAGTGGTTTTTATGTTTTGTCCTCCTCTTTTGTCTAGCCATTTGGGACTTTTGGCTTCTTCTTTACTTTTTCTTGGCTGGTTGTCTCCACAAATAATATCTGGGCAAATAATTACAGATCATTCTTATTTTAGTTGCAATGAGAAGCTGATGTTTGTAAATGTGTTTGCCTGATACATTTCTGAAAGTAAATAGGGGAGGGTCTTTGCCAATATGAGCTGCTCTCTTCTACTCTGAAAGTTTTGGGCTGATGAGCTGCTGTGCTGGATTCAAGAAATAATTAGTCTAGAAACCAGAGGACTGAACTTTCACTGGGAAAAAGTACCACTGATCCTTCAGCGAGGGGAAGATCAGGCCCTAGATTTTCAAATTTTATTCACATTGTGCTAAATTTTGCCTCCAATACCTATGTAAGCAGGCTCTGTATAGATGGGGCAGGGATGGGGATGAATCCTTCCCTCCATAACTCAGCAGCTTGGTGGAAGGTGGCTGAACAATGCTTCTACTGCCCATATTCTCTAGGAGCACCTGGGGCCACTGTATGCTCCAGAAGTGAGGGGAAGAGGGGTTGGAACAGTGGTTCATTGTAGTGGTGGATCCAGTGACTTTCCCCCAGCCTGTCTGGCCCTGCATCAAGTCCTCCTCCATACTGCTTTAGAGAGAAGCACAACAGAACACAGGTCCACAGCAAGGTGTTTAGACACTCGCCCAACAACCCCTTCAAGAACCACAGAGCCATGGCTGCTTCACCGTATGCAGGGCCTGCTGCATCCACAGTGGGAGCCTGGGCTGTGCTCCTTATCCATGATGTCACAATGGATGCTCAGATGAGAACAAATATATGTTCACGTTAATATTCAACTTTGGTTTAAATATGTACACACATCTGTGCAGCGACAATTTCCATCCTCCCTGGAAAGATGGGCTGAGCTGAAAAGTGGTTGCGTAATTGTTATTTGCAGTGGGAAATTAATGGTGACAATTCCCATTTTGGCTAGGTAAATTTAGATTAATTAAGGCCAGATTAAGTAATCATTCTTTTTTTAAAAAAATTTTTTTTTTTTATTTTATTTTTTTTTTGCATTCAGTAAAGCATGAACGCATTAGTTACTCATTTTAGCTTCTACGGACATTCATCAAAGAAATGTGGAGCCTGCTCCAAAACCCATTGACGCCAATGAGCATCTTTCCATCTAGTTGGCTTTGGATCAGGCCCTCAATGGCTCAGTGGTTTGAGCATTGGCCTGCTAAACCCAGGGTTGTGAGTTCAATCCTTGAGGGGGCCATTTAGGGATCTGGGGCAAAAAAATCTGTCAGGGGACAGTCCTTGGTCCTGCGAGTAAAGGCAGGGGACTGGACTCAATGACCTTTCAAGGTTGTTCCAGTTCTAGGAGATTGGCATATCTCCATTTATTTATTTATTTTATTTAAGAAGGTTCTCTTTCCACAGGGAAAAACATACAGAAGAACCCAGTTTTTATGAGTATAATATGAATATAATATTTATTCAGATAAGTGGGAATTTGGAGTAGAAGTGTTTTCCCTCCATAAGTGAGATATCTATATACAGGTACCAAGGGTTTTTAGATAAGAGAGAAAGAGGGAATAGGTAAAAGTAATTTCTCTTGGGACCATGATGGGCAAAAGACATTTAGCAAGAGGTCTGAAATTTTGGATTTCTGCAAGGCTACTTGAAAAGGTAAACACAAGATACATGGCAGTAATGGTACAAATGACATCTGTCGCCTTTTTAGCAACAAACATATGCCAATCAATGGTATTATTGTCAATGGTATTATAAACATATGCTAACAGATGCTTCTCTTAGGAAAACAACTCAATATATATAAAGCAGCAAGCCATGGATGGATTTTATTAAATCTTTGGAATTTTTAGTACATTGAGCAATACATTTTACCCATGGTGAGATAATAATAAAAAGTCAGTCAAATAAAGAAGCAGAAGAGCCATTTGTTTCTTACTATGACATAAACATGTGATAAAAAATGTCCTGTTTTTGGAGAGCATAAAAATTCTAAGAGTTAATCTGCCAAAAATAACTTACTTAAAAATGATTTCAGAGCGAATAAAGAGAAAATATTATTTAAAAAAAAATAATTTTAAACAGCCAAATGTTGGCTTTTTGATGTCCTTTGATATGCAGTCTGCTTATGTCTTGTGGCAACACTTGTTTGTCAGCTCAACTTTCCTAAACTAGCTTGCAAAGAATGGGTATTCAACAGAATACAGACTGTAAGAGGTTTGATTTCATTCATTCGTGCTGTTTGAACTGACAACATCTAAAGGGGGGAGGGTTGTTTTTTAAATGGCCTCATCCTGGATTCTATGCATCTGTGATGGGATGTACTCCCTGCACTGGCCCTGAAAGAGTTGAATTAGGCCAGGTGGGCCCAATCAGCCAATTAAGCAGCAAATAGGGGCGGTGTAGGCTGAGAGGAGGCACTAATTAGAAGGAAGATTACCTGTAGACTGGGTTTTTATAAAGCCAGGAGGTTGGCAACAGGACGAAGCCTGTAGTCTCTCTCCCGGAGGCAATGGAGAAGGAAGGGGACATATGCACTTGTGAGAAGGGTTTACCTAGTACACCTCAGAGAAAGGAGACTGTCTAGGATTAGGAAGTACTCTAGGAAAGAGAGCAGCGAGGTAAAGACCTGGACCTTAACTGCTTGCAATAGGGCCCTGGACTGGAACCCAGAGTAAAGGACAGGCCTGGGTTCTCCTACCATCCACTGCTGTGTGGTCTTTCTTGGGGCAGTGAGTGGAAAGACTACCTGAGTCACAGCGGGAGTGACGTAGTCGGGGCAGTGGGTATGAGGACTGTCTGATGCTGCTTGGGATTTGGAAGGACTCCCCTGGGAGGGGAAATCACAGCGTGACCTGGCTGGTGGGCTGAGTCACGAAGCAGCTGTAGTGCGACTTCGTAAAAAGGACAAGAACTGCAATGGTGGAAGAGAAGAAAGGGGGTGTTGACTCAGGCAGAACTACTCCCCAGAACTGCCAGAAAGCTGTGCTTCCCAGCGGTGAGTAGAGCACCCCATGACAGCATCCCAGGCAGAACCTATAGAAAAGATAGATTGTGTTTTGATGCTCTCCTTGTCTCTTAACACAAGAAAAATGGGACAGTCAATGACATTGAAAGGTGGCAAATACAAAACTGATAAAACACATTGCTTTAATTGTAATTAACATGCAATTAGACTGTGGAACTCATTACCATAGGCAGCTGTTGAGGCTAAGAAGTTAGCAAGACACAAAAAGGAAAAGGACATTATATGGATAATAAGAATATTTATATAGTTATCGCTAACAATACTTTGGCAGGGCTCGTAAACGTCATGCTTCAGGATTTAAGACCATATCTAACTATTTAGGGATTAGGAGACCTAATGTGGGGGCAGATTATCTCCCTACTGCAGGGTTTTTACACCTTCTTCCAACAACTTTTGGAGACAGGATACTGGGCAAGATGGACATCAAGGCTGATCTGGTATGGCAATTCCTATGTTCCTATTCCTTTTAGAAACCATATTCCAGAAGGACTGATGTTTCAAAAGAAATAGAATGATTTGGAGGAATTTAATTCTTAGGCCTGGTCTACACTAAGCCCAGGGCTACACTAGGGGGGGTGTCGATCTACGATATGCAGCTTCAGCTACGCGAATAGCATAGCTGAAGTCGGCGTGTCGTAATCGACTTACCTGGCCGTGAGGACGGCGGCGAGTCAATCGCTGCCGCTCCCACGTCGACTCCGCTTCCGCCTTTTGATGAGGTGGATTTCCGGAGCCCACGGGGAGTGCGATCGGGGATCGATTAATCGCGTCTAAATGAGACACGAAAAATCGATCGCCGATAGATCGATCACTACCCGCCGATTGGCGGGTAGTGAAGACATACCCTAAGAGTTTATGTTGAATTTAGCAGCGTTAAATCGAATTAACCCTGCACCCGTCCACACAATGAAGCCATTTATTTAGACATAAAGGGCTCTGTGCAACAAACCGCTCCATCCCGGCGGATTGCCCAAGAAGCAGAAGGCTGTCATTCCCCAAGTTTTGAAGCGGCCTTTTCCTTCCCTCCTCCCTCTGCCCGCACCCCACCCTGGCCACCTTTCCAGTTCTCTCCCTTTGTTAATAAATGTTGAATAAAGAATACTTGGTTGTTAAACAATGGTGCCTTTATTTCCTTTCAAAGCAAGACGGAGCTGGAGGGAGGAGCCTGCGAGCGGCGAAAAAGCCGCGCCTTCCTGGGGAAGCAAACCAGCCCAGCCCAGCCCAGGAGCACTGGTGAGCAGCCGGGCGCGGGGGCAGGGCTGGCGGTGAGCTGCAGGTCCCGGTGGGTGCTTGGGTGCTCTGCTGCTCTCTTCCCCCCCCGCTTGCAAGCTGGGGGAGGGGGGAATGCAGCATGCCCGGGGCCAGGGGAGGAGCCGGGGCCGGGGGCGCGAGCCCCCACCAGCAGCTCCCCGCCCGCCCAACTCACTCACCTTCCGGGTTCCCACTAATTTTTACCGGGGGGGGGAGGGGGCGGGGATTTGGGGAAGGGGCGGGGCTGGGGTGGAGTTGGGGCGGGGCCGGGGGGGAAGCACCCAGCGGTGCCGACAAAAGTCGGCGCCTATGTCTGCCGTTGCTTTCACGGAGGGAGGGGGAGGAGTGAGGGTTGAATGACGACATTTACCCATAACCACACACAACACGTCTTGCCCCATCAGGCATTGGGAGCTCAACCCAGAATTCAAATGGGCAGCGGGGACTGCAGGTTACCTACCCGCAGTGCACCGCTTGGAATGTCGACGCTTGCCCCGGTACTGTGGACTCACACTGCCGAATTAATGTGCTTAGTGTGGACACACACGTTCGACTTTATAATATTGGTTCCCAAAAATTGGTTTTGGTAAAATCGGACTACTGTCGTAGTGGAGACATACCCTAAATTCTTAAAGTTCAGATTTGTTTATATGTACAGGAGGCTCCATTTAACACTCAATATTTGTAGAGCTGGTTACAATTTTTTTTGGCAGACACTTTCACAATTCTTTCCTCCCCGTCCTCTTTTTGTTGTTGAAGATTTAGAAATTTGCTACTCAACAGTGACTGCAGTGCCGTGATGTCCCCTGTGGAATTGTGAGGGTTGCTGCAGGAACATGGCATGCAGTTTTTAATGATAGCTATGGAATAACAGGGTTAAAAAAAGAACTAGAGAAGTTCATGGAGGATAGGTCCATCAATGTCTATTAGCCAGGATGGACAGGGATGGTGTCCCTCTGTTTGTAAGAAGATGGGTGTGACGGGTTGGGGCCACAGAGACCTGCTTGGTGCTGCCACCTGGTGTGCCAAGGCTACTTCTGCCCCTGCTTCCAGGCCTTTTCCAGCTTGGGACTCCCGAATCCTGTCTGTTTTGAGTCAGATTCCACCGATCTGCTGCAAACACAGACCCAGGTCCGAACCAAGTCCACTCACCACTGTAAGGCCCCTGGAAGCGCTCTTGCCTTTGACACCCAGCTGCTCAACTCCAAGGAGGTTCAAACCCTTAATAAATCCGTTTTACCCTGTATAAAGCTTATACAGGGTAAACTCATAAATAGTTCGCCTTCTATTTCAAAGATAGAAAGATATGCACAACTGTTCGCTTTCCCCAGGCACCAACTCGTACTCAAGGAAACTTAATAAGTAAAAAGTGATTTTAATAAGTACAGAAAATAGGATTTAAGTGAGTTCAATTAGTGACAGACAGAACAAAGCAAGTTACTTAGTAAAATAAAGTAAAACACGCACGTCTATGTCTATTCAAAGTTAACACAGATAAAAGCCTCACCAGATTTGGATATTTTCCTTTTTACAGGCTGTAGAATTAGCCTGGGTCCAGCAGCTGCTCACACCCCCTAGTGTCTTTGTCCTTTGTTCAGTTCCCCTCAGGAATGTCCTTGGGGGGGTGGAGAGCCTCTCCCTTTAGCCAGCTGAAGACAAAATGGAAGGGTCTTGCAAGGGCTTTTATAGCCTTTCTTCCTCTCCCTGCGTAGGATCCAGTTGCCCTGGAGTTTTGGGATCACATGGGCAAGTCACCTGTCCATGCGCCCTAACCAGTCTAACCAGTTGCATCCTTGACTGGGGCCCCGATGTGGATTGGGGTCTGCACCTTCTTTTGTCTGTTAAGTACTTGTACTCAACTTGCACATTCCTTCCTCTGGACCTGGTCCCATGTTCTTACAAAAGCTATGCATAAAACCAGCAAATATAAAACCAATGTTCATAACTTCAACCACAACAATGATACATGCCTACAAACAGGAGGAATAAATTCAGTAGGTCATAACTTTCACAGAGATATGTTACATGGCACATGTAGCATAAAACGTATTCCAGTTACACATATATAGTTATAAGCATCTCCCCATAAAGTTTTATGGGGACACTGTCACAATGGGAATGGGTGACAGGGGATGGATCACTTGGTGATTACCTGTTCTGTTCATTCCCTCTGGGGCACCTAGCATTGGCCGCTGTCAGAAGACAGGATACTGGGCTAGATGGACCTTTGGTCTGACCCAGTATGGCCATTCTTATGTTCTTATGTATGGTGCCAATCTGCCCCAAGAGAACCTTCTCTCTCTCTTTAGTCAGTGGGTGAGGGACATCTAGGGTACTTGATCTTCACCTGCTCTGGCTTTGTCATTTTTTTCTCTTTTTTTTTTGGTCAACCATTTTGATTATAAATACCCATTATAAATACACACTCTTCTCCTGTGTGACTTAAAGTCAAATCCGTGTTTGTCCAGTTTTTCATACCTCTCTGCTATTGACAATGCTAAAAATCTGCTCTTTTAACCCATGTTAGACTGTGTGTGTGTCTGCATGGGTGTGGCTGGGAGCACATTAATGTGCTGTTAGAGGGAGAGCTGTTCAAACCTAAATTACCATTGATCAGTTAAAATACCATTCTGCAGCCCAAGTGGTCATTTCACTGGACTGGAAAACATTGTTTAATGGGACATAGCTGCTGCAGTTCAGGGTCTGAGGCAGAAATTGGTACCTGTTCATCAGTAGTTTCACAAAATAAATCTCTTCCATTAAGACTATGAAGCATTAATATTTTGTTCCCATTTAAGAAAAATAAACTAGTTTTCAGCAACAGTCCTGGACTCCAGCTGGGACTACAATGGGTAGTGTGCAGCTCAGAAACTTAGTGCATTCAAGTGTAGCTTTTTAATGCCGTGAGTCCTTGCATCCATACGCACATCCACAGCTTTTCATAACATAATTCAGGCAGTAAAATAAAGAGAGAAGAAAAATAACCCAGAAGTTTAAATAGTGAGTTTAGCATAATTCAGTATGGCCCTGCACCCAACTGATATGACAGATGTGGTTCAGGAGACACTTTCAGTCTAAGCTTCTGGTTTTCTCTTGTTTGTAATTACTGGGGGGGGGGGGATTACCCGATGGCAGAACATTTTTTTTTATATTCATTCTCAATCCAGTGCTGAATTATTGTGGGATGTTTGGTTAAAATTATCTTCATGGTTTTTGAGAATATTACTTTAAACCAAACGTTTTCTTTTAAACCAGTTAAGAATTCTCTGAGAAATATTTTATAACTCACAGCAACTTGTTTGAAAGCAATAATTGTAGCCATACCAGGATATGTCTGTTCTTCAAATCTGTGTTAGGATAGATATGTATGACTAATGTGGCTGTTCCAATTTAGCCCTAAAAAAGGGTTACTTGATTTGACTAAAAGTGGGAGGTTTTAGAGTCATCCACCAGTTGTGAGTATTCGATTCTACCACTAACTTATCAGAAACTTAGTTTATTAGGATACTATGTTCCATGTATCAAGGGCTTGATCCCATTGACTTATGGGAGTTTTCCAATGACTTCAAAGGGCTCTGGATCAGACTCTAAAATACTAGAGTAAATAGATGTGATTTATAGAGTGCTGTCTGTTGACCTGTGACATTTTTTTTTACATCCTCTTCCAGCTAACCTGGATTCAAGTGTTGAATACGGCACAAAGGGGCACCTTGTTCATTTGTGACACTCCCCGAGGGACAGGTTCCAGTAGCTGCTGTTACAAACATAGCAGTTTTATTACTATTTCTATCTCAACTTATTTATTTTAAATACTAAAATTTCAAATGATAAAGGGGAGAAGACCCCAATTTGTTTATAACCGCTGTAGCACATCGCTGAACTCTTAGGATGAAATCTTGGCTTCATTGAAGTCAATGGCAAAACTCCCATTTACTTCCGTGAGACCAGGATTTCACCCTGAGGACATGATCCCGAATTTTGATGGGTATATGTGAACTGCTGTGCTTGAATGGAGCTCCATTAACTTTGCATGGGTGCACAGTCTCCCCATCTGAATTACGGTGCAGGATCAGGGCCAATGCAGCTTGTGCTATGGCAGTGGAGGTCTTGAAGGAAGATGTGCAGAATATCACAGAATGGGATCCTGTTCTGCATCTCGGTCCTCTAGTGAAAACACAAGGGAAATCGGACAGAAATGGAAGTGGGGCTTCTGTTTGTGTTGGCTACAGTAAATATGTTTGTAAGATGTATAGTGTTTGCCAGGGACATAGGCTGCTATGCTTCCACATCAGCTTAGTATGTTCTAGGAAACATGTGCCTGTTAGCATAATCATTCTTCCTGGAGGCTTTTCCTACGAAACCTGCCCACCAATCTATAGGCAAAATAATACAGAAGGTCAGATTCTCCTCTCATTTACATCACTGCGGACCAATGGATATCCCCTCTACCTGGAGTTATGTACATTTACAATGCACAGAGATTCTGTCTGCTTCAGCTTGCCCTGAGTTTCACACCCCCAGCCTTTCACTTCAGGTTTGAAAGAACCCTAAAACGCAAAGTTTCACCTAGTGGAAACCATCCAATAGCTTAGGCGCATTTGAACCTGGAATGAGGTTTTAGAGGAGCATCAAGCCCTCTGTTTAGCAGGTGCTTTAAAACCAAAAGCCCACATCTTTGAGGGCTAGAAGTGGGGGTAGGTTGTAGGTGCTGAGTGATAAAATCCAGGAAATAATTATTTACATTTGTTATACCTGTTTTATATACTTAGTAGACATCCTATAATTAGAGTCTACATATAAAATACCTAGGGTCAGATCCACTAAAGTCTAAGGAGCTGTGACAATTTACACCAGCTGTGAATCTGCCCCCTTGTGAAATAGTGACATAGCACTGGAAAAGAACTAATGCTGTGGACCACATTTTACCTCCATAACTCCATGGACTTCAGCAATGTTGTACAAATGTAACTGCGGCATAATATGGCCCCCTCTTTGCAGGACATGGTAGAAGCGACCACCTTATGAAACTGTTCCTAGCCGCATCATTCTGTAGTTAAATTCACATACGTGCACAATTCATGTTGGCTCATCAGGTACTGCCCACTTATCACCCTCTGCATTTTTTCCAGTTTCTTAATTCTCATCTCCTCTCTTTAGCTCCATATCTAACTAGCTTCTTTTGAGCCAGGTGAGGATGATCCCAGGGAAATGTATTTCTCCTACATAAAACCCTGAACTGTGTAAGAAATAGTGAACTACTTTGTGTAAGAGGCAGAAATATCTGCATTGTCTGTGACTGCAAAGCCATAATAGCAACAGCTATGATGTGATTTCAAACGCTTATGAGTTTTTCCTTTATCTGTATTTGTTTTTGTTAGTCTATCTGTGCCTTTTTTAATTAAAAAAATAAAGAGGGAGACACAGACCTTTCCCCTCAACAAGCTGGTTTGCTGAAATCATAGCCAAGTTTAACAAAGCTGTGCCCAAGGTGGGTGTGGGTGATGCCTAAGGAGGCTGTATGCCACACATAGGCTAAAGTGTATATGGTGCAGCAGTGGGGGAAAGCAACCCTTGGGTAAGCAACCCTCCCTCTGACCATTACCCCTTCACCTTGAATGGTGCAGAGAGAGCTCCCCTTCCTGTTTCAATCTACTTTAATGTTAGTGCTACCTTTGTGCTCCCTTGAGTCTTGGGGTTTCTGACTTGCTACCCACATGTAATTTAGAGCAACCTCAGAGCTGCTCTAACTTACACTGGCTTGTAATGGTCCTCTAAGCCCAACCATAACCTGTGACAGAACAAAGTGGGTGGGTATATTGCAGGAAAGGATCTGGCCTCTATGATAAGATTCATCACTGGTAAAAAGCAAGTTCCGGTTCAGTGGAGTGGTGCCTGTTTATGCTGATGGTTAACTTATTCCTTGAACCCAAACACACACTGTCAGTAGTTCCCTGAAAAGGTCTCTCTTGCTTTGTGTCACCTTTCACAGGCATACATGTACAAATACAGTGAAAAAATAAGAGTATGTAGCAAAATAGAAATCCTTTTTTGGTGTAAAAGAACCTCAGGAAACCTTAGGCCTCAGGATTTTTTTTTTGTTTTCCTTTTTTTATGGCTGGCAATAAGGGAGCTGCAGAAGGGGAAAACGTGATACAATATATGAATATGAAATGGCTTTGGTACCATGGAGCTCTAATAACTCCTGGTCCAAAGGAGGGGTGGGGAGTGTTATTTACTTGGTTTTATTTAAGTTATTTCCCCTCTTCAGGCATCAAGTTCCTGAGAAGAATACACAGGGATGGGCTCCAGCTGTACTATGTCCATTTTCTTGGCTGATCTTTTATGTTGCATTATGCTGGTTAATATTTTTGAAAAAATAACTGTTTTGAAACTGATAAGGAAGCAGTCTGTCCAGGTCCTTGACTGCCCTGCCCTGCTCTGCAGCTTTTTTTAGAAACAATCGGAGTGAAAGCACTCATGACAATAAAACCCATTCCAAGTTATGGCCGTGACACCAGCGGCCTGATCCAAGTTTCCCTGAAGTCAGTAGGAGTCTTTCCATTGACTTGTACAGGCCGTGGATCAGCCTGTACAAGAATAAACAAGTCTTATGGGACTTTTGGATCTGTTCAACCATATGCTTAGCAGTTTTAACATTCCACAGAGAACTTGCCGATAGAGCAGTAGGAAGAACAGTCCAATAGACGTGCAAAGGCCATTTATTCAGCAGGAAAACACTGACAGAGGAAAGAAAGGAAATGGGGGCCGTGAAGAGAAGAGCTAATACTAGACATACAGGGCAAGCAAAAATACTCACTCCATGAAATGTTGAGCATAAGGGAACTTGCAGCTACTATTCATCGTGAAGAAATTTTTGGTTAAAAAGATTGACATTTTAATAAACTGATCTTAATTAACAGTACTTTGAAATTCTGAGTTGTACGCTCTCTATCTCAAAACACTGGAACCGGTGGCTTTTTAAATAATTTGCTGCTTGTGGGTGATCGCTTTTTGAAACAAATCCAGACCCTCCAGTCACAATTTATTTTTTATTTCAAAAATGATTTTTACTAGCAAATTTTGCTTTGGTTCAAGAGAATTATAAATCATTATTACACAGCCAGACACTTCAAACATTTTGTAAGAGCTTTGTGCCCAATGAAGCATCAAAGGCAACACTGAAATTCATGATTACAGCATGGGCGCACGTCCATTCATTAATACATTAAAGTTCAGGACTCTAACGTTATTAATAGGGTTTCTAGATTGACGTACATTTCTCCCTTAGAGAAGGTGGCTCTTGCTCCCATACAAAGTAAAGGGGTGGTTCTTTATTAATGCCAATTTATGGAAACTTTTTTTGTAGCTGGTTTAGTGCTGTGGTGGTAAAGTTTAAAGACTGGGGTTTCTTAAAAGCTTTTACATTATTATTTATTGAGAAGGGACAGGATTTCTGTTTTCTACAGTGGGAAAAAAGCTATCAATAGATATTTTTCTCAACCTCTTAAGTGCCAAAACTAATCCGTAGTCCAGGGCCACAAATCTTCATGTAGCACCTACTAGAATAAATTCTAAGGAACTCTGAGATAGACATACATGTATACTCTGAAAGGTGTGCATCAAATGCCTTATTATAGCCAGTATAGAGACAAGGTGGGTGAGGTAATATTTTTACGGCACCAACTTCTATTGGTGGAAGAGACAAGCTTTCAAGGCAGACTCAAAGAAGAGCTCTGTGAACCTTGACATCTTGTCTCTTTCCACCAACAGATGGCCCAATAAAAGATATTATCTTGCCCACCTTGTCGCTCTTCTCCTGGAACCAACATAGATACAACACTGCCAACAACATATGTATTATCACAGCTCCTAGATGCCACACTGATATAAGGGCCCTAATTGCATTAGGCACAGTACAAACACAAAGTAAGAGCCAGTCCCTGCACCCAAGAGCTTACAATCTAAGTAGACAAGGCAGAGAAAGTACAGAGTTTCATAGACGGAGAACTGAGGGACAGAAAAATTTAATGATTTTTCTAAGGTCATGCATGGAGGCTGTAGCAGATCTAGGAAACGAACCTAGCACCCCTGAGTCCTAGTGTAATGGCTTAGCTACAAGAGCGTCTTTCCTCTTTGAATAAAATACATATCCACAGGTGTGAGAAGTGACTTGTATACCTTCAAATTTTTAGCACATTCTGTGTTTTGTAGTTTCTGAAATTCCTAGTTAGCCCTTTCCTTTATCATTGACAATAAGATGGCATAATAAGAAAATGATTCCATTCTGTTCCAAAACAATAGCCATGGGTTACCTAAGGTTCTGACAAATTGTTGTGAGATGCCGATTCTTACCAAAATCCCACTTGAACCATCTGTTTTACTTTCATTTTAGAGTTAATTCCACCTAATGTTTCATTTTTTTACCTTGCATCTTACTCACTAGGGAGCAGCTGTTTCCTTTAAGCCATTGTTGCTGAGGGAAGTAAGTGACTCTTTAAATGCTCGGTTCCTTGCAAGACCCTCCATTCTTCTACATGCTGCATCCTTCCCGGGCCATTTTATCTTTAGCCTCTTTATATAATCAAAGAGGGACAATAAATGTTAATTTTTGGCTCTGCCCACTTTGTTACTCCTCCGCCAACTCCGTCTTCATTCTTAACCACTACTACCAGCCTTTTACCATTCATTAGAAACAGGACTGGCTCCAGTTTTTCGGCCACCTCAAGCAAATAAAAATGGCCGCCGCCGAAGTGCCGAAGCAAAAAAAAACCCCAGCTGAAGTGCTGAAGCAGCCAAAAAACAAACAAACAAACAAAATGCTGCCCCAGAATCCCCGGACTACCGCCCCCTACAGGGCGCCACCCCAGGCACGAGCTTTGCCGTCTGGTGCCTGGAGCCGGCCCTGATTAGAAATGCTATCACCAAATCAATACCCTTCCTAGTTGGTGATTTTGCTACCCCTACCCGACAAATAGAAGTACCCAGTAAATTTCTCTCCCTTCCTCCCCTTCTTCTTCCTGCTGCCTCTGAGAATAACTTACTGTGACATTACAGTCCAGATTCCTTATGAAAAATACGCTTATGATATGAATATGACATAACTGAGGTGTACTTTATGCAAGATGGGTCTTGTAAGTTATCATTGGAAAGGTTATGATTTACTGAATGTGACTATCCAATTTACATGCCTGTATCATTTCTGTATCTGAAGTTAGGAATATTAACTATGTGTCTGTATTTCAAATGTGTTTCTTTGGTTGTCAACCTCAACCAGCCCTTCAGGTACAACAGTGGAAAAGCCAGACAGGGCTAATGGGCCATTAGCAGAGACAATGGACTGTAAAAGAGCTTAGTCTTCCTGTGGACGCTGGAGACAGCCTACGAGCAATGGCTGCCAGAGCCCTGCAGAGACATGGGTCTGAGTCACCTGATACTGGATATCCCTCCTCCCCTTTTGGAATACCAGTGGTTTTCCACTGGAAGAAAAAGTGTTCCTGCCATACACAAGAGCTATATAAGGCAGGGGATTGACATCATCATGGTTCTCTCCTCTGCCTCCCCTCCCAAAGAGACACTGAAAAAGATCTTGAAGCAAAAACTGAACTAAAGGGAGAAGGGTCGAACCCAAGCTGGAAGGGCATCTAGCTTGTGAGTAATAATACCTGAGATCTCAAGAGAGAGACCAGTGCAGCAGCCTTTCAAGATTTTCTGTAATCTGCCTGCAACAATATCTAGGGTGAGAAATACTATTTGTAACCAATTTCTTTAGTGAAACTAGATTAGTCAGCATGTGTGGTTTCATTTGCTTAGTAATCTGCTTTGTTCTGTTTGCTACCACTTTTGCCACTTAAAATCTGCCTTTTGTAGTTAATAACATTTGTTTTGTTTATAATATAACCCAGTTTCTGTAATTTCTAATGGGGGAGGGGGAGTACGGGAAAGTGGGGAATACCTTCCCACACAATGAGGGAGGAGATGGATTTCATAATATAATTTTGGGTCTGCACTCCAAGGGAGGTGGACAGCTGAGTGCTGAAGAAAGTCCCTTAAACTGAGTCTTCCCTGAGCTGATCTGCAGCTGGGTGTGGCCGTGTGTGCGTGTGTTAGAGGAGGTTTTAATACCCTGGCTCAGTAAGACATGAAAAGGGGCTCATGCTGGCAGAATAGGTAGACTCAGTGGTATCTCAGCACATCAGGTGGCTTCCTAAGAGGCATAACCCATCACAGTCTTCATCCCCTTCTTCTTCCTGCTGCTTCTGAGCATAATTTCCCACCCCAAAATGTTCTTTTCAGTCAATCCCTTCCCCATCTACCCAACTCTAGCTACTTCATCTATCTATCTATCAGTGCTCTCCACAAAGAGTACTTCTCCCTGGACAAACCCTCTCAGCTACTAGAGTTCTCGCTCACACACACTAAGAACTTCAGATCTGAAATCTGGACCCCATCATGTTAGGCATGGTACAAATGCACAGTAGGAGTTAGTCTCAGCCCTAAAGAACTTAGTCTAAATAGACGAGACAAAGGGTGACAGAAGGAAAGTCACAGGAAGTCTGTAGTATAGCTGGGAACTGAATCAAGATCTCCTGAGTCACAGTTCAGTGCCTTAGCCACAAGAAGTGACAAAGGGTCCTGTGGCATCTTATAGACTAACAGACGTATTGGAGCATAAGCTTTCGTGGGTGAATACCCACTTCTTCTTAGCCACAAGAATATCCTTCTCCTCTGAGTTGTGTTCAAAAGAAAAAGACTGTGCCTAGGAGGCTTAAACTAAACCCACATGCGTCAGATGGAAGAATATGGTGGGACTGGGACAGAGGTCAACATGATCACAGGATAATGCAGATTTGAGGGGGAAAAGGGGGTTGGCTGATGCCAGGGGCAGTTCATTTCAGGAGGCAGATCTTAGGTACAGTTTGTCAGAACAACTAAGTGGGTTAGGCTTGATCTGGGGGCAGTTCTCTTTTGAAACACAATTTTCAAGTGCCTAAGGTAGCTAGAGCTGTTTGTTAGGGGAGAGGCAGAGATGACTTGAAATGGTTCTTTCTTCAGACTTCTGACCCTTTCCAGTGTTGTGGTGACAGGCGAACGGTACTATTTGGGCTGATTTGTTCTATTTCTGAAGCAGTTCACCCAGCCTCGAAAACTAGGGAAGATCGTTGCAAAATCATTGCTTAGTAATTCTTGATCATGTGCTTTATGCTAACTGAAATATAAAATGAGTTCTAACACTTTCCCTTTGAGTCCTACAGGAGACTTGAAATTTACTTGCAGGGGAAGAAGCTTTGATCCGCATATTTTCATAAGTATTCATAAAGAGACAGAATTAGAAGCTCCCCTTTATTTGCCTTTTCATGTCTGCTGGTTTTAAAATGCATTTGAAGCCGAGGAATTGATTGGGAAAAAAGGCTTCATTGAAAAGTTCAGAGATGGGCTGGACTGAAATGCCTGGCATCCCTGGAGGCAGACTATATTCCCAGAAACACTGCGCCTCCCCACACTCAGATGGTGTAATGGACCCATCTGTGGCCATGTATACACAGACACCACAGTTACAGCTTAACTGCACACATGTACGATAGGAATAGAACCTAGGTGCTCTCGAAGTACAGGCCTCTAACTACCCTATTTGGGGTTAGTCTATGTACAGGCTTATGGGCTTGATTCTCTAGCACCTCTCACTTTGTGCAGGTATTTATACGTGTGCAAAGAACGCGGCCCGGCTCGAAACATCAATATTTTACACCTACGTTGTGCTCAGTTATCATAGGGATAAATGACTATAGAAGGTGCGAGGCAGTAGAGAATCAGGGCTTCTAATAGATTCTTCTTTTACATTAAATGTAAATGGCAGAGGCCTGTGCAGGGCCGGCTCCAGCTTTTCGGCCGCCTGGGCATTTATTTATTTTTTTCTTGCCCACAGCTTCCTGGACTTGGGCTCAGTCTTTGTGGTGGTAGCAGCAGCGAGCGACCTGGCCCCAGCCCGCTCCACTCTGCCAGCTTCCGGCGTCGCCGGCTGCCACTGTAGGGTCCTAGCGCCCCACCACCACTAGTGCCAGGGCAGGCTGACACAAGCTGACCCTGACCCTGCCCTTCTGCCTCGGACGGACCCTTCCCTTTTCCCGCGGGACCCTCCACCTAGCACAGGTGAGTGCCAGACAGTAGTCTCCCTTGCCCATTGCCCAGCACTGGTGTCCCCCCAGTGCCCCACACCTCCCCCTTCCACTGCCCTTTCTTCCTTCTCCTAGCACTGGGTGGGGTCCTGAAATGCCACCTCCAGGCCAGGGCCAGCCCTTATCACCCCCCGCCTCAGGGTCCTCCTTGCCTTTCTGCTCTTCAGCCTTGGGGTCCCCATCCCTACACTACCAGGACCTGAGGTCCCACAACTCCGCTTTCTCCACCGCCCACTAGAACTGGGGTCCTCCATCCATCTGCTTTTCCACCTCCCCTCCCCGTCCCAGCCCCCAGAGAAAACAGATCTTAGAGCCCCTCCTCCATGCTGGAGGGTCCTGAGGTCCCCCCAGCACCAGGGCACACATAGGCCCTCCAAGAGCCACCCAGTTCCCGAGACATGAGCTCTCAGTGTTGCAAATGTGTAATTACATTTTTAAAAAATTCTCGGAGGGTAGCAAGACCATATGTACCTGGGAAATGAGTTTGCTGCAAGGAAGTCCAGGAAGGCGGATTTCAGAATGTAAGCAGCGCGACACGGATTGTGATCGGTGAGTTATTTTTTAATTATATGAACTTTATTATAATTATAAAAAAGAACTACAATGTAATATAACAACATTATAATTATACAGCTGGGTGCTATCAATATTTAAGCTGCAGCCAGTAGCTGCCCTTGAAGTTCACTGTAAGCAGGTTTCACCTGTATAAAAAATGTTAAGGGACGGCCCCATACAGGCTGATTTGCCCCGGGTCCCACAGACCCGCTAGGGACGGCCCTGGTTGTATAAGTACCTTAGGTAGACAGAACCCTGCCAGAGCTCCTGTGAGGAGTTAATACCATCCCCATTTTACATACTGGAAAAGCGAGACACTACTCAAGGTCACAGGTAGCAAGTTAATGACATAGCCAAGAATAGACCCTAGTTCTCTTAACTCCCAGTGCTATGTTTTGCATTACTAGACGATGCTTTTCAAATACATTCACTTACATTCCTTTCCACAGCAGCAGTACGGCAGACACGCTTTTGTTTACTCGTTTGTTTTTTTCTTTTTTTGTTTTCTTACTGCCCAAGTCAATAAAATGTTTCATTACAATAAAAATAAATGTTTATTATAAGACAAAGACCAAAGTACACTGTTTAAAAAAACAACAACCCACAGAACCATAGTGAACAAATCTTACTCCCAGGTGCTTTCTTGATGCCAACCATAAAAGCTGGAAAAGTATTCATTATAAACTAGCAGATCTGTCAAGATCAAGGATGGATTCCTGGAGTGAACAGCACAAAAGGCAAAATAAAAGGATCTCCTTTGCTACTTATAGATAGCTCTAGATATACATATGTATATGCTGTGTGTGCATGCACATATGCGTGCCTGTGTGTTTGTTATATCATTTTCTGATTGAAAATATTCACAGAAAGGTTCCCTTTGAAATGTGAATATCAAAAGAGTGCTTCTCTCCTTCTTGGGGTTCCCAGAATAAAACAGCATTAGGGAGAATTTGACCAGTCCACCCAGGTTAATGTCTCTTTGAACAGCTGGTCTTTAATCTCCACCGTATACATGACACCTTTGGTTACCAGTTGAGGCCTATTTCCCAGATCTGTAATGTAAGAAAACTGCTGTGTGTGCATGTGGGGGGAAATTTGGAAAATCATCCGAGAAATTTGGTAGGCGTCTCATCACTAATGTTTCCACTAGACACAGCTGCCTCATTTAGTGGCAAGGGCAAGTGGTGCTCAGAATAAGTAGTAGATATATGACATTTAATCCCCTCTTCACGTCTTCCCCATCCACCATTAACCCCATTACTTCAATGGGCAGCACAACACGAGCTCAGGGCAGAAGGATTTCCCAGACAAGTATCTTCTCACACTGTCTGCTGCTGGTTCCAATAACTCACTGTATGTCCTTGCATGAGTCATGTGATTTCTCTGTGCCTCGGTTTCCCTAGCTTTAATACAGTGATAATATGGCTGTTCCTCAGGTACACTGGAGTAATTCAATTGGCTTCATAGTGTAATTGAGAGTAGAATTTGGGCTTTGCTGTTTTTAAGTGTTTTGAAGATGCACCGTATTATATAAGTGATAAGTATTGCTAAGTACTGAATAGTTTTTTAAAAGACTCAATTTATTTTTTAAATAGGAATAGATTTCCAAATTATAGGTGGGATTTAGCTGTGTTAGCCACTTATGATTAGTTACCACTGTTTAAAGAGAAAATGTGTCTCAGAAGCACATATTTAGTAAAGGAAAATGTTAGTAAAGGAAACAAAGATAACTGTAGTCTTCTGCTACTTCTAACATGGTTCCTAGCAGAAACCCTCGCCTTCTCTCTTGGATGTCGGTGAGTGCCACCTATGCAGATGTTTGATGACTTCCATGGCAGCGGATCCTAGCACTAAACTAACTGATGCAGTAATTCCAGATGCTATTGCCAATGACAACTTAGTTTAAAAACAAAAGGCCTGATTTCTTTGTTGCCCTGCCCGTTGCAAAGTCATTTTCACAAGTGGGTGTACAACACTTCAGTTCTGAGCTGGTAGCATTTTACATCTGCTTCACATCCTAGGGGTTGGGTTAATCAGAGGGCTTGACCCAACTTCTATTGAATTAAATACTAGAGAAACTTTCCATTGACTTTAGCTGGAGTTACAACTAACCTGTATATAGTTTTCTTAAGGTTAAACAAATCATTAGTGTTCCTAATTACAAAGATAATGAAATGATTAGACAATTTAAATCTTTGTAAAAGACCAGCAGTTGTGCTGCTTGTATATACTGTTTTGTTCAGTTTTATAAATCATTATTAATCTACAATTAGGGTCCCTTTTCATACCAACCCTGATATTTATGTTGCTACATTACACCTGTAACATATGCCATTAATTGAAATACATAATATGTTACTCAATCCGCTTCCTAGGGGACAATATCACCACCTCATCCAGGATCAACTCTTTAGATACTGACAGAATCGACTGTTACCTGGGACAGCAGAACTGTCAGTAACTGTGCATGTGAGAGTGGGTTAGTAGACAAAACATGTATCAATTAATCTAGTGCAACAGAGTCTCCACAGCCACAACTGATGGTAATTCACCCCATGTATTTCCAGTCACCAGGGAGAGGCCAGGAGTTGAAAGTGTGGAAGAGGGGGCACCCTAGAAATGGTCTCTCAGGTCAGGGCACCATGCCCTGCCACTGCCTGTGTTATACCTCTTCTATGTCTCCAGTATTGTTGAATCTTTCTTGAGCCTTGAACTCCCAAGAGAAAGTGATTTGTTTCTTACCATATAAATACAGTAAAATCAGACCATCTTTCTACTTGAAGTTCCGCCACAAATCTTGAATGGCTTTCACACTATAGAAAGAATTAAAACAAAATTAAATGGGTAACATAACACTTCACTATTAGGAACTCAGATATAGTTTAATGCATTTCAGTGGGACTGGAGGATGTTCAGAATCTCTCAGGATCTGTCCCCCATACTTGATCACAGCAGTTTTCTTTTACTACTGCTGTTTCACCCATCCCACACCGAGTTCACCTGGTAGGACCCTACCCCTGGGGATTAGGCAATAGAAGAAAGCTGCTTGTAGAATACACATCCCTAGCACTAGAAAAGATTGCCTCATGGGAATCTCCCTAAATGTAATTTCTGTGTCTTCAGGAGAGATGAGTTTTCGCTAAGTGTTTTTTTTTTTTTAAATCTCTGTCACTGGTTCACTATCTCCCTTCAGCCAATGGTGCTGTTATATTTCTCAGTGGGGGCTGCTGTGTTAATTATACAGCCCTCTGTTCCCCACCGAGAGTCAATCCTCATGGTGAGAGCTTAAGATGGAGATATTCAGGTCCATTCAAATACGATTAGAAATCAAAGAGTTTCAAACACTATTCTGGGATAAATTGTAACGTTAACTTCAAATATTTTTTCTTTTAATGAAACAGTTAAACTGCCTATAAAATTAACCATAACACAAACAAAATCAACAAAACTCTAAAAACAACTTTAAAAGTGTTTGCTTGTCAGTGGTTTGTAAAGGGGTCTCTGTCCTCTCCAACCTAATCTGCCTCAGGATGGCAGCTTCCTCTTTGATTGTTCTCCTTCAGACACTGAAACATTTGCATGTGTGATGTGCTCCTCTGTGTAGCTAGATGCAGTGGTTAGAACTTTTAACATGTCCCCGCAGTTCTCCTTTAATGAAAGGCCTCATTTCTCCTCTCTAATCCCCTCCCACTCCCCCTGGGGATTGTTGCCGCCTCACAGGGCACAGTATTACCCTTGAGTTAGTAGGAACATCCATATCCCTTGATTTTTATTAGTAGACAGGCAAAGCTGAGCCCAAGGCCAGTCTGGTGGCATCAGGGAGGGGCAATTTGCATTAGGTACCTAATCTCAGATAATAACCCTTTTGAAGTGGAACTCTCACATTCCGGAAAAAGTGTTCACAAACGATACAATTTACTTGGCCTGCTATAATGTTAGATACTGTTTGAATGAGACTTTCCACCCTCGTCACTACGGCTTATCCTCACTGTCCAGTCTCTTGGCCTAGATTCACCTTTAGGACATCAGTGAAAACCCAAGAATAGTAGATGACGGGTTCGCTTGCTTAAACACTAAGTAGAAAAAGTGTCAAGGAAAGCTGTGGAAATGAGATACGGTGCCTAGTGCACTGGGGCCTTTATCCAGGATAGGGGCCCCATAGGTGCTCCCACATTATAATAAAATAAAGGTAAAATAGAATTGCCTTTGCTTTGAAGTCATGGCATTTTCTATTTCCCCTGCCTCCACCACTTTCCACGGGACTGCACTCAGTGCATTATCCTGCAACCTCAGCTTGGAGTCTATTGCCTTTTTTGCTGGATGTTAGAAACTGAACAAAATCTCTCCCACATTGAGTATATTTAGGCAGCCCTTATACAGGGTGCCCACTATTCCCCTCAGTTTTATTTTCTGTTTTGGGCCGGGGCCATGGGCCAGATCTCTAGCTGGTATAAATCGACATAGTTCCATTGACTTCAGTGGAGGGTTAGTCATTTACACCCGCTGAGGATCAGTCCCTATTTTTGTGCTTGTTTCTGGGAGGCACCTAAGACACTTCTGGTGCTTGAGAAATAATAAAGAATAACGATGTTCCAGGATTGGGTTGCAAAAGATAGGGGTAGAAACTTATTCTTCTCTTCCTCGGGCATTTCTTCCTCTTCCCTCTCCTCCCCTCCCCTTCTCTTCATGTAATAGTCATTCCCTTCAAAGCAACTACCAGGTAAGAGATGTTCTAACAAGTTCCTATCTTTGATTTTAGCCAAGTGCACTATTTATCTACCGCTGCATTGGACATCTCGGTACAGAGGAGCTGGCTGACAGCATCCCATGTAGTAATGGTATGTGACGCAGCACAATTCAAAAACGTTATTAATACAGTTACAATTTCACAGATGCTATCATCATACTGTAACAAACCCATCAAGGAATGCACAGAATTGAAGCGAACAGTTACACTGGCAGAAGAGACTAGTGATCAGAAATCATCTAACAGGCTAAGTATAGACAAAGCTGAGGATTTATAAAACATCCCAAGTGCAGTCTTTCCTTTCCCCTCCTGCTATACTGTCACCTTCCCCACAATTGTCTACCGGAGGGTGATATTCTTCCTCTGGGTTTGTTGCCAGAACATCTCCGACTGTTTACAAAATGATTTTTGGTGTGAATCTTGTCACCTTGTTTGATGCTTTCTTGAATCTTTATAATGTTCAGTGGAGTAATATAAACTATATGTGAGTGGTTCTCGCATTGGAATATATGTGCCTCAAGGGGTATGTAAAGTCATGAGATGGAAAAAAAATGAAAGCAGTAGCAGCCTGACAGTGAGGCTGTATTACTTTCTTAAACTGTCTTTTGGTATAAGGGAGTTCTGGGAGCCACTGAAAACTGGGAAATGCCTTGCTAGTGATGGCATGCAATAGCAAACACCCAGCATGTCTGTAAACCGATGCATTGTGGTCAGTGACTTGTTCTTTCTGTTCATTTTACCAGGACCCAGTGAATGTAGAAAGCAGCCATGGGAAATCTCAGGAAGGGATCCTCTGTCATCATAGTGCTATTGTCAATACCAAGTATAAACACTCTCGTCATCCCGCCACCCATCATTAAGGGGATGGTGTGGGGTAAAGCCCCCTTCGCATGGGCAGTCAAACCTTGTCTGATGTTCTTTTGCATTGTACAGCAGCTGCAAAAAAGCAGGGTTAATGACCAGGCTCACCTTTTGAGGTCATGTGGTGCTAGGGAGTAGCTTTGGGCTAGAGGTTTCCAAGATTAAAAACCCAGGGGTTGAAGGAGGAACAAGGGATAGTGGCTCACATCCTCATAAGGGTTTAGGCTCCTAACTTGAAGCCACAGCACTCCTGAATGCAGCAGGTGGGAAATGGTGGGATTACTTATTTTTATTGATACAAATTTCAAACTCCCCACCAAAGAGCATCCATCTGCAGTGGCCATCTGAGCACCCTGGACATAAATTTACAAACAAGAAGAGGTCAAACCAAGCAGCAGCCGCCCTTCCCCCAATACATTTTACTGATCAGTAGTCACCACACCCAACACGGATTAAAACTCCCACCCCAAACCACACTTTTCTCCCATTCACAAATCCCATCCTCTATGTGCATTAGCCCTTCTCCCATGACCACTCAGTGTGCTTGGAAAGTCAACAGATTCTGGCTCTGTGGGACTGGGGATGGACAAGCAGAGGGGAGAGTGCACCTTTACAAGATGTAAGATGCATGTCTTGGAACATTTAGGAGATTGGAGAAGAGAACTGCAGCCTGTTTCTCTCCTCTAGAAGTTCTTGTTCATTTCTTTAAGCAGACATGAAATGTATTACAAAAGAAAATCAGTAAATGGGCTATGGCAAAAAGAACCATAACCGTTGTGGTGTTTTGTTTTTATCTCCACTATGGCTCTACCTTTACATTAGTTCAGAGAGGGAAAGAGGAAACTGGCGAGATGTACATCTCTGGACATAGATGCACAGAGTTGTATTCTGACCTCATTAATGTGGGAGCAAAGCCCTGCACAAACCAGCTTTGGGGCAGGATGGAAGAGGGATCAGCAGCTCCGCATCATGCTCACCTTCTTCCCCAAGACTTGCAGAAGCCCCCGGGACTCCATTGTGCTAGGTTGGAATATTAGGAAGGGAGATGAAATGTGGTATCATCCCAGTGGAGATTTCTTTGAAGTGGATTATGCTGGCCCAGGATACACTCTCTACCTTCTTCCCCCAGCAGTGAATCTTGTGTGTGTGTGTGTGTGTGTGTGTGTATATATATATATACTCACATACACATACACATGTATCTTCTTGAACAGCCTTTGGGAGCATGTCTCTGCAGAGAAAGTAGTGTAAAGACACTATACCTCTGTGTTACTGTCCCTGCTCTTTGTCTATCTCATGAGTCACAGGATTTCCTTGTGGATCTCAGCACATCCAAGGTTTTGGTCTCATCTCCTGCCAGTTCTGTGGAGGAGTGGTGAAAACTCCATTCTGAAAGGGATCAATAAAATGGAAACTCCCTAAATACACATTCATGGAGTAACCCAGCCATTGGGCAGGTTTTCCTGTGCAGAGGCGCATCTGGTCAAGAGTGGTCATTGTCTTCTGTAGATCTTAGTTTGGATGGGAACATATTTCTGGCTCCCTTCCACTGCGCTTTTAAACAATACATCTCATTTCATCAGTAGGTACGCAGACATGCTTTCTTACCATTTAGATTAGGCTAGCATGACACTCAGGAAGAGAATATCGAGCTACTCAAGTAACTAGTTAAAAAACTCCTGGGAAACAAAATGCTTAGCTAAAAATATGCCCATTGTCATAAGTTCTCCAAAAGGATCCTTTCAAGTTTACAACAGAGAATGAATGTGCATCCAAAAAAAGAATAAAGTCAGCGATTGTGTGTACTTTTCGTGACTCTCATAAAAAAAACCTGGCAAACAGATTATTTGTTGGCTTAGTAGATTAGACACAAGGGCTTCTGTAAATTAAAAACAAAAGCAGCTTTGGAACATATTTCACTGTCTCAGTTGGAAAACAAAGATCTTTGCGCCCCACCCCCCCTTCATTTCCTTAGGATAATTAAAAATAAAAAAGTGTGCATAGCCGAATAAATAAAACAAGGGCCGGGACAAAAAAAAACGAAAAGAAAATCTTCCTTCAAAGGGATGTCAGCAATCTGAGTTTTCATTTGTCTTTGCTAAGAAGTATTCTAACAGATAGGTCTGAATGTAGTTTATTCTTGTCTATTCATGGAAGTTACTCTTTAAGACTGTGTAATAAAAAAAATCCGTAATTTCAATCTGTTTTAAATGATGCTTGATTTAAGAATGTCCAAATGCCCCTTTAAACATTACACAATGTTCCAGTGTTTTTTAGCATTCCTTACAGGTTCAAATGCATTAAATGCTTCAATTGTGGGGGATTTTCTTGTAATTCATTCCCCAAAAGTGTGAATGCATTCTTTATGGGTAAACTATGTTCTTTTGAATTCATGTTAAATCCCTTTTGGCTATTGTACTTCTCCTTGAGTTTGTAACCGAAAAAAGAGCAGTTTGTAGTAAAGAACACAGAATACATTTTAAATACAGTGCACTGTTTAAAAAACATTCAAGGGGGAAGGCGAAGGAAGCACAGAAGCCATGCCTGTGGGATGCCCCAGGATAGTTCTGACTTATGCCTCAACATGTTATACAATTATTTACTTTACTATGAAAAGTTTAGAAATTGCATTAACATATACATGCATGGGGGTTATTATTAAAATGCCATTTAAAAGGGAATATACACTCATTCCCCCTTGATTTTATAAGTTTTTTTTTCTGCTCCCACCCCGTTTCTTTTCCCCACCTTTATTACAGGGCCAAATCTTGTATTTCTAGCACACCCAAAACTCTTATAAGCCAAAGGGAATTTAAAGTACATGAAGAATGCAGGAATAGACCGTGAATTTGGAATCATGAAATGACTTTAGAATTCTGAGCAAACTGAGCTCTTTGGTTAGTTATCAGTTAAGCCTTACCTGTGGCAATAATTCCTGAAGATTGCTTGAGTCAGACAAATTTCTGTATTATTAGCCACAAATTCTAGTGTTGTAATCAGAGGCTAGTATTCATATTCATTCAAGATGTGGGCCAGCTGGCAGATCCAAATACAAATATTATGAATTGGCTGCCCACAAGACCTTCTCCCAATTAATTCAGTTAGATATGGGCCAAACCCTCCTGAAGTATGAGGGTATAGATGTAACCTGGATCAAACTCACCTGCTTTAGGTTTCACAAAGCCCAAACTTGATTGATAAGGATTTGCAATAAACCACCATTATAGAGAAAAGATAATACCAAAAGCTTTTATCTGACCCTCCTCACCACTTCTCCTGGACTGTGGCAGTCAGATAAAACTCAACTCAGATCCAAACTAGCCCTGGTTTTTGGTTTTGCAAAACCAAAACCCAACTTCCTTGGTCCCTCTCAAGATGCAGCATAGAATACTCTGCATTCTTAGCTTGTGCTGAGCTTCCAGTGAACTTCAGCAATGTGCAAGAGGCACTGTGCGAAGGAGATGTACAATTCCAGTCCTGACCATTGGAGTGTTCAAGCATCAAAGCAATCCTGCTCCTAAATTTTTACACCACATTATTTCAATAGCATGTGCACATGGGCATTCAGCCAGCTAGCTATGTGAGCAATTGCTGTAATTGCATGAGCAGTTATGTAAACATTTGTGCAACTGTAGCTATGCAGTTATGCACACACATTTGCATGTGGAGCAAGGCCTCTAGTGAAAAAGCACTTGACCATACAGTTAATTTTAAGCATACGAACAGTCCCATTGATATTAATGGGCTTTGTATTATGCCCACACTGGGGCAATAAGTCTCAACCCTTGCATGATAACTCCCTTGCTTTCAAATTTGAATAGAAATAAGAAGCCTGGTATGAGTCCAGAATGGGAAAGGCTGAGGAGCCATGGACTTAATGGAAATCCTCATGCTAATGAGATGCTTCTCTGCACACTCCACTTTTTACTTTACTAGCATTATTGGAAAAGGCATAGCAGCACTTTCCTTGGTTTCCTGAATCAGGTTTCTCTGCTCCAATTGACCTACTCATCAATTTTTACTTTTTGATGGCATGCCTGTATTTTCCAGTGCGCACTGAAGTTGGTAGGAGTCCTTGATACTTTGATTAAAGAGGGCTGGGATGAAGATGTGGAGTTGTAGGTGTTCAAGATGGTCAGAGGATTTTGTATAATGCTATCTTCACTCTTTGCTTCTGCTGTGTGACTGCCAAGAGAATAAAAAGGTATGTAAATGGGTTGAATTGAATTCATAGAGCCTGATTCTCCTCTCATTCATACTGGTGTAAATCCATTAAGGTCATTAAAGTTATACCAGGGTGATGGTGGTAAATTTGGTACCCATGGTACAGTAATACCTAAGTACAACTCAGTGAGGAAAGAGTAACCTCTGATGCATCATTTCTACCTAGGCAGTTTTTAAAATAATTTGATTGTTGACTCAGTAATAAATCATCATGGTTTCTCTGGGAGCTGAAGTCCTTATGGAAATTTTGTGGTGGAAAAATTACTGCAATTGTACAAACTTCAGTAGCTTTACTGACTGATCATTTCTCTTTGGAAATACTACCAGACAGTAGAGCAGAACACGGACTAACGCTTTGCCAAGTTTCTTTCTTTCTTTTTTTCTTTTTCTTAATGTTGAAACTATTTTTCAATTTTCAGAAACTAAACAAGTTTCTCAACATGACAAACTTATTTTTCCCTTTTAAACTCACATAATGTCAAGCTGTGTGTCTGTGTGTGTGTGTGGTCACTGGTAAAATAAATGTGATCTCAGTATACGGCTTAGTTTCAGGTTAGAGGGAATGTTTATGGCCACCTTATAAATCCCTAAAATATAGGGGTTCAGAAAGGAAATGCTGGCACAACCTTAACTATTGTATAACAGCAAAGTAATCATTCCCTGTATAACTCCAACTGTGAATATGTTATCAGTCCTTCTATAGATAAAAATGGTGTTCCCCAGAGCCATGATTGATTCTCGAAGGCAACTGCATGTTCACTCAAAGCAGGTCAGCATACATCTGGGTAAGTCTTTAATTTTTCCCTATGAATCACCGGTGCAGTCTACCTGACTCAAGTGTAAAAGATCTTTTCCAAAATTGCACAATGCAGATTAAAACTTTGCTTCATGGGTTAGGCTCTACAGCCTCATTGTCTGAACTGCTGGGATGGCTATGGTAATTTGCAAACTGCTTAGTTAAAAATGTGGCCTATTTTAGGTCCATTGATTTTCTGCCAATAATTTGTTGCATTGGTTTTTTTGGCCCCCTTTCCATGAAGGACCTGCTACATTTTCCTATGATGGTGATTAAAAGCTATGTCACACAGCACATGGCTGCCCGAATCTTTCAGAATTGATTATTAATAGAGTTTTTGAACAAACAAAACTGAGTTAATTAGCACATCTGTAATCAGTGTTAATCAGCTCCATTCATCTATAACAGATATCCAAGCCTGTTCACAGTACAGTGTAAAATTGGAATGGCAACATTTGGATGTCAATACAATTGGAATGAGCTTCGTTTTTACACAGCCTCAGTATTCTTCTCTGATCTTTTTGACTTTGTTCATGTGTTCTGTCATGTTCTGTCACTTGTCTGTCTACAGGGTTTGCTAGGTGCAAACTCCACTGTAATTTTAACCTATGGGGCCAGATCTTCCACTATAAATGGCAATGAGTGCATTGATTATGAATTCCTGGGGGCAGCTCTTTTCTGCTGGTGTAAAGCAGCAAAGCACCATTGACTTTACTGATTACAGAGTCCATGGGATCTGATACTCTGAAGATGTAACTCGATATAGCTCCATTGGAACTAAGCTTTACACCAGATAAGTTTCTGGCTCCATAAGTATTCAGCACAATAGCTATAACTGCGGTGTTTGTGATAGCTCCAAAGACTGGAATTTTCAAAGATCACTCATGAGTAGGCTGAAAAATCTCTTATCTCCATTATTCAATATATATTTTTTTCTTTTCATTAAAAAAAATGCTTTAAGGAAGAGGAAGAAAATAATGAAATAACCCTGAAATTAGAACTAATCAGAGTATATTCTGTAGCTCATGCAATTGTGGTGAGTAAATTGTTGACTCAAGACAGTTCTTTTGGATTGATCTGACAAGCTTATTTATAAAGACATAAAAGAAATGAGGGTGCACACTAGGGAAAATAAAGGGATCTGGGAAAAAGAGAAGAATCTGAAGTCTTCTACACCTTTTGTACATATATATCTGTGCCATTAAATAGTATGGATAAGTAAATGCCATTGTCTAATGTCACATAGCATTTAGATGGTAATCTGAGCATAATGTTTGCTCATTTATCTAGGTTTTCATACAGTTCCCCATCATCAATGATATCTCTTTGTGTTACAGGGATCTATCATAAATAGTTCTGACTGTGAAGTGACTCTGTATAGTGATGAATGAATCTCAAAGAGTTCAGAGTCTGGGCTTGGTTCAGATAGGCAACCCCTTGTTTTGGATGCTTGCCCAAAACTTACCTGACGTTCCTTGAGTCTGCCAAATCTGGCTAGAAGCCTGATTAAAAACGGGCCTACCCCCTTTCCAGCTTTCCAGAATGTTTTGCTTCCAGTTTCTCCAATGCAAACAGCCTTTCCTGCATTTATTTTCAGCACATCTGGTTAAAAATAATAATCAAAACCCCTTTTACATTCCAGAATAATTAAAAAGGTTTGGTTTGGGTTCAGTTTTAGAAGTGTGCACAAGTACTTGCCCTGGAAGTGATGTATTTTCTATGGAAGGTGACACTGTTTGAGACATTAGGGTAACGGTTCCCAGATCCTCTTGCCAGAGCCATGGCATAAAGGCAATTAAATGAGCTAGGTAAAGCTCTGAGAGCATCCTTCACATCTAGGACTGTTCGTGCACACAGTTGCATTAATTTAATGACCCTTGTGATAACAACATAACTACATGCTGGATGTTTTTCATATGGGAAGGAAACATCTTTTCTAAATCCCTTTGCCAGAATCCTAGCACAGAAACAATTAAACAACTGAGCAGTCTTCACCACTAGGAGTGCACACACAGTTACTTTGTGTCTATGTGACACACAAAAATTAAACTATGTAATAAATCGTACACTGATGTCATTTGTTCTAGGAATAATTCTTTGAGCAAGGCCTGTTAGGCCTAGGGAAGAAGAGGTTTAAACCTTTTCTAAGATTCCCTAGTTCTTGTTCTCTGTTCCCTCTCCCGAGAACTGCTGCCTTTCCCTGAGAGATTCAAACCTCCTACAGCTTTTTGAAACCTGCCTCCCGATTATGAGTATTGCTATGCTCATTTAGTCAGTGACAAGATATACCATGTGACTTACGTAGCCAATTACAACTCACCAATATAGCTCAGAATTCAAATATTGAATCACATACACTCATTGAAGTGATTGTGATCATTTTATGGGGAGAAAGAAAAAAATACAAATACGTTTAAAAAGTGAATGTAAGTCACCCTGAGAATATGCTGATGTGCTCTGTGAAAAACATGCTCTACTCCAGGACATTCTGTGAAAAGAGAAATAAGCTACAGTTATTCAGCCAGGATTAGCCAGCTACCCAAGGGTGTGCCTGGGTGTAGAGGGGCAGCACAGTCTGTAGAAATGGGCAGTGTGATCTAGAAGAAGGAACAGAGGGTCAACTGCTAAGAGATTCTGCTTTCTAATCCTGGCTCTGCCTGTGACTTGCTTCGTAGCCTTGGGAAAGTTACTTCATTTTTCTGTCTCACTTTCCCAGTCTGTAGAACAGGGATAACAATATTTATCTCTCAGAGGGGTCACAAAGATGAATTAATGAGTTAATGTTTGCGCAGTGCTTTGATTATATTCAGCACTAAATTCTAAATACCATATTTCTTCTGTGGAAACCAGAACCCGCACAGTGGGTTTAACATCACCTCTTCCTGACCTCTTCCCAGCTTAGGGGCAGTGTGGGGGGCATAGTTGGAGTGCTAGTGTACTCCTGCAATACCCGGCTGCCAGAATAGCCCCTTGGCTAGCTCTCAGACCGGAGAAGAGTGTAAAAGTGGTGTAAACCCTTTTGCCTCCTCACCCCAAGTCCCATACGCAAGGATTTGGAGCAATCACATTTTTGAATTGCTCTGCTCCGGCTCAGCTCCAGCTCCGGGCATTAACCTACTGCTCCGCACTCCAGCTCTGGGCTCCGCTCCAAAATCCTGCCTGTACGAAGCAGAGTTTGGCTGGACCAGTGAACTGAACCTATTGAGTACATTATCTGCCACAAATTATTTGTTCAACTCTAATTTGTAGGTACTTCGCCTAAACCCTTGTGAGATAAACCCAGTGCCTTTCCACAAACCCAGACAGATTCCCTCATTTTCAGTACACTCACAGAATCACATACTCTAGGAAAAAATGTTTTATTTTAAGGTATTTTTTTATTTCTATTTTTACCAACAAGGCAGCCGAGTTGCCATGGCCACCAAGTCAGGTCCCAATGTTGCCAATTTATTTACTAGATGTTTAGTTCTACTCTGGGGTTACCATGGATTTTGATAAACTGTATCGTGTCTTGGCACTGCGTCCTATTTCATCACACTCTCTGATATGGCATATGCTATTGGTTTTCTAGTCTATACTGTACCTGTTTGAATAGAAGGAATTCCATCTCTGACTTTTGACTTCAAAGCTCAGTGATAGAAGCCCACAGACTCCCATAACTTCTCACATATTTCTAACTCCTTGTCCTGAGCTCAGTGCTTAGGTGTTGATCTCCCCTAGATTCGCAATAAGAATAGACCTTTTAATTAAGAGGAGATACTCAAAATGGAAAAGGGATGGATCTTTTTCTCTTTGAAAGAAAAGCTCTTCACAGCATTCCTTTGCTTTCTTTACACGCCTGTATTTGTACTTAGTTGGTCAAAATTTCTGTATACTTTAATGTGGATCTATAGTCTCTCCTGGAGACACCATCTCCTTTGAGATGCAAATTAGCTAACCTCAGAAGACCTATCTTCACTACAGCTTTTTATTAAGCTTGTAACCAGACTCTAACATTGTTGATGCCACACACAATTTATGTTCACATACAAAATGGTTCCCAAGGTCCTATGAACACTATGGAAAGCTATTGTTTTGTGGGACTGGTTTACAATATGGTAGTAACTGACACAGCCAAAACATGGTCTGGTCTTTCAATATAGATGGATCTAATGGGTATTGTAATCAGATCCTCCAACACAGTATAGCTATTTATTATATACTGAGCAATATGGGTGTGACCCAACTTGCGAGCAGAACTGTAATTCAATAGTCAGGTTGTTGCTGGTTTTAAACATAGTTCATCTGCTGTGTAGACAGGACAGTCTAATGTATTTGTGTAATTGAATAAGCCTGGCCTGCCCTGCCAATCTCTGTGAGGGAGGACTTTTCAAAGCACCTTGCACTGTGTGAAAAACTCCCACAATCCTCTGTCCTTAGCCCCACCACCTGAAGGAGCATGAAATTATGTTAGTGTGATTGCTCAGATTTTCCCAGAATCTATATGGATATAGACATAGTTGTGCAGTGCGGTTAATGTAGACTGGCTAACATGATAGAGATGTAGCTGCGCCAAGAAAAATGCTGGCATGAGGAGCTGGTGAACTGTGTTCGCTGTAGCCATATCAGATGAATGTCTTGCATGCAGTGGTGTAGAGAGGTCCTGAGCACTTCTCTACCTGATGTTTCACAGCAGTGCTTGGTCTCTTGTCCAGGTGCGCCTCTATAAAATCAAATGTCTTGTGGCACATTATCTGTCCCATTGCTCATATCATGACCATTTCAGTTTCCTTCCAGTTTGTACAGGAGACATTTTTGTGAAATGATTCTCAGAATATAATTTACAGCTGCTTAAGCAACAAAGATGCTTTCAGTAAAGTGAGCATAGTATACTATGTTTTGGATTGGGTTTAATACATAAAAGGAATACTGCACTGCTTATGCTTTTTAGTTAGTCAAAAACAGTTCATTTAAAACTTAGGTCAGATTCTCCTGCAATCTCTGTCTGTTTTGTGTATCCCTGGTGACTCAAAGCAAACTGGCTAGTCAAATCAGGTTTATGGCTGCTTTATGGTATTGAAAAGGCCTAAAGCAGACAGAGTTTATCAATGAATTTGGCTCATAGTTTTTCCCCCAAAAAGTAATGGACAAGATTCCTAGCTTAACTAGCCAGCTGACATGGGTTTTATGTCTGTTTGCATCACTGGAGGGGCACAAAGTAGTTGGAGTGCACCAATGAGCTTGGCTCATTATGTTGAAATTTGGGTTAAGGATTTGAAAAGGCATCTCTATGTATACAGTTGCTTATGGCTACATGTCCAGATGTGACTGATTTTCTTGGGCAACTTAGAAGAGCTTAAATAATAAAGCTGCATCCTCATTATATTACATTAATAATATCTAGCTCTTCTATAGCTCTTTTCATCTGTAGCTTTACATAAGAACATAACATACGAACGTAAGAATGGCCATACTGGGTCAGACCAAAGGTCCATCTAGCCCAGTATCCTGTCTTTCAACAGTGGCCAATGCCAGGTGCCGCAGAGGGAATGAACAGAACAGGTAATCATCAAGTGAGCCATCCCCTGTCGCCCATTCCCAGCTTCTGGCAAAAGCACTTTACAAAGAAATATCATTATCCACATTTTCTGGAGGGGGAAACTGATACAAGAAGAGGTGAAGTGACTTGCCTAAGATCACCCAGCAGGTCAGTGCCCAAGCCAGGAATGTTAGTCCACTACTCTATTTATGCTTCCTTGTATATTTTAAGATCCATGAAATGGAAATGTTGCATATGATCATTAGCAATGTCCCTTTCACAGGCGTCACAAGTCTAGATTGTGAACCAGGGTTCGTCCATACTACTTTTTATCTGGCTGATGCTGTGAAAGGCTCTTTGATCTGGGGTCAGATTTTTTCTGCAGTCACATTTGCATAAACCCCTTAATTTATAATGGGTTTCACAGGTAATTACACAGAATTTGTGCTGGTGTCTCTAAATCTCAGTGACCAAAGGTCTTTTTTACACATTCTGATTAAACTAGCACTGTAATCATGTGTACCTAGTCCTGGCTTAGTGAATACAATAAGCTCTCTGAACACAGCTGCCCTGACCATACCTGTTTAATAACGGTCTTATTATCTGGCGTCTTTCTAAATACTGCAGGATTTGCATTCACTACTTCCACAGTGGCACTAAGTTTGCTGTTGTCATTTCTTGATGGAGTACAGCCCTGTTTTTGGATTTCAAGCTGTAAAAAAAATCTACTGCTACATGTAAAATATTACTTCCTAAATCCAAGTGTAGCCAAGTGCACTGTTAAGATATTTAGAAGGTTCTTAAATTATTTCCACTTTAAAAATATTTTTATGTATTCCATTTTGTTAACTTTTTAGGTTAGTACATAATTGCTTTCCTGGCTTGACACTGACATAAATGTTTTTTTCCTCTACCAGTGGATAGTTAAATTTGTGTCTTGATATTAAGAACAGATACTACTTTTGAATAGGGCATTGTTTCCCGGCCAGAGCAGTAGCTACCTCCTGTTTTCTTTCAGTTGTAGTTCATGACTGGCAACAAAACAGCACAAAGAGCAGTAAGAGTATGAATGCATTTCAATATTTTTATTGTTTAGTTTCAATGAAGCTGCAAAAATTGTTAATTTTTGACTATTATCAGACTACCCCTGCCCCAGAAATACTATTTAGCAGAGATTGACTATTTGTAGATGTCAGCCTCTGTCCTTATTTTAATGAGAATGCCAGCTCTAAATCCTTTCTGATCACTTTTATTTCTTACTGAGAGTAAATAAGGATATTCCCAATGTGTATAAATCTCAGCTGGCACTGTTTAATCAACTGATCTCAAAGAGGCTGAGTCCTCACATGCTGTCTGCCATCCACTTTGGCTCTTCTATACTGATATGGTTGACTGTGTTAGCATGTCTGCTGCTGGCACTGTAATTCAAGTCAAGCAATTTTTAAATTCAGGCTTTTACCGTAAGACTAGTGAGTTTCTTTGATTTTGTTTTGTTGAATCCTACCTGAAAAGTACAAAACAATGAGCTGCTATAGAAAAACATTTAGGACAGCTCAGGTAAATATAACTTTCTTTCTTTCTTTCTTTCTTTCTTTCTTTCTTTCTTTCTTTCTTTCTTTCTTTCTTAAAATCTTAGTGTTTTGTCATAGGATTTTTTTTATCTTTATTTAAGCTGCCAGGCCAAATGAGGAAACAATTACAGGATGTTGGCTTTAAAAGTGTCCGGCTTTGCCAAATAAGTTTATCTTTTTTTCATTGTGGCTTAAAACATGCTAAACTCAAAGCCAAGTTGCTAAACTAAAACTCATGGTAGTTTCAATTTTTTGCACTGGGCTTACAATAAACTTGGACAGTTTTTCCACAGTCCTTTTGCCAGTGATTAGTTTCGATGATAGTATGTTTTGAATTTGCTGAGAGATCTACTGCTCTGAGCTTAGTTTTAGTACTTTTAAAAAGCAATCAATAATGCCCGTTTTGTAATAAGCAAAATTTATGAACTGACAGGCAAAATGTAATTATAGTGGGTATTCTATACAAGAAAAAAGAGGTGATCTTAAAGCCATCTCAACAATCTGTTTGCACTCATTTTCATTCATATAAATGATTAAGTGATTCTGTATTGAAACATTTCTCTCTTAAGGCTTAACATGAGTCTAGAAAAGTTGTTGCCAAAAATTTCCATAATGAAGTCAATGACTATTTGCATTAGCTTACTATTGTTACCTACGAACTAGATTTTTCATTTTTATGGCTAAGGCTTCAACTCAGCAGCAACTTAGACACCTTTTATTCCTGCTCTCTGGGGACTTTAATCTGAAAATGTGTAAATTCATGACAAAATTGTAGCATGCACCAAATAGTTGGTGGGTTTCACAATCAATGAAACTGTTTCCCCCAGACTTTCCCTCAACAAATAAATGGCTCCTTCCTGAATGAACCACTAGAAGGACATTCAAAAAAAAAAAAAGTGAAGGGGGAAAGAAAAGTATTTCCTGGGTTTTTTAAAAAAGTAGGATATGCATAATAATTGTTTAAGCTTATAGGGCCTGATCTAAAATCCACTGACGTCTTTGGAAAGTCTCCCATTGACTCCAGTGGGTTTGGATCAAACCCATACAAGGAGACATTAAATTAAAACCTGTCCAGAGACAGGTCACAGCAACATGCTCTTCGCTCTGTTTATTCAACTTTACAACATTTCAACACTTTCTGGTGACTATTCTCTTCTTTAACAATCAGGAGTCATAGTGAATCTCAGCGGGAGCTTCTCTGTTCAGGCAACACCCACCTACTTTAGAATCAGACAGATTCTGTTCTTTATCCATTGTTGGAAATTGATTCCAAGTAGATGACTGACTCCATGCCACTTTTGCCTACCTGCTTTCAAGTGTTACCAGCCTGCTGCTAAAACACTTGCTAAAGGCTCCTCTTTTATACTTATTTTTCCAATCTTTCTTCCTAAAATATCTTTAGATTTTTTAATATTATATTTAGAAAAATACAGATGTTCCACATTATATCAGGCCTTAGGTCCATCGGATGTGGTATTCTGCCTCCAGCTGTGGCCACTACCTGAAGTCAATGATAAAATTACCATTGACTGCATTAGTGCAGGAACAAGCCCATAATGCACCCTGCCAATTATGCAATATTGGACGGGCAAGAGATTTTTTTCTGGGGTGATAAGTGTATACCTAAAACTTAAGATTCAATTAATTTTGCCCATAATTGGAGTTAAACTGAGTGAAAACTAGAAGCCTCGCTGCTAGACCATATTGGAAAACTGTGAGCAAACTCTATTAGAGGAGAGAAAAACAACTCATGGAAGGCTCTGTGAGCAATGAGCACTCTGTGTACAGATCTCTGTGCCTACACAGAGCCTCACTGACTTCCTTGAGGGTCTGTGCAGACTTAGAGATTGGCCTGCCTCGATCTCATTGCAGGATTGGGACCCAAAGATTTACAATAGGAGAAGAGGCAAGCGGAGGATGAAAGGAGAAATGTGAACCAACTCTGATATGCTTATACTTGGTTTTCAATGTGTCAGAACAGCACAATGAAGACTATTGTTATGCCAGTAAGTCAGATGCAAATTCCAGTTACAAACATTACATCAGTTTTCTTAGTGGGGATTAAAATAGACCTTCCCAATACCCATATTTCATTTGTGGGAAGCAAAATAATGATGCTGTGTGCTACCAGGCTAAAGATAATTTATATCCTGTGTGTGAAACTTATTTTTCATTAAATCAGGTCTAAAGATGCTTATATGGATTTGACTAGTGAGATTAGTAAGTAGCATATGTTTTATATGCTTATTTCACATCAGAGAATGGTATAAATGTTTTAATGACTAGCTTGTGACCAAGTAAGTAATTTGAAGACATGTGAAATTGATACTAGTCATCAGATCTCATGTTAAGTTTATTTAACTTCTTAGGAAAGCAAAAAAGTCTGCTGAGCTGAACCCCAGTCTCTCTTGGCGGTGAATGCTTATCTCAGGCTCAGAACAAAAGGCTACCTCATCAAATAAAGACTAGAGCTCAGTTTCTGATGAAGTATTATAGCCAGCTGACCTGAGTCCCAGTCTCTGTTTAATAAGAGAGCTTGCTGATCTAAGCCCGGTTTGGTAATGTGGTCTGTTGAACTGAGTTCCAGTGTCTATTTATTAGCATGGACTGCCAGTCTGACTACCTTTCCCTGTTTGGGAAGATAATCTAGATATCTGAGCCTTGCTTTCATTATGGCGTGGTTTTGTCTCATCAGAGACTCTGCTCTGGTCTTCAGAACAGCCTGATTGGAAACTCTGAAAACCTAGCTTTCTTGCCACAGGAATGACCAGTATGTAAAGATCCACCTGGTTTATAATAATCAATCCCTATCATCCCTAAGTGCTACCCAGAATGTACATTAAATATCAAACTAAGATACTGCAGGGAACTTGTGAGCACTCTGGGAAAGAATTGTGGGTGTTGTTTGTTTATACAGTGCTAGCAAAGATCCTTAGGCCTTTCCACAAGAGATCCTTAGGCCCTTCCACAAGAGATCCTTAGGCCCTTCCACAAGAGAAATAATAAATAATAATAACAGGCACTTTAGAAGTGAAGACAGGCACACAGACAAATAAAATGCATTTTGGAATTATTTTGCCCCAAAGAAAGAGAAAGTAATTAGTCCAGTTTTCATTCTGGGAGCTGAACTTTCTCTCTGTTTTCAAGTCTTCCAATGCAGAATATCCTGGTTAGAAAAATATGTGCAAGTCTGTTCTGTGGTGTTGAATTTTGTGATATGACTGCAATTAGAAAACATCACTTTACTAAGGCAGAGGCAACAGTGTAAGTTATTGAAACTCTCTCTTTTTTTTAATTATTAAATTATTTAAAAGAAAAGCAAAACAATTTTTAAAATGTAACTAGTTTAGAATCTGTCATTTTATGTTGTTGTTTTCAGGCTAACAAAAATGATAGGACAAAGAAGTATACCTTGAAGTTAAAATGAAAATTCAGAGCAGATGTCAGGAAGCATTTTTCATGTTGAATGTGAAGAGTGACCAACCAGGTAAGGCAAAAGTATTTTCCCATTTAGGAAATAATTAGATAGGCCGCCATGGACAAAATGATTTTCCCAATTTCCTTTTTCTCTCATTTTCATACATTCTTATTATACTCCAGTTGCTACTCGATTTTTCCCTGACCGGAAGCTTCATCATCTGGACATCAACTTTGTTCTTATAAAAATGAATGAACTACTAACTGCTAAGTGAACAGCTACCTAGTTGGCTATTACTCTGCCTGTATTATATACAATCATGCCACTATGGTTAAGGGTTTAACAGTGTTTCAATGTTTAATTCTGGAGTTTTTAAGGGCTTGTATCACAGTTGTAAAATTCAGTCCAGGTGGGAATGTGGGTGACAGAGACTTTATTTCTTTATTTTTATAATTTTTGAGGAATATTATTATTTTTAAGTTATAAGAATGTAATGAAAAATCATCAAGTTATGAAACTATTCAGTAATTAAAAATGATAGCTGTTGACCACAGCAACAAAAGGTGATCTTTGTCTGTAGCACAGGGATGGGAGTTAGGAGATCTTACTTGTATTCATCAATTTATTTCCAAATCTGCCATGGATTTCCCATGTAACCTTGAACAGGTCACTTAGTCTTTCCATGCCTCCGTTTTCCTATGAGGACAATGGGATACTGATATTTTCTTACCTTATAAAGGTGTTGTTTGTGAAGCTTTATCCACCAGTAATTATAAAAAGCTTTGAGATCCTCAAGTTAAAATCTGTAGAAGTGCAAAGTATTAATTATCATTATTTGTTATTTATTATGATGATCACAATCCAGATTTCATCCAACCATTATTTTGGTTCAGGCCCACATCCAAAAGTGGTTTTAGAGAGCCTGGTCCAAAGCCCATTGAAGTTAGTCTAAGGCTTTCCAAAAGGCATTGGATCAGGCCCAGAAATAAGACAGTGATTAATGCATCATCAAGTATGCCAGTGACTGTTGGTATTTTTATATAAAAATTAAATACACAAGGAAAATTATTAAGAGGCACTGCTCAATAGAGTGGCTACAAAAAACCAAGCTCTATTTAGAATCCATGTTCTAAGGTTCCACCCTGCAAGACGCTGAGGTCCCTCAGCTCCCATTGTTTTCAGTGCTATGCTGTCTGCTCAGGCCAGCACTTTCAACCTTATGGGCCTAGGGTTAAGCGACTTAAAGCCATATTTAGGCAACTACGTAAAAATGGCTTGATTTTCATAGGTGCTGAGCACCGCAGAAGTCACGGGGATTGCATCTCTGCAAATCAGGCCACTCTTATTTAATTATATAAATATGGATTTAGGAGCCTAATTTTAGTCACCACGGTTGAAAATGTTGTCCTAAATATGAACTTAGAAAAGCCTAAGTGTAAGAGCATTTGACATAGTAAATAGTGGTCTAGCATAGCGGTTCTGATGGTAGGTATGGATTATCTTGTTTTGGTAGGAAATGTTTGAAATTTCTTGGTCAATGATTATCTCCTTTAAAAATATTAATCAAACAGAAAACCCAAAGAAATAACATTTTAAAGACTATCTTTAATAACCTTAAGGGCCAAATTCTGTGGGTGCAACTCCATTGATTTTGCTCTTTGTAGGGAAGCTTGCTTAAATTAATGAAAGCAGATACATTCAAATTTAAGGATGATACTCTGTCCTCATTCAGGCTTCCCTTCCTCTGCCTCCACACACACGACTGTGTTAATTAAGGTTAAAATGTCAATCTCAGCGTTGAATCTTTTTACACAGTAGACAGCATCCATATTCTGAGTTGTGTGTTCAGTTAAGTGAGGTATGAAAGGAAGAAAAGGGGTCCAAGAATTCAAAAGGGGATGTGTGGTGGGGGCAGCATAATCCTTAATCTACTGCTTCAAACACATCCAATCCTTTACTTTATATGTGTAGAAAAACTCTGACTTGGTGTTGATCTGAAACCTATTGGAGTCAATGGGAGTTTTTTTGTGCAGGATTTTGGGGAATCCAGTATAGGAGTGCAACAGTTATGTCTTGTGACCTCCTCCGGGTAGTAGCTTTCTGGGTATATGTTCTGTATCTGTGGAAGATTTAACAATGCTCTTACACATGAGCTCATTAACCACAACTACCAGAATCAGACTGTAGAAAGAAAAGGCTACTGCTGATTTCCAAACACTGCAATTGCTTAGTTGCAAGCAAATACCAAGTAATATGTATGATGGAATGAGAGCAAGTATGTGCAAGTACAATTATAGTGCCTGATTGACTTTTCACACTAATTTTACATTCATGTAATTCCACTGACTTCCTTGGAATTATTCCTGATTTACCCCAGTGTGAGTGAGGGGGAACTCCAGTCTTTCTACTGAAAAGTTGTTGCCCTGGAGATCCAGATGCTCTGGAGTGGAATAGTCACTTTGTGGTTTATTACAAGCGTAATCTTCCTGTAAAGCCAGGTTAATTGGGTTAGGGATGATCAGGCTAGTGTAAAACAATGTAGGGGCTCTTTCACAATTTCCTCAATCCCTGCGTTGGTGTAGCAGGGAAAAGGAGTAGCTGGGAGGTTTTTATATCACATTGATCTCTGGCTATGATTTCAGACTCTTAGGGTTGTTTTCACCTGGTGTCATGTAGAGTAGCTCAGGCTTAGAGTGACCAGATGTCCTGATTTATAGGGATAGTCCTGATTTTGGGGGCTTTTTCTTATATAGGCACCTATTACCCCCCACCCCCGTCCCGATTTTTCACACTTGCTATCTGGTCACCCTACTCAGGCTACTCTAACCTGGTGCAGGGGGACACAGGTCCTCTTTAGTATTCCCTTTTCTTAATGCTCACAGGTTTCCTGGCACACTCCATCCTGTTCAGCACTTGTTAACTTGAGCTTTTATGCACAAGATTCTTCACCTTCATGCTCTTTACCAGTAATTTCTCTGAGAAAATTGGACCTGCATTTAGTATTGCCAATCCCAAGCATTTGAAAATACAGTCAGGTCCCAACAATCACGAGTTAAAAACTCAGATCTGAAGAAAAATAATAAATGTTGGGTTCTTTTAATTTGCCTTCTGATGTCTAACCTTTCGGTTGACCTTGGGTCCTATTTTCAAGCTTCCCTCCACAATCATGAGGACTAGAAAATTGATTTTTAAAAACATGAAAGTTGAGATTCTCATGAAATGAGATGACTCAGAGCTGGGGCGTTAAGAAACACACTAATAGCATGAGATTCGCTATAAAGTCACAAGACCTGTCAACACTGTATATTGAAATGAATTAACAGATCAATTTGCATTCTGCTATTGTCAAAACAATTTACATTTGCTCACACTGTGAAAGAAGATATTTAGATATTCATATTCTTTTTGTTTTAATCACAGTGATTCTGTTTGGGAGAAGGCACTATCCCAATCTAAAATAACATGTTCAAGCTTCCTCAGTGACTTCAGTGTTAGTGTATCCTGCAGCAGTACAATGTAGGAAAGTCCAAGCAGGCATGCTTCTCAAGTCCCCAGTTTGACAAAGGCTGCAAATGTAATGAAATAGCTATACAATGGAGCCATATTAGCATTGTTAGTTAATGCGATATACCATATTAGTTCTATCACGAACATCAAGGTCCTGTGAAATCAAATAAGTGAAAAAATGATGTCAAATCCAAAGTACTAACAGCATACACCTTAGCAATGTGATTTCATTTGCTGTCACTAAACAAACATGAGATTACTCAGTTTAAGATATCAATTATTTTAGATGAGGTTAACCTTGATCCTGCAAACAATTTTGTAGATGCTTACCTTTACACACACGAAGAACATGGAACTATTTACATGGGTAAAGTAAATGTTTAAATGTTAAGGGTGTGTGTAAATGTTTGTAGGGCTGAGAGTATGAAAAAGTGCAAGCCAGGAAAAAAAATCAATTATTCTGGAAAAGAACCTGCATCCTACCTTGCAGGCAATTGAGAAGATCCACAGCTGCCCACTGGGACTCCCTTGAGAAGAGGTCATTGCCTAACCAGTGACTGAGGTAGAACATGAAAACCTGAATTCTGTTTCAGGCTCTGTGACATTGAGCAAATTGTCTAACTTCTGCATATCATAGAATCATAGAATATCAGGGTTGGAAGGGACCTTAGGAGGTCATCTAGTCCAACCCCCTGCTCAAAGCAGGACCAATCCCCAATTGTTGCCCCAGATCCCTAAATGGCCCCCTCAAGGATTGAACTCACAACCCTGAGTTTAGCAGGCCAATGCTTAAACCACTGAGCTATCCCTCCCTCCCAGCTTTCCCATCTGCAAGATGGGGCTAACAATACTTACCTACAGCAGAGGATGATTAGGATAAAATTCATGAATGCATTTTGAGATCCTCAGATGACAGGCTCTATGTAGGTACAAAGTATTGTGAGTTTTAGACTTCTTATATGTCACTAGTGTACTCTTGTGGCTACTGACATAGATATCTTCCTGGGGAAATAATTCTAATATCACTATCTATGATCTTTCCCAAGAGGAAATGTTACACACTTTACTTCAGAGAGATTTCTTTTTAGCACATTATCTCCATATTTACACACAAGGCTTTTCAAATCATGGATAGAAATAACTGATCCTCTTGCACCATAAAGCTTTATTTCTATTTCTCTTTCACTGTATTGCCAGCACTGAAGACATGATTATTTTTACTGACTACAGGACTTCTATGAAAAATTATTGTATGTAGAGCATTCCTATTTTCTTCCACATAATTTGTTAATGTATACAGAGTTTTAAGAGATCCTTTCCATGCAATATAAGAAAAAATTATCTTCATTCCATCCAGTATAGACATAAGAATAACTGACTTACAATAATCCTTGGCAATCAGTGCTGCCATGAATATCTTAAACATTTTCACTAAATATTATGTCTATAGGAAATGGCCTTATATGGATAATTGTTACATGAGACACTTTTTCATTAATTCAAAAAGGTCAAAATTTTAAAATGATACTGTCATTTAAATGTAGTGTGAAGGCTTAAGTGCAAATCACTCGAAGGTATCTTTTTTTTTTTAAAGAGCGGACTAATGCAGTATTATGTTTTATAGTGCAATAAAATTATGTGCTAAAATTATGCTCATAAATGTAGGCAAATGTAACCAAGCTATTAGTTATGTTTTCTCAGATAAAAGTGATTAGCATAGCTATCAAACTCTTCTCCCATTTGAATAACAGAATTATGTCTGAAATCTAAGGCTTGTTTGCTAAGGCTAAGTCTTATAAAGAAGAAATGTAAATCTAGCTATCAATTTTGTATTTGAAAGTAATGCAGTGGACTACCCATCAGTCGGACAGGATTCTGCTTAACACTAAGAAAAGGGCAATGTGACCCAAATTGTAGCAAAACATGTCAATAAGAAATGTGCTGTGAACAATATTTTAGAAATCATTCTCAACACTTCATCATCTACTTACTGCTAATCAGACTTATTTAAAAACAATTGTCGTTCTTTTTAAATGGATGGATGATGAAAGAGTCTTTTAGCAACAGTCACAATGAGAGAAAGTTTCATGTATAATTCATGAAGTATGTGGTCATCTACTAGCAAATTAATTTCCATTTGACAGCTATAGTTGTGGTAGTGTCCTGTCAGGAAGGCCTATGGTATATAATTAAAATCTGAACAGAACAAATTAATGCTGATTACTTTATAAACAATTTCAGAGCTTGAATACTCTTGCCTGTCAGAGATGTATAGATATTTTTCCCTATCTTATAGTTCTGTTAATGAATAGATGTTGTTACAATTTCTTGTTCATGAAGTTGATGCTGTAAAACCCAACTGTGGAAAATCACAGGGACCAAATTAAAATTGTCTTTATTTACAGGTCACCTTCGTGTAATGCTGAATTTCCATCAATGTTGGTTGGTACCAACCAATATTTAATATTTTAGATGCAATTCACTGCTTGAAGCAGCATAGCATTTTCCCCTGCCCCCTCCCAAAACCTACCAAATTCACTTAATCAATATCAATTGAGGCATCTAAAACAAGAGTGCAAAAAGCACTAGTAAATAAACCATAGGGACACATCCTGTACTGGCAGGGGGATGAACCAGATGACCTACAAAAGGTGACCTTATAAATGTTCCTTTCACTATTTTATCATTAAGTAAGGTAATATCAGTATTTGCAGGCAGTGACTGTACTGAATAAAGACTACTGCTGGTACAGTTAATACCTAGCAGTAAAAGGAAACTTTTAAAGGGTGCCCAGTATATTTTCCATTACTAAATTCTATTACCCTGATTTTACAAATCAGCAACGTACTTCCAAACTCCAATGATAAGGTTTTCTGTCTGTTTTTTTTTCTTCTTAAGATACCGTAAACGCACATTTTAAGAAACTGATTTTAAACTTAGGTTGACACCATGCTTAGAATACACAGGAGACATTTTATTATGTAGAGATGACAGAGTGTGGACCTAATTTTAGATTTACTATGTCATTTTCTTTGCAAAGACATCACCATCAATTTGGAACAGATAGAAACACATCCTCAGCTGGTGTAAATCAGAATAGCTCCATTGTCTTCAGTTTACTCCAGCTGAGGATCTGGTCCTTGTAGTTGTTTGAAAATGTTTTGCTGACTTTTTGTTCAGGGTTTGTAATGTATTTACCCAAGAAAGCTCAGTTCAGGTATTACTGCAGTGGAGTCATGTTTTCATCGAGGACCAACTATTTTACTCGTTGAGCTAATTAAGACATAGGATCAAGTGACTTGCCCAGCATCACAGTGAATGAGTTGTTCAACCCAGATGTAAATACACTCCAGGCTCCCAAACCCCACTCTAATACTAGAGCGCCTGGGTTTCCAAAAATCGGGTTATTGTTATTTTTTCTCAAGGTGTCATCCCCAGTCATCCCTAGTCCTGGCAATGGCCTGGGTCTGTTGTGCAGTGATGGCACAGTAACACTTATGGTTTACATCTGCTTCAGAGGAGTTCTTGATTGATATGATGATAGCATCTCTCCTTGGCCTCCCTCTTGAGAATTCTAAAGCACAAGCTATGCAAAAAAGCACAGTACCCAATCCAGGAATCAATAACTAAGTCTAGGAACATCCTAGTAGTCAGGCAGAGGAAGCACAGTTTGTTTAGGCTCACAAAAAGTTTGAAAAATGTGACAAGGTTAAAAGAAAATTCACCAAGGGATACATGTACATAGAAACACTGGTGGTATAAAAATGTCATATGTCAAATTTCCTCCTACTTAAGATGAACTGCTGCATATGAATATTTTCAAAAAGCCAAGATTAATAAATCAAATAGAGACCCACACATATTGAGGCCTAGATGAGCTGAATGAAGACCCAATTAACATACTGGCATTGATTAGAAGATAAAACAGTTGGCACTAATTCAATCACTGCTGGCTCAGGAAGAGACTTCCCACACACAATGATTAGTCAATCCCTATTCTAAGTGTTCTGTTGATTATGATTGGATAACCCCGCCATTTAGAAAGGGTTTACCAAATGAAAATATAGTATGAGCACTAGAAAGATGTTAGTGGTAATCTAATTGCTTGCCTCTTCTGCTGAGGACTCTGCAAGATAGCAATCAGTTCTTCGCTTTACTTTACAACTACAGTGTCCTGGACCACACTTACATTATTAAATTATATTCTATTTATCTGAATGTATTTAATAATGATATCACACTGTGGTGGAAGTGGGTGTCAATTTGGGGAATCTGTATATAAATAGCTTATGAATTCTGTTTGATATTTAGGCTTTTTATGTGTATCTGTGTCAGACTGCAAACTATCTTTTGAATGTGAGAACGGTTTATGTTCTCCATTGTCCTTTTACCTCCATGTTGGACTGGAATTCCAAGGGGGTAATGGCCCAGGGGTAACAACAGAGGGTCATTACACCTTGATGGTCCTCTAGTCAAATAGAAATACCTTAGATAAAAGGCAGGTGCCTACTGAGGAGAACTGATGAAATAGGGGAGAGGTCACCTGGTAGGGGGCCGGTCTGAGGTCACCTGTTGAGGCTGATCAGTAGGTCACATGCAGTGTTGTTGTAACCATGCTAGTCCCAGAATATTAAAGAGACAAGGTGGGTAAAAGCTTTTATTGGACCAACTTCTGTTGGTAAGAGAGAGAAGCTTTTAAACTACACAGAGCTCTTCCTCAGGTCTGGGAAAGGTGCTCAGTGTCATATCAGATAGATCAGGCACTTTAGCATAAGTAGTTAACACATATTCTAAGGGTCCATTCAAGGTGAAGTGGCCCATTAACAACCCTGTAGTCCTAAAACAAAAAGGGGGCTTAGTTGGTTACAGGTTGTTGTAATAAGTCATAAAGTCAATGTCTTTATTAAGAGCATCATGATGGACTCTCTCATCAACAGAAGTTGGTCCAATAAAAGATATTAGCTCGCCCACCTGTAGGTCACAAGACAGGGGTGACTGGAAGTTTATAAAAGGACCTGCTCTGGGTCTTTGGCCATTTTCACCAGCTCAAGCTGAGGGGGAGCTACTGCAGCATCCTGATGAGCAGGGGGATCCCTGCCTACCTGAGCACCTTACCAAGAGGAAGGTGAGTTAGAGTGGGGGGTACTGTGTTCAAGGGTGGGTTTTTTCCCCTAAATGCTCACACTACTTTGTACTTTATTTCCTAAGTAAAGAGTAATGGTGTTGTAGAATCCTGTGCAAAGCCTGTGTCCGTGTGTGTTTGCTTTCACAATTGCATACCTGTGAAGAGGTAAACTAGAAGGCTCACACTTTTGGTGGGATTCAGGGGAAAGTGCAAGAGCTGCTGTGGAGGCTTGTGGGAGATGGCACTAGTTCCTGGGGCTAGGCAATTGGACCCTGGAGTCCTCACTGCCAAGAGATGTGAGTCTCTGTTAGACACAGGGTGTGCATCTGAAGCTCATGCCTAAGAGCCCAAAGCCAGGGACAGTTCCTAAACTCAGCCCAGCCCTCACAACCTGAGGTCATATGGGATTCAGCGTTTGGATCCCCTCTCTGCAGTCTGGGTGTCCAGCAGGGGAAACTCAACCAGATCTATGACAAAGGATAATCACAGATTCATGCTTATGCTTATGGTTTAGCCAAAAGCCAGACTCTAGCTAATGGAAACTAGGAAGGAATTTTTTTTGGAGGGTAGGTTACCCTATAACTGTCTACTACAGCTTCTTGGATCTTCCTCAGAAGCATCTGATTCTGGCCATTGCCAAAGGTAGGATAATGCATTAGAAGGACCACTGGTCTGATCTAGTATGGCAATTCCTACAAGGAGGTGGTGGATGGTGAAGAAGAAAAATATATGATATTATTACTGGGGTTGTTTTGTAGAGCACTCTTCTCCTCTCACACTAATGTAAATCGGGAGTTACTGTACAGAAGTCAAAGGAGTTATACGTGTGAAAAAGGGAAGGGGAGGTGAGAGGAGAATCAGGCCCTGAAAAAGTGCAGAAAGGAGTCTGACAGGACAAAGCATCAGAAAAGTAGTCAGCAGTTGGACAGACACGGTGTAAACTGAACAGCATCCTACAGTGGAGGAGAATGTGAATAGATAGGGCAAATCTTCAGGTCAAAGGAAAGCAAGACGAGACTGAAGAACATCTGAGGATTAGAACACCTCCCTTTAAGCTAGAACTGGGTGATGGTGGTGGCAGCAGCAGCAGCAAGTCAATACTGAAATATATTTGCAAACAGTTTATACATGAAATCAGAGAAGTGGTTCCACAGGATGAATCTGTGTTTATGCCATAAACAATTTCATGAACCCTACTGGACAATAATTATAGTCAATAATGCTATCCCATGGCCAGCACATGACATTGTTACAGGGGCAGAAAAATCTGTCGTGCTGCAATGTCTATTTATTTAACAGCAGCAAAGTGGAAGAACAATATAAACTGCCACTAAATGTAAAATGAAATAAAAACAAATACTGCAGTGCATGACTTCCCATGGGATTTGATATGAATCCCCACTTATTACGAGTAGCCTGTACAACATATTTTCCCTGCAGGGCTTACGAGTTATCCAGCTAATCCTCATTCAAGGCATGTGACTTGTATCTGGCAAAGAATCATGTAGAGTTTTTTCAGTCAATTGGAAATATACAGTATTGCTAACAAAGCCGTGAACAGTTGCATATAAAATTTAAGAGAAACTAGCTTAGTATGCACATTTAACTGTGAGATGTTCTGTATGCAGAATAGACTATGATTATTATGACAATATTTTAATTTAGTTGTGGGTAAAATTTTATATATCTGAATATCATCTTCTAAATTCTGCATTTGCCCGTGATTCCTATCCCTATTTTTTCAAGGATTCTTTATTCAGTCATTATTCCTTCTCTTTTAGAATGGTTCTTAATTGAGTTTTCCTGTACAGTTCCTCTCTCAAGTTCTAGTGAGACACTATCTGCTGGACTTCCAATCCCCAGCCAATCACCTGCTCCTTCCTGCTACTCCTACTTCAGATTCTCCTGCTTGATGAATCCTCATTTCACCAACCAGTGAAGTGGCGGGGGAGAGGGGAACTCCCCCAAGCAAAGGAAAGGGAGAGCAGAAGAAACTACCATTACTTTTATCAAAGGAGGGAGATTGTTTGGGTGATATCAAGTCACCATCTTCTTTGAGGTCATTCATTTAGCAGTTTCACCTCGTTGCTGAAGTCAGGGCAGAGGTCTTTGTTAGATTAAGATCACATACCTTAAACGATATTTGTTTCTTTCTTCTCTCGCTTAAATAATGAGGGTGATATTTACTGGCAACTGCAATTAGATGAATCCTGTTGGTCTGTGTGCTAAAACTATTGCTGCCTGTACATCTGGAAACACAGAAATCTCTGCCTTCAGGGGAGGAAGAGCAAACAGGTGGAGGAGTCCACTGACCCAGCTATCCACTGACAAAAAGTGGTTCAGGAGAGGCTACCAAAGATGGCAGAGGAGGGTCAATGCCGGCAGAGAGGGAGCCTCTGTCCCTAAGGATACAATTCTAAGTTGCCAGCTCATTTCCCAAACTATTCCTGAACCTATAGTGGTGCACTGTAAGCTTTAACTTATCTGAAAATATGTCTCAAACTTATTTTTCAGCTTCGGAGAAAGGAATTCCTATGTAATATTTTTGGTCAGCTCCTCCAGATTTTGCATGGTCTTTGCTCCTTTGGAAGAGGTAAAACAGTTAAATACATGGCAAGTATTCAGAAGACTAAATTTTAGACTGGATTTACCAGTATCATGGAATTTTGATATTGTATGTTCAAATTTTTTTAAAGCATTTAAATTTAATTAAAAAGTAAATAAAAATAGGCATCCTCAGATGTACACTGGGATGAAATAGCACCAAGGACATTTTTATTTCCCAGATTTTCCCAAAATTATCCAGCCTCAAGGATGTTTTCCTGTGCAGCTACTAAATAATGAGGTGAGTGTACTTGCCATCAATAACTGATTGGGCAAACCTGTCTTTGCTACAGAAATGAGCTGAAGTTGCCTGTTGTCAGGAACAAATAGCTGACTCTTTTGTCATTTTCACTGAACTGTTTTATATTAGCATGGGACAAGATCCTGCAAATGACTCCTAAGAGATGCTGAGCACCGTCCACTCCCATTGAAGTCAATGGAACTCTAAAGTGCTCAGCACCTTGCAGGATCTGGCCCTTAGAGGGAATGGTTTAAGCACAGCTAATGGGTGCTTGGAGCTCCTGAGTTTGTTATCTGATCTGACAAGAACTGTCTATGGCCTTGGGTAAATCGCTTAACCTACCTATCTCAGTTTCTCCATCTGTAAAAGGGGGATAATAATGCTTACTACAATTGTGAGGGTTTATTACCTAAGGTCCTCTTGTCCTCTACATTGGCTATTCTCATGCTGGGGACAGAAAACTCCAACTTTGCACCGGAGACGTTTCCTATGATTTTGTGCCATGTTATGTTGTAGATGTGCATGGTTTGAGCCTCTTCTGTCATCTCCTGGAAGTGACAGGAGTCCAGCCCCTGAAACCAATGGATTCCCAAGATCCAAACAATCAGGGAAAATGCCACTGGAAATTTAAAGCTCAAACATGGTCAGGAGCCTCAGTTTTCAGTTTTATTCAGAACCACTATCCCCATGTTGCCCCTTAGTTCTATGCTAAGACTATTGCTCACTACTGTTAGAAGGAGGAGTGCCATGTACTCTGTCTTCTGCACTAATACCTGCAGCAGCCAGGTTTCTCTTAGAGGTCTTCCATCCAATTACTGACCAGGCCCGACCTTATCTTATAAGACTGACAAGCGAATAGTCTGAGGTAGTATGGATGCGTGAATACTATTCAATGAAGGAGCATTACTGGAAAAAACCCTATTCATATTATGCATCAGACTTTTATTAACTTCCTTAGAATATCAATTCACTGTTAAGTCTATAAAATGTTTCGAGCATTTAGCAGTTCTGTAAATATAAGATTCTTGGTTGGCTCAGGAAGTCCATAAATTTACTAAAAATCAGGAAAGAATGTGTGTGCCTACCAGCTGGGAAGCCATTAACTAGTGGCTTCCCCCTCCCCGACCATTGGAACAGAAATGCCATGAAATGGTCTTTCTCTTGGTCCAGACACTTATTTTGTGGATTATATTTCATTGTGAAAACAGCTCCCTCTTTATAAGTAATTCCTGAATGTTTTGATGGAAGAGAGGGCACATTTTGTGGCAAATCCAAAGTCATTAGCTGCCCACTGTGAATAGGAAACTGGGAACTAGTACTGGGTGCTTATCTGCATCTGTTTCCAAAAATCAGAATTTTTGCTGAAGGTAATGAGTTAATCAGTTACATCAGCAATTCTATTTGTTTTTCTAAGTATATACAGTACTTCACTGTGAAATAAGTCTTATATGTCTTGTGGTGCATTTTGTGAGTCCCAAATTGCCTCAAAACACTTAATTTCTCTGATGATTTAACAATCTATACAACAGTCTGAATGTCTGGAAAGAGAACCCATTTGTTCTCCACACACCATCCCCCTAATGAAATGGCAGCTAGTAGATGGAAACTCTGAGAACATGAGATTCTTGCCAATATGAGGTTGGACTCATGCTGATGGTTAACTTACTGAACACCAGGAACATCATAATAAGTGCCAAGACTATTTCCTCTCTTTTACTGCATAATAAAACTGCATCACATTTTAAATGTTTAAGTCTTTTTTGTGATCAGTAGATAATCTTATAGAGTCTTGAGGTCTTTTCATGCTCAAAATCACAGTTGCCAAACACTGGTTAAAAAAGAAAACGACCTCCCTAGTATTATTACCCTCCCCACATAATTTAAGTACCTTGGAGATGACTGTAAAAACTGTAGGGTCAATTTTTTGGCACTTACTGATTTGACTACTAATGAACAAGTTCACTGCAATGTGTTACTGTAATTTGCAGTAGTCTAGATTCCACTTAAAAATGAACTCAATGTATGGCCCTCTAAGGTAGGGCTATTGTCATAATCTTTCCTTTACTCAGTCAGTTGAATCCCCAGATCAGGAAAGTGTTTATTGTGTAAAAGCCACAAAATAAACACTTGAATATTTGGGAGTTGCCTAATGGACTTACAGTTAGGAAGCCATCTGGGTAATGGATTGTAAAACAGATAGCTGTACCTCTGCCTACTCCCAAAATGTACCGAAGCACTTAAATGCTGCGGAAGAAACAGAGTTGCCTATTGGCACAGCTTTGTCAAAGTAATGCTGACCATTCAAATGGAATCCTAACAAATTGAAATCATCTGGATGAATTGGCAGAAGCCAAAAAGCTGACTTTATACTCTTTTTTTTCCAACAGAGCAACCAGACCACAACACTGGACCATGTGGGTGGCCTCCTCCAACTATACATATGACACTACTGCATGGGACGGGTCTATGAAAGCACTAACTGATTTGCCCACTGCATAAAATAGCTTGTCTTTCCCTGGGGCCAGACAAACTGTGGTGGGACATCTTTAAGGCTGAGATTCTCAAATTCAGAAGAGGAAAGTTTGAAAATGGCCCAGTTATTTTCAGACATGCGTGCAGCTATATCTTGAAGGCCTGCTCTTACAAAGAGGGGTCAGTGTATACTGTGTGCATATATGTTTTAAACACACCAGTAAATTAAATGGATTTATATAGTCTTCTTTTCAGAGTGTTTCATTTATTTCCGTTCAGGTCATTTGAGGGATTAAGGATGTAAAATAGAGAGGTGTCTGATTCCAGTTTTCAGCATTCCAATCTGTGCAAGCATTCTTCAAACAAAAGCCCAAAGATAAGAGTAAAGCCAAATGATGTAGTCCTGCTTTCAGTTACATGACTGTAAATAAAGTTACTTTGAATTTACAAAGTTGGTTGGAAGCAAAATTTGGCCCAAAGGCTTTGTTTATACTTAAAAACAAAAGACATTTTCTAGGTGAAGAATTCCAATGAGCCAGTAGCCCATGGGTGCAAGCCTTGATAATTGATTGAAGAGTACTCCATCACATCTCAGAATTCACTTGGAAACTGATCCTGCCCCTTCCCCAAGCTCTTCAATGGTTGGATCAAACTGGGTCTTGCAGAACAAAAGTCTGTGGTGTCCTAGTGAATTTAACAACCAAGGATGGAATCCTGGCCCCATTGAAATTGATGGCAAAACTCCCATTGACTTCAATTGGGCCAGGATTTCACGCAGCATATTTAATATATGCTTTGAAGAGGTATATGATGAGTAACAGCAGAAACTCATATCAACAGTTTTAAAAGTGATTAGGCAAATATTCATAAGGAAAAATGGTTTTGTGGATGTTAAAAGGAGGAGATGTACTGAGAAAAGCCTCCTTCCTCTCTAAAAGTTGTTGTTGTTGTTGTAATAATTTAACTTTTTATTTGCATTACAGTAGCATCTATAGGCCCCAGCAGGGATTGGGGCCCCACTGTTCTGAGTAGGGTGACCAGATAGAAAGCATAAAAAATTGGGACAGGGGCTGGGGGGGTAATATCACCTATATAAAAAAAAGACCCGAATATCCGGACTGTCCCCATAAAATCAGGACATCTGGTTACCCTAGTTCTGAGGAGTATGCCCACACACAATGAAAAGTCGGCCCTTGCTCTGAAGAGCCTGCAAGGTAAATAGTGATATCTTGTATGACTATTATTTTTGCTACATTTTCTTTGATTGACAATCAGTCACATAGCATGAATTCTACTGTAGAATTCAGTTTCCTTTGGAGACTTTTTTTCTTATTCTGAGACACCATTTAACCTTTGAGGCAAGGTGGGTGAGGTAATATCTTTTATTGGACCAACGTTGGTGAGAAAGACAAGCTTTCGAGCTTATACTCTTGGGTAAGCTTGTTTCTCTCACCAACAGAAGTTGGTCCAATAAAAGATATTACCTCAAGCACCTTGTCTCTCTAATTTTCTAGGACCAACACGGCTACGACTACACTGTATACAACCATTTAACCTTGACTACTGTAGTATTTCCATTTGCTTGCCTTACAACTATGAGCACTATGGTTACACTTATATCTTATACACTGATATTTATACTTTCACTCACAATGTGTAAAAGAGCTGAGAATGCCAGCTCAAAACACAGCAGTTTACATGTGTCCTGTTGTGTACAGGAGGAAGAAAAAAAACTGGCTAAAATGAAGTCATCAACTCTAGTAGGAGATCTAAATCTAATTTGCCTCAGGACAGGAATGATTCCTCCTTCAGTAGCAGCCTAAATTCCTGATCATACTGCAGCCAAGACATACCCTCAGAAACACAGTGACTGAGCCTTCCTAATTGTATTTATATGTTTAAACAGTACTGCACTTCTTTTATGAAAAACATTCCCTGAAAAAGCTTGCATAAACAAGACGCACACGTTCAACTGACTATGGTCTTTGGCTCTCTTGCAGTATTTGTTGACTCTCAGGAGGTTCTTTGTGTAACCCTTTAACTTCACAAAGCATAGAGGCTTTTCCCTTTTTTTTTTTTTTTTTTCATATTCTTTGCTTCATGGATTTCTGTAATGTTCTTATACAGTAGTTGTTATTTCAGTGGTTGTCATTCAAATGTTAACAGTTGCTAACTTTTCTCACCTAGTGGAAAATAGTACCTGAAAGACCACACATTTTCCCATACACTTATGATAGGAAATAACTACAATATCTCATTTATCACTCTGGTGACTGTAGTTAAATGTTGAATGTTGTTCAAGGGCACTGACTGTAAATTAATAAATGTACCAGCAATCTTCTCTTTTGATTTTTACTAGTAATGTTGTATGATTAGTCAACTTATTTTTGAGGCTTTGGTTGCAGCTGTATAGTTACGGTTGCATTCCAATTTTGCATTTAAATCAGGGTTCAACTTCTATGTTATGTATGTATCCTCCCCAGACTTGCAGACTTACTCTTTGAATGAAAAACAAATTTTCTGAGCACTGTGTTTTGTAAGCCGCGACGCTGTTAAAGCAATATAGGCTTCTTCATCTTTAGCTGAAGCAACAGGTGCCTGTGCTTTGAGAGCAGGAAGATTTGATTAATATGTAAGACATAATACATGATGGAAAGGGTGTGTGTGTGTGTGTGTATTATATTATACATTTGTCTTTTAGATCTATTCTGATGAGGTAGTGTGGGCTTTACATGAATATCAATTTTTCTAAATACGTAAAAACCAAGTTAATGAATGCACCATTCAGGAAATATACCTATCCATAATGAGCGTTTCTGTATGTGTCGATACTGTATTTGTGCACACATATTTGGCCCTATGTTGTTGTTGTTTGTTTGTTTTCTTACAATGCTTTTAAATGCTTTGTTTGTTTTGTCAATGCAGACCGTAAACTCTGTTGGGCAGGGACTGTCTCTTAGTCAGGGCCGGCTCCAGGCACCAGCGTTCCAAGCAGGTGGTTGGGGCGGCAGTCAGAAAGGGGAGGCAGTGTTTCCGCAGCAGCTACAGCTTGTCCGTTCCGCCGGCTGGGGTAGCAATTCGGCAGCGACAATTTTTTTCACTGCTTGGGGCGGCAAAAATGGTAGAGCCAGCCCTGCTCTTAGTAGGTATCTATAAAGCACCTATCACAACGGCACTCCAATCTCAGTTGGGGCCTCAACTTTACTACAATACAGATAACATTAAACAGAATATAGAGAATTTTTCCTGCACAAGTCCTCCATTTCATTTTCTTTCTTTCTCAAAATAGTTTACTTTTGTGTTTCTGGCTAGAGAGGAATGATGAATACAAGAGTGTGATGCCCCCTTGTCTCCATTTCATTGCTGCTGGGGAAATCCTTCTGCAAGAATTTAAAAATACAGGGTCAGTCTACAGTGTAATTGGAGGTGTGACTACAGCACACGTAGACATAGCTCCAATAATAGTAACAGTGAATTTGTGGCAGCAGGGGCTAGCTGCTGGAGTGTATACCCAGGGTCCTGGGCAGGCCTGTACAGCTCCTGTTGCTGCCCATGGTGCCATGGCTTCACGGCTAGTGTTATTTGAGCTAGCTTGGGTATGTCTATATACGCTGAAGTCATGCCAGTGATCTACTATAGATGTACCCACAGCCATACATTAAAAATCACAACAGTTAAATTAAGCCAGATACGTCAAGAATTTTATAGGGCTTAAGCTTTTGATCAGTGTGTTGATTTGCCCCCGTAATGCTGTTCCATAGAAATCAGACGTAATACGCAGCGGGAAATGTATTCACCAGGTACTGCAAGCTGTAGTCTGGTGATGCCAGTGTCGGTTTCCTGAGCAACTGGCCAACACTTCGTGGCTAGGGGCCAGGTCCACAAAGGGGCCTTAGATTCAGCATTATGACATCTAACTCTAGGCACCCTGCTACCTAGTGGAATTCACTACTGTGAGATAGGTGCCCAGGCTTCTCCCATCATAGCCCAGGGTTAGCGCATTCATCCAGGATGTGGGAGCCTTGGTTGAAATCCCCACTCTGCCTGAGTCTGTGTAGTAACTTGAACTCAGGTCTCCTACCTGATTCCTCTAAACCCAGGACTATAGGGTATTCTCTCCTGTGGAACCTGTTCTAGTTTGATTGGAATACTTAAATATTCTGTGCAATAGGGACCAAAACCTGGACTCTTCCTCTCCCTGACCACTGGGCGATAGAATCATTCTCACACTCTCTCTTTTTGGTGGAATTACTTTAGGCAGGGCACCTAAAGTTAGGCATTGCCGTGTTGAGTGTCAGGCCCCTTTGTGTATCCAGCCCCAAGTCACACAGGAAGTCTGTGACAGAGCAAGGGAATGGAACCCATTTTCGTGTATGATAAAGCAAAGTGGAGAGCAAGATTTAAAGGCATTTCTTTAAATGTGGAAGTCGGCGCCGAATGAGGAAAATAGGAAGGAGCAGAAACTCTGGCAAATAAAATGTAAAAGTATCATAAGGAAGCCAAGAAAGAATCTGAGAAGAAACTTGCCAGAGATGCAAAAACAATAGTAAATTTTGTTACGTACATTAGAAGCAGGAAGAGGCAACGTGTCTTTTGTAAGGGGAAGTCATGCCTCACCAATCTATTAGAATTCTTTGAGGGAGTCAACAAACATGTGCATAAAGGTGATCCAGTCAATACTTGGGCAAGGGTTTACATTGATGATGGTGGGGAGCAGGGAGCTAATTGGCTTCCATTTCCTCTGGCTGGCCAATGGGTAGCAAAGCGCGCATGGGGATGAGGGGCTTACCCCTGCATTGACTCACCCTTTCATACTGATCTGTCCAGCACCTTACAGATCCAATCAAGTCTCCCACTCATTAAACAGAGTGGGTGGCAACCTTGCAACCTTATTACACAGTCTTCCACCCAGTCCAATCAGAAGGCTCCATGCTTCATCCTTGACAGTAGTACATTCTGTTATCTGGCTATTTAAGTGAATAATGAAATGCATGTTCATTCAATATGCCACTTAAGTTTGCTGGATTATTTGCATAAAAGCTCCAGACTTCTGAATCTTCAACCTTCTTAGGTATGGGCTTAGGTTTATTGCACTAAAGATAGTGGCCAGATGCAGAAATGGTTTGAATCTTTAACTGTTCTAAAGCTGGGAGACTGGGGTCAATTTCTACATAAATCTGTTCAGAAGGATAACAGGCTAAAAACAAGACATCATAAACTGAAGCTATGAAGTGGTCAGGCACTAAGGGAGCTTAAGAGAAATGTCTTCATACAGAGGGTAATTAATGCATAGAACATACTACCAGAGACAGCAACAGAAGCTTTAACCATTAACATTTCCAAATAGACTAGACAAGCGCTTTGGGGAAAAGACACAAAGCTGTACAAATGGTAGACTGATAGGTGTATGAACTCAAACCAGCTTGCATATAACTTTCCATCATAAAATATTACTCTCTTGTTACATTAAGGAACATCATATACCATAACTATATATCTAGTATTTTTTAAACAAATGTATTATTTGTTGATGTTAATCTGTCGTATGAAAAAAGTGAATTTTTGACCCAAAAGACTGTAATGGCTACTACTATATTCCAGAACCATTAGTCTTTCATGTACATGCATATTTTGGCATCCATGCTGTATGGTGCACGTAGAAAAATCATTCTCCAAACTTAAATATTTGATAAAAATTCTATAGAGTCTTATGCCTTTCTGGGTTATATTATTTTTCCCAGTTAGTTACGTGAGAGTGAGCGAGTGCCTGAAACTGAATTTGAATTGATCTTCATACTTGTGTAACTTGAAAATAGAGACAAAGTATTTTTAGGAAAAACTGAAATTTTTCCTGTGCTAACTCACAGGCCAGACTTTAGCCCAGAGCATCTTGCATAACAGTGTCTAAAAAAACCTCTGCAAATAATGATTCTGGCCCTGATTCTGATCTCTCTCACATCAGCTTTATACAAGTTAAGTCCATTGACTTCAGTGAAGTTATTATTCCTTATTTACACTAACATGAGCGCACAATCTGGCCCACATAACAAATGCTCTCAAACGCTTACCTAAAGCACTGTCAAGCTGCTTTGCTATGTTATAATAAACTCAGTGCCATTCCTAGTTTTTCAAATTACGGCCCCAATCCTGCAATTTTTTCCTCACAGGCTCAGGGGGTCTGTCCTCATGGAACAACTTGCAGGATCAATGATTGAGGCTCTCTGTGCATTCCTGGTGCACCCAGCTCACCCACCACTTTTCAACTGGAGCAGGAGGGTTGCAAGTTGGCACTTATGCGGGTGCTTTCAACAGGGTCCATGAGGGATACAACTGTGTATCCCTAAAGGATATTTTGATTAAAATATGTCAAAAGACATATTCTGAAATTTTGCTTTTGTTTCTTTCTAACCTTAAAAAAAACTATGGAGAGGGAGAAAAAAATCCTTCTGTTGAATTGCCTGACCTCATGGGCTATATTTCATGTCCTCACTGAAATGTGGTTAAAATAATCTTGTATTTAACTGGTTCCAAACCTTCAAACAGCAACATTTTTTTTAATGTCAACTTAAAAAGCAGGCTATTTTTTTCTTTGGCTGTATTAATCAAATACTTACATATACAAAACATTCATCATTAATTAATACTAGCACTGTAATTCATATAAAACAATTACAGCAGTTAGAGATTTTAAAGTAACTATTATTGCTGCATTGGTCCTTTAAAAATATACTCCCCAAAGGACAAACTATGATCCATTAATATGTACGTATTATTACTTTTTTGTAACTATAAGATTGCTGATGTCTGTGAATATGGAAGCAGTTAAAGGTTATAGATGGTCCGCTAGTTGACTTGCAGTTCTAAGTGCAATATTTTCTAAAACCTAAAAAGCAATATTAATTACCTTTCTGCATACAGTTGAGAGTGTAATATTTTTTCTTCGGGAGATTTTACATTTCCTGTGATCCTGCAATAGCAACGCTTGAAGTTGTTAGGTTATTTAAAATAATTGGCAAACACAGGAGAAAAAAAATCCAGGTTGACTGTTTATTACACAAATTAACAAAATAATTCATCACACATCAATCTAGCCTTTAAGGAGAGTTCTTTCTTTCTTTCTTTTTACCATCCAGCAATTCTGAGATGAATTCCAGCAGAAGGCATATAACCTCTTGTTGCATTTAGTAAAGGGAACAATCTTTTTACAAAGACTTACATAAGGAAAAATAGAATTAATTCAATAATGTATCTATTCCTCCCAACCTAAAATGAGCTTTGTATTTTTTAATGTTATTTTATTTTTAGTTTATACCCTGTTCAGTCTCATTCCAAAGGATCTTATGTCCTACCAATTTAATCGGGTTGATATAAAAGATTTGTTACACAGGTCTGGAACTGAAGGGAAATGATTGTCTCCTTTTAAATGTATTAAGTGTAGTCAGTTTGCTTTTTATAAACGAAATAAAAGAACTACTTAAAAAATTTCCATTCTTCTCCATGATCAGTCTATTGTCACATGCATTTGGCATTCATTATATGTTAGCCCCAGGCGCCTTCAGTCTTGTACTCAGGCCAGCAGTAATTTGGTTTATAGAGATCATATGGCAGGGAAACAGACCTTGAAAGACAGAACTCTAAGAAGCATATTTGATGAATTTCCTATGATTTGAGTCTGGGTTTATTCTTTCCTGTTGTGGAGCAGACACCCTACAGCACACGCGCTGAGGCCCGATGCACCCGAGCGAGGGGCCAATTAAACGACAATATGCGCACTGTTTTTTCGCACATCTCGGATTGCATTTCCTATCAGGGACCGGGGGGGGGGGGGGGGGGGGGGATGGGAGTGGGGAAAGAGAGGCCTTGTAAAGGATCCAAATATAGGCAGGAAACCACACAGAGTGAAGGTTGCCTTTGTCATTAACAATTAATGTAACCACAAATGCTGGAAAAAATCTGCTGCTGCTGCTGCTAGTGGCAGTAGTGTAGCCAGAACAGCTTGTCTCCTGCCTACTTCTTCCCTGCACAGCCAGCTCCAGGGCCTCTGCTGCCCTAGTAGGCAAACCAGCAAATGTATGCCCCTACCTGGTAGTTACACAGGCAGGGCCCAGTCCCGCAGTTTTACTTATGTGAATAATCCTAACGGGTTGTAAATGCACCATTACTGGGCCTGAAAACTTTGCCACACATGATATTTTGCTGCTCTGAGTTATCACCTCTTTTGGCTTGTATGGTAGAACCAATACTGGACTGCCCACTGACGCCATTTGGGAGTCTTTCCATAGATTTTGATTGATCTTGGATCAGGTCCTAGCTGAGCAGGGACTGATACTGAGGGCTAGATTCCGATACCTTATTCACTGACTTCAATGGGATTCCTTGTAGAGGAAGATACTGTTCAACATGAATAAATGTATCACAATGTGCCCTTAAATGAGCAGCTTGTCTGTTTCCTCAGGACTCGCTGGCCCACCAGTGGCCTTTCCATACATACGCACACATACAAAGTTCATTTTGGGGTTTATTTCATTTTAAAGTCCTAATTTCTTTGATAATGTCCAGAGACTGCCCAGGTCCCTTTGGGGTTTTGATTGATTTTAATTCCTCTCCCACTTCTCACTTCCCTTCTCTTCCCCTTATTTTTTTCCTTAGTTTATAAATGCCACTTTTCATTAATGTGACCAAAATGTCATCAAGTAGTTTAATGCTCTTTAATGTCCTTGTATCGTTTACGTTTTTCGAACAGTGTGGAAATGAATCCCATCTGTGGGTTCGCTAACATCAAAAAAGTTTGACAGGCTATTTAGACGTCCTACTTCACATTGCATTAGCGTGTACAATGTCAGGGAGGCAGAAGCCAAATCGAGGCCATACTGAGCCGCCTCCCTCCCCACCCCTCCTTTCACTGGTCCGAAAGCAACAGATCATTTACCTCAGAAATTCAAAGTCAATCATGGAGTATCTTGGCCTGGACAGGAGCCCAGAGGCCCCTGGAAAAGTGTGAAGCCTAAATAAAAATGTGAAATGAATCAGTTAAAGAAAAAAAGAAAAAGCCCTTTTCTTTGTTGGTGCCAAGAGATCCCCCACAATAGCTTTTTCTTCACTTGGAGAAGTAGGCTTACACTCATGCTGTATGACTCTTTCAGAAGTGACTGAATGTTGTTTTTGTTTTTTTCTCTTAGATTTGGAAAATTCTCCATAGTCCTCTGGGCAAGTTTAGTTTTGTAGTACGCGGTTGAACTGAATGGTGGGTTCTGAAACACTGAGGTTAAATCCATGCACCATCAGGAACTCTGTAAACCAGAGATCTTGCTTCCCGGAATAGGTTGCGATTAGGATCATTTTCCTTATCGTAATGATGGCATTTTATCAGGAGCCCATTCATTTACAACCTGTCCCAGCTCCCATTCAAGGCAATGTAAAGACTTAGATCAGGTCCTTAATATCTTTCTTATGTGACAATCTTTTAAAAGGCAATTTAAAGTTTATGCGCTTGTGACCCAGTGCAATTACTTGTTACACATTTTAATCCACATTTCCAACTCACCACACAAATTAATACATATCTCAGCAAAATATATTTTAATCAATCATCTTTTTTGTTTATATTCCCGTTATTGCTGACGTTCTCATAAACATAGCTCGTGGATTTAACTTACCCTTTGGTATGTCATAGGTGCGTTTAATCCAAATTTCTCTGGCTTTGGGATGACAGAGTGGAAGCCCCCATCCCGCATTCTATTCTAATGCATTCACTGTAAAGAGAGATGTGGCTTTTTTTTTTCCCAGGAAAACAAAAGCTTCTGTTCTTTCTGAAACACGGGAGCAGAAGAAAATGGATTTAACTGTTAATCATTATAAAGAATGGATAATTTCTGCTTCTCGGAATACATTAGGATTTATTTGCCAGATTTTAGCCCCCTTATATTGTATTTGCACACACAAATATAATTTAATTTTTAAATAGAAATTTAAACAAATAAGCTTAATTTGTAATATCAAATTTTTAAAGAAAGGTAATCCTTTTAAATTGCACAATAAAAATGCCTTTAAGGCAATTACTTTATGTGCTATATGCCTCCGATAACTTTAAGAATTGCATTTATGTGAGTTAATACACAATTTTGTTACCATTTGTATTGTGTTAAAAGAAAAAAGTGCAAAAAATCAAGGCAATAAATAATGAGCCACATTCTGATCTTACATGTAGATTTAGTAAGTGAGCTTGCCTGTATGCATGTTTTCTAAATGCAACCATAATTGTTTAAATTTGTGGTCTTGCATCTAAACTGTAAGAAATGGAGTGTAATCTAATACCTTTTTCAGCCTCTGTTTTTACTGAATTTCAGTTAAAGAAAGAAACAAAAAACCTGATGGATTTTATTTTTAACTTAGTTTGCTAGAAAAATGTGAAGAAATTCTTTATGTTTTAAAACATTTTCATGGAGTAAGATCCAGGCCTTTCACTAATGATGGTCAATGTTTATTCTTGCTCAGGAAGATAAGGAAGCCTGAAATAGTCCTTACTGTATTTCACAGAAATTATTTAGGAATAAACCATGTAAGTTCCTGATTACAAAATCATAATTCCATAAGAAAGCTGTGAGGAGTCACTAAAGAATTAATTATGCTGGTAGCCAGATTTTAGGTCAAATGTGCATGCTGGAATCAGTTTGTGCTTTGTATTCTCAACAATGATTAAGATTATAGAACAGCTTCCATATGAGGAGAGATTCAAAAGACTGGGACTATTCAGCTTGGAAAAGAGATGAATAAGGCAGGATATGATAGCGGACTATAAAATCATGAATGATGTGGAGAAAGTGAATAGGGAAGTGATATTTACCCTTCTCATAACACAAGAACCTGGGATCACCTGGATCACCTGGATCGATCGGACTTCAGCTGTCGTTAAGACTGTGCCGATCACAACACGTCTGCCATTCTTCTCGCACTCTTGCCTTCCTTCTCCACGTTCGTCCGAAACGTTTAACGATGTCATCTTCCCATCTTCTTGGAGGCCGACCGGGGGGTCTTTTCTGTTCTCGCGGGTACCACTCAGCAATGATTGCAGTCCACCTGTTATCCGTGAGCTGTGCTGTGTGGCCCGCCCATCGCATCTTGTTATGTCTGCTTTCCACGACAATATCTTTCACACCACTGCGTTCTCTGATGATTTCATTTGGTATACGATCCAGAAGGGAGATTCCCAACATAGCTCGTTCCATTGCCCTTTCAGCTACCAACAGCCATTGCTCTTCTCTCTTCATCAGTGCCCACGTTTCACTGCCATACAGCATGGCTGGCAGCACTGCGGAATTGAAAATATTTTTACGTGTGGTCTTGTCAATTTTTCCGTTGAGGACGTCCTTGATAGAATTAAACGCACACCATCCTGCCCGAATCCTTCGTGAGAGTTCTCCGTTCAGGTCTTGGTGCATATTAACTTCTTGGCCCAAATATATGTACTGTTCCACTTCTTCGATGTCTTCTCCTGTTACCGTTATTCGGGCTTTTCGTAAGACGTCTGATCGCATATATTTCATTTTGCAGCGGTTCATTTTCAGGCTGACCTGACTACTTTTCTTGTCGAGTCTTCGTAGCATGCTCTGCAGTTGGTTGGTGCTTTCAGCAATTAGTACAATGTCGTCTGAGATGAGACGAGATAATCTGAGATGAGATAATCTCTCTCCGTTTATGTTGACACCACTCCTCCAATTGATCTTGTTCATAACCATTTCGAGGCAGGCGGTGAATAGTTTCGGTGAAATTGTATCTCCTTGCTTTACGCCTTTCTCGATTGGGATGCGGAGGGGAGTTTCAAGGAGAGTAATGTCTGTTGTACATCCAGTATTCGCTTCCTTCAACAAACTAAGGTACTGCGTGTTAATGCCCTGCTCTGCGAGCGCCTTTAATATTGCGTTAAACTCAATGCTATTGAAGGCCTTTTCATAGTCGACAAAAGCAATGCACAGTGGGAGTTTGTATTTTTGGGATCACCCAATGAAATTAGTAGGCAGCAGGTTTAAAATAAACAAAAGGAAGTATTTCTTCACACAACACACAGTCACCCTGTGGAACATATTGCCTGGGGACAAAGAAGTAGATATGTTCATGGAGGATAGGTCCATCGATGGCTATTAGCCAAGATGGTGAGGTGTGCAACTCCATGCTCTGGATGACCCTAAACCTTTGACTGCCAGCTGCTGGGAGTGAATGACAGGCGATGGAGCACTCAATAATCGCCCTGTTCTGTTCATTCCCTTTGAAGCACTGGCTTCAGGAGACAGGATACTGGGCTAGAGGAACCCTTGTTCTCTCTCTCTCTCACACACACACATAAAAGTCTTGTGAAAAAAACTACTTTGGGGATGAGGAAACACCCAGATTACCACTGAGAACTGCATCAAAGCTTGCGTGCAAGGGCTTTGCTTCACGGAATTGTTCTGAAGCACAGTAGGATGAATTGAAGGACTCCTGTCACCTCAAACATATGATTCAAGGACTTTAAAGCAGTTGGTGACTTCTGGGTTCTGCAAGCTGTTGAAGGGGTGCCAGATATGGGACACTGTTCCCTGCGAATGGAATCATACTGATTTTGGTTCACCATTGCTTTGCACCTTGTGTGGTCAATTACATCAATTCAAACGTGATGTAAACTGCTGCCATTGTGATTTGGTCGTGTTTTAAGCCCATTTACTTTGCACGTTGTGCAAAACCTCATGGCCCTAGTTTTGCTCCTCTACATGACTGTGGAAAGCCGTCACATAGGGCTTCTCCATAGTACAGTCTAGTCCCACCTTGCCGGCCCTTCATTGCTATGATGGTGTTTCCACTGAGACTGGGCCTCATAAAGGCACAGACACTATTTCAGCTTTCAGTTCATTTTGAATTATGAAGGTGGCACGTGCACAAGTAGAATGTCAAATACTATGCCTACAATTTAAAACACATTGCTTTGCATCAATGCATTTTGTATATGGATTATCAGTGCAAAATCCAGTTATTTTTCTCTGTATTTGGACATTCATAGCCCCTACGAAGATCCATTATTACAAAATTCACAGAGACTTGTGATATAACTGAGACTTTTATGGTTGGGAGAAACAGTAAAGAAAGAGTCAATCCCAGAGCTAGTTGGAAAATGTGGCGTTTTTAACCTATGGAAAATGTTGATGAAAATTAAGTGTTTTTCTTTTTAGCAATTATCAGCATAAAATTTTGTGTTTTTATATAAAAGCCAGAAATTGCTGGCAAATGAAAAATTATCAGCCAAAAACTGAAACATTTTTGCTATTCCAGTTTTCAGTTTTTTGATGAAAAAAATCAAGGGTTTTTGAGAAAAGCAGGTTCGTTCTCTAAAAATGTTATTCCAGTAAAACTCGAGTTTTCCATCAGAAAAGTGTTTTGATGAAAAACTTTAGGTGAACTCTAATTAATACACCATGTTTGCACGTGGCTCTGTGGCTTATATAGGACCTAATGCTTGAGACAGGCTGTGTTCCAGTCAATGCAAGGCTGAAAGGATGTGAGCAAAGAGGACGTTGTGGCACCTTTATGCTTCCCTCTATGTTGATTCTGGGGATGGATGGGGGTCAGGTTGGCTCTGGCACAAATCAGAATTTGCAACTGGCTGTCAATATCCCCCAGGGACTGATATGAGGGCTGGAGACTGCTGGAATATAGCAGTGATCTTCCCATGCCTCTGATATGGTCCCTATTCTGGGACCTAGGCGGAGGGCAGATAGGGTCAGCTAAATCCTCAGTGTTTGAGTATGTCAGCTTTATGGCCCCTTTGCCCAAAGGGGATGGCATAGAGAGCCAGTGCAGCGTGGGGGTGATGTGCTCTTTGTAGTTTGTGTTCACAAGCTGTTGCATTTTTGGTCAAATTATGGTGCCTTTATTCCAAACTACAGCTTTTACACCCCTGATAATATCTACATTCTAAACCCCTCTGAAAAACTGAGGGAGGACTTTCATTGGCTGTGGCACGAAATGTTCTCCTAAAAACTGCTTTTGCTGTTGGGTGTCTGTAACAAGTATTGCTTACTTACAACAGCTTATAGACGTCAAATACAATTCTGTTTTATGACAAAAAAGCAAGATTCTATTTCTATCACAAGAAAAAAATGTTTGGCACCGTTTCTGCAATCTGTAGATGAACAATTTTATTGACAAATCTGTAAATAATATCTTCCTTCTGCAGCGACTGTCTGGCTTTCTTTAATTATTCACTATGTTTTGCCAACATACTAAAACCACATTTTGTCACATTTTCATGTATTGAGCAATATGTTACATTATGACTCTGCATCCTGTAAAATGTATAATAATTAATCAAGTTATATTAATGAACTCTAGCACTATCCCAGAAATCATAGGATATTTGCAATGGGAGTGAAGGAGTCAGTGGCTGGCAGTCTCCAAACAATATTAATTGAAACAGTCCCCTCCCACCAATGGAACTTTGGTTGAAAGGTTAGTTAGGGAACAGGTGTAGCTAACTGTTCTGCCCTCATCAGCCTACAATGACCCAGCCTAGTTGCACCATTCTGCAAGATAGCAGGTATAGTGCTCTCTTAAAAAGCTTTTGCCTTACATTTGGCTAAGAATGACTTTATATGTCTTGTAACAGGTTTCTACATTTTGCTTGTCAAGGTGTTTTATTCCCTTAAATAATTATTTTTTCTGTGATTACTTCTGTACTGGCATTATGGCAATTTAATAACCTTTTAATGCTATAAAAGGAAAAAATGTCCAAATATTTTCTCCTTTCTAAGACTCTTATCCTTGTTATAAGCCCAGATTCTATAAAAGGATGCTTTTGGTAAATTCAAGATGGTTGACAGATTTTTCTACCAGTCTATGATGAAACTGGGATATTTTTAACTTGCTAAGTGTAGTTGTTGTCATAATAATACATTTTTCATATTATTTTTCACATTAACATATTGTTCCTATTGTGATCACATTTGTGAGCTACTTTATATTTTTTTAAAAAATCAATGGATCCTTGTGTGATAGAGATAATATGGAAGGGTAATAGGTGGTCTTTGCAATAAATTTCAAAATGAAATTCTTGGGAGATATAAATGTAGAAGAAAATTCTGCATAAAGAGAATCTCAATAATGTAACAAGGATTAGCTGCACATAATTATGTTAAGCCCCAATGATGCAATCTTGTCTGTCTTTCTATTTCCATACCTACCTACCTTGATATTTACATGACCATGATCACGGTAGTAGCTAAGCATCTTAAGAAGACACTGGAATGGGCATGCATTACTGGAATGTGAACTAGAGAAATAACTTCTAATCCAGCTAACAGATACCCACTTCATTTGTGCAAAAATGTAATTCCAGCTACCCACTAGCATTGAATTTTGACTCTTTAGGAAGCCTAATAATATCTTACAGGGAACTAAGTTGACATTAAAAGATAGCCTCGAAGTATTAAAAACATATCACAGCTTATTTTGAATTGTATGTGCTAATAAAGCTGTCAAAATGTTGGCTTCCTATTTTACTAAAATTTTAAGAATTCATGGGAGCTGGTTAGAATTCATTTTGAACTGCAGGTTCTCTGGCAACCCCAGTAACAGTGCTAGAAATCACAACACAGAGCTTTAGCTCCCATTCCTATCAGTTTACCTGAATAATTTTCCTGTTTGTAAAATACCATATAAAGTTATATGATTTACTCAATTTTGACAGCATTCCATGGTTGGTATAAACTACAGAGCAGAGTAAATTAATTATAGTAAATAGAAAGATATAACATCGACTATAGTATAAATCAGTTATTGTAAACAGAAAGGTGTCAGGAAAGCAAAATGCATCAAGAAACACACCTCTGAAGCTCATATAGTATTTGGGCTGGCATTATTGTACCGTATATATACAGTCGGATGGCTTCTCCCTCATCTCTACTGTCATGCTTAGGAACCCTAGGCTACTCACTGAAATCAATGCCAAAAATCCTTTTGACTTTAATGGGATCTGGATTGGATCCTATATTTTATAACAAAAATACTTAAATACTCTTGGCAGAAATCTGGCCAAATTCTACATATCAAAGTAAGGCAAAATTCCCATTGGTGGGTTCGCCCTCCTGAAAGCCTGTTGATATAACCAAACTGAGATCCAGTCCTCTGCATTTGTGTAAACTGAAATAATTTTTTCCCCTTTCTGGCTATCTCTGGCTGACAAGACCATCTTTGAATTTCAATGATTTACTTCGTATTAGGCCACAAAATGTCTTTTCCCTTTAGACCTGAGATCATGGAATACAATGCCACAGTGTTTCAATGTCCTTTCCTTTTCCTGGGGTTAAAAAAAGAAAAGAAAAATATTATCCATCATTATATTAATAAATAATAGCAGTTGTATGATCATAGATATAATTTTAATAGCCTTGTACTACCAAAATGTTAACATTGCTTTAAAAATGTACAGAAAGATACATTTACATTTCAGTTTAACTGCTTGGAAAAGTTTCGAATAAATATCAGGCTTTTTCCCCCTCAGAAGCATGATGTGAGTACTGTTACAGTACCAGTTTTGTTTAAATACAAGACCTGTACTGTAAGACGTTGGTGGTTGAAAGGTAAATTACATTCATGCAAAACAAAACCAATGAACTACTGAAAGCTGTAGCTGCTGAAATAAATTCCTGTGTGCTTAATTTATGAGAGCTATGAACTGTGTACAACACAGCGCATTTACTCACAGATTTAATTTTCAAACAACTTTTCCTCATCAAAGTAAGTAGCAATGTTGTGAGAATAGTTCCACGTATAATGAGAGAAATGCACAATTTTCTTGATGGAAAATACTGACACTCATCAAAGGAGCATATTAAAATGTGTGTAGGGATTAAGCATTCTGGCCAATGTTTTATTTTCACTTACTAATAATTACTGCCATAGGAATGATTACAGGACTTGTAGAACTATTTTATGAGGCACCCACTAAATAGCCACTTGGGTGCTGGAGAGCTAGGTCTCCATCTTTAAGGGCTAATTCCTAAGGTCCTTATCCTGGCAGACCCCCACTTGACTTCACTTCTCCCTTATGGTTGGACATATTGTCCCTGTATTATAATAATGTCACCCACTGTATTTATTCTGGCCCAGATTAAATCCTAGGAAGAGCGCAAGGAAGGGAAATGGGAAATGGACGCCTTTCTCATTACTCCTATAGGGGATCCTTTAGGGGCCAGAGCAGCCCCATAGGAGGATGGTGATGGAAAGAGCGTACATTGATTCAGGTATTGCCTCAGGCCTTTGCAGAGAGTGTGACAATCTAAGGACTAATCAACAGCAGTAGGTCACACTGCACTATGGAACGCTTAGTGTGCCATAGCAGGGTCCTCGCTGCCAGCTGGCCTGTGGCAAGCTGGTGCGCTGTAGATTTATGCCCTGGCTTGTCGTGCCCTAACTCACCATGTAGACAAGCCCTAATACAAGAATGTTTAGTATTATGGCTTAACTGGGTTTGCTATGCTACCCAGAGCCCGGGCTCTTCCAGTTGACCTCATTTTAATTCAATTACCTCAAATACCATTGTTATATCAAATTCCAGAACCAGCAAGTCCACAGCAGCTAGTATACAAATTATTGGCGTGAAGGCTGTAATTGTGAAGAGCAGCTAAGAGAGCAAATCGCTCAGAAATACAATCCAGCATAATTGATCCAAAAATTATAGGCATCAAAAAGGCCAAAAGTAGCTTAAATTTGGATTTGGATCTGACTTCTGTCACACACAAGAAATGACTCCTGGTTCATAGACACCCACTAAGTGAACACAATCATACTTAATAACAGTGCCAGCCCACAAAAACAAAAAGGATTTTTATTTTGATTATTTTTAAACTTTAATGACAAATCCTTTCCTTCTTCACATTAAAAAATAAACACTGTGCTGGAGTCCCATTAAGGGACTACTTTAGAGCCTGATTCTCTGAGGCACTTACATTGTTTAAATTTTAATTTCTAGTTTGACATTTTTTATTTAAAACCACTTTTCTTCTAAACAAAAAAGTTTCTCATCTTCTTTTGGCTTCTATTCTTGCTACTTTTTCTAAGCTTTTACCTGTCCCAACTTCTCCTTTGCATCCTCCCCAATGACTTTCTTTGCCTTCTTCTGATCCATCCTAGTTAGTTCTACAATACTGTGAGAAAGCACTTTGCTTAATGCTTTCACATGATACTTTTACTAAATGTAGAGTATATGAAAAGATACTGGGACTAAATTCATCCTTGGTGTATCTCCATTGAAGTCCCTTAACACTGTAGTCAATGGAGTAACTCCATAGATGAATTTGGCTCACTGACCATAGTCAGTGTTTAGAACTTGAGAGACTGTGAAAAATTTCTGGAGTGGGTGCAAAGCAGTGCAAGTTGTCCATTACAAAATAATTTATTCTATGAATCTTGTCACTTTTGCTGCTCTTGAAATGCAATTTTCTTGAATGTATTAGCAATTAAGTAATCTCTGCAAATAATTTTTGTTCTGTAGTTTGTGAGCAGTTCATTGCAAGTATTCAACACTCAAAATTGGATATTTGAGCTGTTTTGATCATGTGGGTCACATGGTTGACTTCTGTTTCCTGACTAGATGAGAGAAATTCTTAGAATCAGGTTCCCACTGTGATTACTGATGATGAGGGATTTGAAATACTGCAACTATATTGTAATATATGCTTAAGGTGCCTTGAAGGCTTCCATTCATTTCAGTGGGAATTGGTTAAAATTCCAAATTTTCTGGATGAACATCTAATCAGTCAACTAGCTTGCTAGACTTGTCATGAAAATAACACCAAATGAGCATGAATGAAGTCAAAGTAAAATTATTTAAAAATTCAACAGTTTTTTTTGTTTATTCTATTTTATCTAACTAATTATTATTATTTTATGATTAATAATTACTTTTTATCACAATAGCATTTAGAGGCCCCAACTGAGATGAGGACTGCACTGTGCTAGGTGCCGCACATACCCTAGTGAGACAAAATACCCATCCCATGAAATTTACAGTCCTAATATCAAGGCAGACAAAAATTTAGAAAGAAAAATTAGTATTGTCCCCATTTTACAGATGGGGAACTGAGGCACAGATGGCTCAATCAATGCCCACTGAAATTAAAGGAGAGACGTCCATTGAGTTACGGCCTAACTCAGCAAAGCATTTAAACACATGATTATCTATTCCTTGTCACTGTACATAAACCCATGCTTAACGTTAACAATGTTAAGCATGTGCTTAGCTGAATGGATGCCTATGTGACTTACCCAAAGTCACAAGTAAGTCTGTGCTAGAGCCAGGAATGGAACCCAAATCTCTTGACTCCCATCCAGTGACTTCACTACAAGACCAAACTATTTCCTGAAGCTTGTTACTTAGGCCCTGATCCTGAAGTGAAAACTGTGCTGTGTAGACATGGGCACCTACCTGCTCACTTAATGTAGGATCAGGGTCTTCCTTGAAATCTGATGGTGCAAGTGAGAAAATGTAAGTAAAATGACTTTAACAAATTTCAAATGAATTTTTGGTGATTTGTTTCCCCAGCTCGAATGGGGAAACATTGAAGGAGGGTCAGGATCTTGGAAAGCTTTTTAAAAAAATCCTAATTTCGTAGTTTCTTTGCGATGTCTGCTTCATTTACTTTTCTGGCATGATGTTTTTACCAGAATTTAGGCAGAGATGTTAGAATTCACCATTAGATAGCTGGTGTGTCCCTTTTCCAAGATAAACAGTGATGAAACCAGTGGCTTCACATTTCTTTAAAAAAGCAAAACAAGAAAATCTCAAACAAATGTAAGCAGAGTCAGGATGAGCCCCACCCTGACATCTGGTGGTGAGTCATGGCAAAGAACTTCAGGGGCTGATCTCATTTGCATAGGCACACCCACCCTGCCTAGCATGAGCCCATAATAGCCCAAATGGTCACTCTGGGCTGCTGTAGGATCCCCAGTTTTTATGTATTGGGGAAGGAATTTCTGTTATTGGGGCAGGAAGAATAAACTGTTATACTGATTATGTGAATCAAGGACCGTGGAACTGTACTTGGCCTTTTGCCGTGATGGAGGGTAACTCGCCATCAACTAAGCAGCACTCGCTAGACAAGGGACATGGGTTCCAAAACTCAGTGAATTGAGAGAGGCTGGGGATGGGTATTAGTACCTGGTGGTGTGGGCACCTTGGGAGGGCCTGAAACACCAATTGCACCCCCTTTTCTCTCCACCGTGGAATATCAGAACTAATGTTGAGTTCATGAGGAGTCTTGTTACAGGCTTGAAATCACTCTAGGCTAATGGTGCAAATGAGTGCTAAGGCTCGCCTTACTACAAGATGAAATCACTAAAGAGCTAAAATTATTATGAGCTGAAATCACTGAGCACTGCGTTAAGTAGCGGGGGAGCCTGAAGATATATTCCTGAGCGGTTGGCGGAGCAGTTGACGGGACAGCTGGTGGAGCGGAACAGTTTGTGTGGACAGTTGGAGTGGCTTGCAGGACGGCTGGTGGAGTGGAGCTGTTGGCGGTGCGGAGCAGTTTGTGGGACAGCTGGAGCGGCTTGCGGGACAGCTGGCGGAGCGGAGTGGCCCATGGAATGGCTGGCAGAGCAAAGCCTCATGGAGGGGCGGGGCAGTCAGCTTCAAACCACGTAAGGTGCCCCTTACCTCTCCCCTCCCCATTTCTGCCCAGACGAACTTTTGAACTCTGGGGTTGGACTTTTGGGATTTTGGGTGATTTTTGGGGTTGCTGGACTCGAGAACCAAAGGGAAAGGACATGGCCCAATTTGCTGAGGTGGGTCTTTACTCACAGTTTGGTTTATGAATCCTAGTTGCGGTGTTTTCCCAGTTTAATGCTTTTGTCGTTTACCGTCTGTTGTTAAAGATTTTCTGCTACACCGAGGCTCTGTGTTTGCAAGAGGGGAAGTATTGCCTCTTTGAGGTGCCCGGGGTGTGTGTAAGATTTTCCCAGGTTACTGGGTGGGGACTTGAGCCAGTTTGCGTTGCATTGTTGAGAAGGGAACCCCTATGTACTGAACCCAGCCCTTGCTGCTATCAACTCATCCTGGCAGAAGAGTTACGCAAACAAATAAACAAAAAACCACCAACCTAATGCCAGAGAGATTACATGACTCTGGGATTAAAGAGACTGTCACCTGAGGTCTGCAGAGTGGGTTACCTACTTGTATCTTATTCAGCTATGTGACTTATTACATCATTACTTGGCACTTATTTTAGAGGAGGGAGGGGTTCTGAGTACAGATAGGAGAAGAATACTTAGCACTTCTAAGGCATTCTTCATCTCTAAAGGGTTTTACAAAGTATGTCATGTTTCTATTTGCACTAGAAACACCTTATTGCACAACTCAAATAAACTAACTGCACAATATTTGCATGAACACCGTGTTGTTCACAAATAGGAAAGTGTGAGGGATTCTGTGGTAATATGACTAAATCAATGTCTGAAGGAGAGTCAAGGATCAGATTTAACAAAGGTATTCTAGGGAAAGCAGCTTGTAATTTTTATACCGTATCTCTCAGCTCTAACTGCTAGCTGGATATATGTGGACTGGCATTTATCATTAAATACTAGTATTTTGCAGCTATATAGAAATAAGTATTTTTATTAGTTTAGCCATCTCTGGACCCTATATTGTGTCCTTCACACACACACATACGCTAGTGAAGGCAATAGGAGATTTGCCTGTGGGATCAGTAAAAGGCGAAGCAGGTATTTGCCTGGAATATGATTATCACATTGGCAATGTGTTGCATTTGTCACATGCATCATCACATTATGCCACTGAATACATATTACATTTTGTGACACTTTATCACTTCCCATCAGTAATGGTATACACTGAAATTAACAAAGTGCATTATTTTGAGACTAGCTACTGTAGACCTCATTACGTCTGGCATAAATCGAAAGATGCCTAGTGTTGTAAACCTGGGAAACGTGCACATTGTGTGTGAAGCGTGGGTCATGTTTTTCTAAGCAGGTTGTAAACAATAATCTCCTCTAATGTTCAGAGTTCACAACTCAGACAGGGTGTGAAGGGTGTTCCTATCTGCAGATTTTTCCACAAAAAGTGATTGGGGAGGAAGGAGGTGTTCTTGACTAATACGACCTCCCCCATACCAGTGATGAGGGAACCGGGATTAGACTCCTTCAGCAGTATCCACACTGAAACAATGTTATGGGTCTTTAAAATAAAAAGCAGAGGACCAAGAAGGAAGCCCCTTGTTCTCCATCCCCTCCTCCCCTAAGGGGAGGTAACAGTTGTTTGGCAAGGAGAGAAGAGGACCACATTCTGTAGAGGAAGTTGTGGAATATAGTTGTATTCTGTAGAGGAAAGAATGAAAAAGGCCTGTAGCTGTTCTCCTATGGAAGATGTTTTTTCTTTCTTTCTTTCCCTATTGCACAGAAAGCTGACAGTTGCTGTGCACCCAGCCTATATACCTTCAAGAGTGGGCCTATCCCTGAAAGCCACATACACTTTATTCTGGATTGAGCCCAAAACTGATTGTGGCAGGTCTCGCCATCTTTAAAGTTAACCCTGAACTCTTAGATTCCATAATGCATCCCCTCCATTTAGAAACCAGAATTACTCCTGTGACCAGAAGCACTCTAAATGCTCGCTGACAGCTGACAAACTAAAATGTGAACCAAATGTGACATTCATGCTGAGATGAAATACATTTATGGCTGTTGGACCCAGAAAGAGCATTGTAGGAAGGAAAAGTCCTTTTCAAACAAATAGAAATGCAAACACACAGAAAATTTTTGCCATAATATGGCATCTGACATGTTTTATGGCATTTTCACCTGGCTATAATCTTTAAACTATAATGTTTTCTATTTATTTTTAGTGCTAAAATTTTCTGTGACAATTCATTTTGTGTTTTTGATAGCTGATAAAACCTCAGGCCCCTATTCTGCAAGAAGCTATGTCCTCAGCTTCTGTTCACACTTATGGGAGTTCACAGGATTGGGCCTTTATACCTGTCACAAGAATGAATTAATGTGGGGGTTTTTTTTACCATCTTCTTACAGTTTTATTACAAGAATAAATTAATTCTGAATATTTTTCTATCCTTGTAAAAATCTTGAGAATGTAAGAACAAAAAAAGAGCTATTTCCATTCTGGTTATAACCCTAACATTGCCATGAGAAATAAAATAATTAATATCTGTACTTTCTCATTACAGTTCTTTCTCATTATAATCTTTGTCCTAAGAATGGATTAATGAGAATATGCAATGAGAATCAGAACGTTGCCGGCATTCAGTTCTGTAAAAACTCATTCTCATGTCAAAGGCTATAATGAGGACTGAAAGACACATACCATTGATTCATTCTTGTGGTAACCTTAAAGTTGTAATGAGAACAGAAAATGGCACTTTATTCCATACTGAAGACAAAGATCAAAATAAGAAAATAAAACAATATGACACAAGACAAATTTAGGACTGTAATTTTTACTGCTTTGACTGCATACCGCACCTGTGGAGATTTTAGAGTCTGGGTTATATTTTTCATTAACTAAGGTTTTCACATGATGCATGGATTTTTCACCCACTCTACCTAGATAATTTAGAAAAGAGCAATCACTTATCATGGTGATTTTTCCAGGTAAATACATGTAGCCTGAAAGAGGGAAATACAGTAAATGTATTGAACCCATTATTTAAGAGTGCTCCATTAGGGGGGCGGGGAGAAACCATTGGAAACAAAATGGACCAAGTTAATCGCTAGTGTAACTTCACTGAAATCAATGGATTTACACCAGCCATGACTTTGTCCCATTGTGTTTTAAAAGCTATATTCTTTAGCTGCTGTTCAGTACAGTGTCTTCAGACTGTCATTGACTTTGGTGCTCATTGTCTAAATCAAGTCACTCAAGTGCTCAAAATAAAGCACAGCCGCTCATGTTAATATGTAATTCTTGGGGGGCGGAGGGGGGGGGGAGGAAATCCATAGACATCAGGAGGAGAGAGCACTCTCAAACAAAGGAAGACTGCACAACTGATTAGCTCACTTTGTTGAGTTTTGTATATTGTGTGTTTGTATGTATGGTCTCTGAATAATGTCCTCACAGCTCCACTGCTATAGTGTTGCAGTCATCGAATGGCAGTATTGAAATACAATAATACATGGTGGCAGGAAATTATATGTGTACATCTCTCTGAAAAGTGTTTCAAATGGGTGCTTCACTTTTGATTAATTACCATTGCTTAGGTTCAGTGTGCTTAAAAGAATTATTATAGCAGCACGTTTGCTCCATTATATTTAAGGTTGGGTCAGGTTTTCCGTTATAAACTCATATATTTTTAGTTTGTTTGGTAACTTGGCTATAAAAATTGACTTCACCCTTCATCTTGCCAGGAAAAGATCTCAGCTTAGGAGAGACTGAAATTTTTTTTTAATTTTCAAATAGCTCAGCTATTTGAATGGGGGGGAGGGAAGCAGGGGGAAGGGAGGAGTGTGATAACTCACCAAAGGGAGAAAGCATTTTCTACTGATCAGAGTAAGGGCTTATGTGAGGATATCTATGCTATTTATTTTATTCTCTAGTAGGAACCCTGGCTGGAGGGGGCTGTGAAGAAATAACCTTGTTCAATGTCAGAATAACATGATCCTTTCTGTGACTCTTTACTAGTGTCTCCTGACACGGTATCCGAATTGGCCTCATTTTGAACCAGCAGAAATAAGAGGAAAAGAAAATATTGAAATTCAGCTCTCCACAGGACTTGATAAATCTGTCAAATGGCCCCAGTAGAAGGAGCACTTCACCGGATTCTGAGCCACAACAAAACTTAACACAATCAGTGGCAAAGTATAGATCACCTCATTAAGTTATGCAATGGGGAGTGAAGCTAAAAGTATTCGTGTGTCAATTTCTTTCATTGGTACTTGAGTACTTGCATTTCATTACCAAAAGGAATTTATTATGTGGATGGAAGTGCTTTTAGCAAAGGGCACAGAGGCCTGAAAAAAGCATGGAAGCCTTTCTACAATGCCTAAATGAACAAGCAGAGCATTGTGACACTGGTTGCAGTAAGGTAGAATGCATAAGAGACCATCTAATAGCTGGGATTTCAAACAGTGAACTTTCAGGTAAATTGCAGATAATATCTGAGATGACTGTGAAACAGGGGGTGCACTGAATAATGGGGCAGAAGTGTGGCAAAGGAGAGCTGCTCAACTAGTGCAAAAATGTGCAAGATGAGTATGGAAAAAAAAGACAATGGGAGTGTGTCAGTGGAATCAAAACTGTCAGGCAAATAACCCAAGCAAGGTTGAATGATGGCTATTTCCTGGGATTTGCATCCAAAAAGACTATTCATCAATAGGCTTGGATGGCTGCAGTTAAGATTTTGAATTCTTTTGTTAGTTTTAAAATAGGTTTGGGGCAGAAGTGAGTGTGATTTGTAAATATACACTTTTAGGGGGTGAGCCCTAGGCCTTCATGTACATTAGAACAAACTTCCTTGTGACTAGAGCTGGCCAAAAAATACCAATTATTTTTCACAAAAATTTAGTGAAAAAAAATATTTTTTTCCCAAAATTTCCAGTGAATTTGTTTTGGATTTTCATTAACAAATGAAACTGAAAAATAAAAAAAGTAATTTCAGTTAAACAAATAGATTTTTAGTAAAATAAACTTCCTTCATAAACTAAAAAATAAACATTTTTACCAAGAACTGAAAAAAATTACCAGAAGGTGTGTGTGTGTATGTATAATACACACACACACACACACATATATAGTGTGTGTGTATGTGTATATATAGTGTGTGTGTATATATGTGTGTATATATATATACACATACATACATACATACATATATACACACCCACCCACACATAAAGGAATCTTAACAGATGCTACTGCTGGTATTGTGAGTACAACCAATTACCCTGAACATTACAACTTTTCTTCCATAGGCTCCAATCCTGCACTGGGAACCAATGTGCTTACTGAAGTCAGTAGGGCTCAGCGGAGGTGCAATCATCTACAAGCATGGTTCATAATGTCGGATCAAAGGCTTTGGCTGTTGCCTATCCACATGCAGCTTCATTCCATAATTTCCTTCCAGAGGAATGTCATCTGCTGAAGCACTATTGAAAAGGAGCTACTAACTTTCCAATTTAGTTTTCCATATTTTTAGATACTACTCAAAGTATCACTATAGTAAATGCTGTCACAGGATGTGAACACAAAAAAAGTGTGATCCAAAAACGCTCTCCGATGAGAAACAAAGATACATTTATTACAAGATATGGTCTATGTTAAAAGGATATAGTCTTCTAAACCAGAAAATGATTCAGAAATGCTACTATACAGTCAGAGCTGTATAAAATAGTTGTTAATATCTTCCCACAACCATAAGGTGACTAGGAAATGTTATAATATGTACAGAAGCAATACAATGTGTATTAGATTTACTAAAGACTATGGAAGAAAGTTAAAAGAGAAAAAGAAAAGTTATAAATGTAGGAAGTTAGGCCATTCTGTAGTCCTAGCCATCTTTCATCAATTAATTACATGGACACATCTGAAATGTGCCTTTCAGCAGAATAGGATTATGATTGGCTTTCTTTATATACAGTGTTGTAAACTCTGATTTTATCACAAATGTCATGAGATTTTTTTTTAAGTCTCACATGATCTCAAATTTCTAGCTTCAAAACTTTTAACATTACCCTTTTTCGAAATGCTGCCATCTCCCATTACTTTTAATAAGGCTGAAGCCACACTGCCCTCAGCCAAGATGGCTGTCATTCTCTACAGACTTTGCATGTGGAAATAAAAGATGGCTGCCACCTCCTACTGTTTTCAGAGGCTGAAACCAGGCTGCTTTCAGGGAAAAAGTGTACATCCTGGACCCGATGTTTAGTGGGCTGGACAGGGGAATGTGCTAAACAAGAGACAGCCAGAAATGATTAATAAGAATGTTGGGGGCCAAGCGCGACTGAGCAGGGTGCTGGGGAAGGTGGGATGCAGAAGGGAGGCTGAGAGGTGTCAGGGGAATTTGGAGTGTAGGAGGCTGACTGAAGAGCAGCAGCAGGAGATTGAGGAAGGTGCAGGGGAATTGGGATGCCAGAGGGGAAATGGAAGGGGAATGTGAGTGGGGGAGGAAGCTGAGTGGCTAGAAAGGGAGACAGGGAGGGGATTTATAAGGGAGGAGGGTGGAGAAGGTTGGGATGGCAGCTTCTCCATTCCAGAGGTTAGGAGAGGACCAAAGGAGTCCCCCTAGTGAGCATCCAGTGGTGAGGATCCCCATTTTGGCATGTGCATTTCAGTTTGACTTTTGATCCTGGAATGATCACACACAATTTGCTTTTCTCTAAAGGCTAAATAACGAAAGTTAAAACCTCCCTAAAATATATTATTTTGTAAAAGTTCATGAGTTTGGGGGCCCGAGTCATGATTTTTGAATGCTGGGGTTTGGCAATACAGTATACAGCCTGATAAGTGTATAATAGAAACATGAAACTAACACTGGGGAATGTTGTTATTCCAGTACTGGTCAGAAGTTCTTGCCTGTGGGGAAGGAAGAGAGGATTGTGTAGGGGCAGATTCAACAGCTTCTTAAAACAAGGCCCGTGAGGCAGTCTATGGCTACCAGGACAACCCCCACTCATACTTTAGTTTACAGTGTTCGAAAGGACGAGAAAGCAAATCCACATATGTCAATAACTTCTGAATCCTGGACAAAACTTTTTTCCACCTTCCTGTTTGATCAGGAGACCATTATATCCATCTGGAGATTTCTCCACTTGCACCATTTCCGAAATGGCGCAAGAATAAATCAGCCATGATCAATGTCAATGGCAGAGAAGAACATGAACATTTTCTTTACCCATAAGTGACCTCTGTACAATTAGGGCTCCCCTGCAGCTTTAACTTATGCCAGGTCTGTGTGGCTGAAAATCAGGGAGCTCTACTGTTCCTACAAATATTTCAGCATAAGCATTATGAGTAAGGATGGGCAAACTGATTAAGGTACTATTCCTAAACACTGCCAAGATTTTTAGAATCTCACCAGAATGGAACCTATTTTATTCAAATACATTTTTTTCTGGCTCTGGCTGGAAGTGCTAACATACATTGATACAGACTATTCTCAGTATTTCTGGCCATCTCCAAAGTAGGTGGGTGTAGCAGTCTTAGTAGGTGGCAACCGGAAGAATCAGAGATGGGTGATAGCCTGCTGACTGCTCTTAGGAAAGGTGGATGGGTGGCCTCAAATCTAAATTAGGCACAATGGGTCTGTCAGGTGTCCTTCTCCTGAAGATGTAGAAGCATAAGAGTAGGATGCTAAGCCTTCACCCACTCTTCTACCCCTTTTGAAGGGCAGATGATATCAGGCAGTGTGATCCATGGCTTATTGGCAAGGTATCATCACAATATTTGTGTGTGTGTGTGTGTGTTTTGCTTGTTAAGTAGGAAAGGACAATTATTATTGTTTTCATTACAGTAGCACTAGAGGCTCAACTAAGATTGGGACTCCCATCGCGTTAGGCATTGTACATATACATAATAAGGGGCAGTCCCTGCCCCAAATTGCTTACAATCTAAATAGAGAAAATAGAAAAAGGGTAGAAGAAAAAAGTCTAGTAGCATTATCCCCATTTTAGAGATGAGGCACTGACGTGCAAAAATATTGTGTTTCGCCCATATGTGCAAAAGAGTTGGAAAGAGGACCTACATTTCCTTAGTCCTCGCTAGTGTCTTAACTACAAGGCCAGACTTCCTCTGTTGAAGATAAAGAATCTTGTGGGAAAAGGCTCCAGAGCTTCAAATAAATTTCAGATGATAATTCCAATACTAAAATGCTTATTCGAACTAAACTCCAAATCCAATCCTCTTGGGGCAATACACTGTTAACGTGGCCATCAGTACATGATCTGTACAGCAGATCCAGGCAGCAGACAATGGTGATAGTTGTGTGGGGGGCAAAATATGCAGTGGGTTGCAGTGGCAGGGATTATAGCTATAACCTTTTAATCTAATTTATGGCTCATATTTCAAAAACTGTTTATAATTGAAGTCTAAAATATAACTTTGATTAATATTTACGAAAGTATCTAATGCCTTCATTTGTTCCACAGTTTCAATTTACTGCTTAGCAACTGATACTATCGATTATAGTCCTAAAGTAAAACTTCTCAGTAATCTACAGTATTTAGCTAGGGTATCTGAAAAGCCCTAGAGTATCAGTATAAAGAAGCAATTTGGCAATGAGCCTTTCTTTTGTCTCTGTAGCTTTTGCAGTAAATTTAGAACAGAAGTGCACTTTCCTGGAATAAAAATGCATGCCTTGTTGGCTACAAGTGTATCTTTGCTGCTTCACAATTTTAGAATTATATGATGGACTTATTTAGTAGACATTGGATGGCAAAAAGTAAAACCCCATAATTTAAAACATTCCACTTCACTACATTCCAAGAAAAACATGGACCGGTGAACAAAACCAGCAGTACTGTAATAAGAAAACAACTAGGTGCATTTTTTCCAAAACCTAAAAACCAGGAATCTAAATGTATGAGTTACTGGCTTAAAATTCCATTTTCATGTCTCAGTTTCTCTGAGCACTGGAAAAACAACCTAGACCTGATAAATATTTTTTTTCAGTACGCATCAGCTGAGACTCCAGGCTAAGGTGTAGGCAGCATGTAGTTGTCCTTAATCCAATGCAGTGACTTTATCCTTTAAACTAAAATGTTAACTTATTTCTTTAAGAAATACTTGTATCATTACAATATTTGTTTTGTAATACCCAGATTAGAGTTGTGTGGTGAAGTTTTTTTTTTTTTTTTTTAAAGATCATAATGAGTTATATTGACATGGTGGCTTTCATTCTGTTTATTCCCAGTGCACTTCCTGAACTTATTATACTACAGTCTGGGATATATGTCCACCACTGCTAAAACACAATCACACAGGCTCCGATTCAGTAAACCACATAAGCATGTGCCTAGCTTTAAGTAGATGCTTAAGTCCTACTGAAGACCTATTCAGCAAAACATTTCTGAGCATGTGCCTAAATTCATCCCTATTCGGCAGGTGCTCAACTTTAACACATGTTTATATCCTCCTAAAGATCAGAAAGTCAATGGCTTATGCACGTTTGAAGTTAAGCATATGCTTAAGTATTTTACTGAATCAGCGCCACAAAACACAAGAGGATGGGGGAAATTTTAGCTAAATCCCCCAGGAAAAGCCCTGTTCTTACAAAAAGCACTATAGTATCTTTGCCTTGCTCTTTAAGGGTTTAGCTGAAAAACCCACCTACTGTAAATTGTATGGTACTCAGTTTATGTACCTAAGAAAGGTGAAGGGATGAGTCAACAATCATAGTGGCAAAGAGTTGTTAGTTCAAACTGAGAAGAAATCCTAGTTCTCCGAGGGCCTGGAAAGCCCTTGAGGCAAGGGAGACAGTTTAATTCCACTGTGTAGAGTACAGGAAGGGGTGGGATTTGGGGGCTTGTGAAGGGGTCTGCAGCAACTGAATGTTATGGAGGACAGCTATGTGGGATCTTCCTCCTCGTAAAAATGCAGGAAACATTGAAGGGGGGGGGCATGGTAGGGTGACCAGATGTCCCGATTTTATAGGGACAATCCCAATTTTGGGGTCTTTTTCTTATATAGGCTCCTATTACCCCCTCCCCCCCTCACACACACACACACACACACACCGTCCCGATTTTTCACACTTCCTGTCTGGTCACTCTAGGGCACGGAGAGAGTGAATCAAGGGAATCCATGGGTCCACCAGCCATTCCCTCTCCATACAAGAGCGACTGCCTCAGATTTGGCGGGACACTGCTGTCCTGATGCTCTGCTGCTGCTCCATGAGCTGGTGAAAAAATGATTTCTTTCCCTCAGCTCCATGTAGTGACCTTGTGCACAGCCAGCTTGCTTGGACTGTGCACAGAGACTAGGATTTTCCTCTGCTGCTTATACTACTAAATGTATCTATAAATACAGCTCCCACTTCTTTCCTAAGAGCATTTCTCCCTAAGTTTAACCCTCCTCCCTTTAAGTGTCTGAAGGGAATAGGGCAGAAGAAGGTCTGGCCAGCCAACAGGAATGATGCCATACTTGTGCTTGCATCCTGGTCAGGGCTAGTAAAATCCTCAACAGTTTTATGCCTATCCCACCTCTGTAGAATAATATACCTCTAAAGTAGGACTGGGAGGAATACGGGGGTGGGTTGATCAAAACAACTTTCATCCCCAGGTGGGATCTGTGTGAGGGTAGTCTGTTTCCACTAAAGTGCGGAAGAATTAAATGGTTCCTGCTATCATTTGTGCTCTCCTTACACATACAGCCAATTTTAAAATCCCTGCTCTGACTGCCCTGGTCCTTCTGACATTGTCAGCATTTTGCTATAAGGGGTCAGAAGAGGCAGACAACCGCCTGTGAAGTTCAGACAGATCACTACATTTCAGTGTTGTTTTTCCTAGCTCTAAATGCCAGGCTGGGTAGAGTTAATATGTGCTCCTAAGGCAGGCATTGTAGTCTTCATGATAATCAGGTTCAATATGTCTTAAGAATCCCATGTATAGTAGTCTTCAAGTGATATATTTGAAAAGTGTGTTTGAATATGCAATATCACACAGAGGTGGATTAAGGTTTTCTGGGGCCCAGGGCACAAAGAACATTTGGGCCTCCCTACACCCGGGGGTCCAGGGGCGCCGGACTGGGAGAGCCTGGGGTGCCATGTCCTGCTCACTTTCCAATGAGGAAGGGCACTGCCAGCCCTCTCTTTAACATGGGTGTAGTAGCTTCAGGCAGGTGCGGAGTGGTGGCGGGAGGGGCTGCCTCTTTCCAGTGGGGGGCTGATGTGGGCCTTAAAACCCCCTCGCCACGGGGCCCCTGCTCCTCCTCTTCCCCCAAGGCCCTGCCCCAGCTCCTCCTCTTCCTCCTGAGCCCCCGCCCCCTGGCTAGGCCAGAAACCAGAGCTGAGACATAGTAAGAGCCACCCAGGGAGCCCGCGCTGCTGTGGGGAGAACTGGACCCTCCACCTGCCCTGGGCAGTGCACCTTAGGGGTGGGGACATTGGCGAGGTCTGCTCTTTGGCACCCTGGGCCCCAAGCCAGGGCAGGTGGAGGGTCCGGGGCTCCCCACAGCAGCCTGGGCTCCCTGGGAGGCTGTTACCATGTGCTCAGCTCTGGCTTCTGGCCTGGCTAGGGAGTGTGGCCCTGGGGTGAAGAGGAGGAACAGCGGGGGAGCCATGGGGGAAGACGAGAAGCAGGGGGAGGGACCACAGTTCCAGTGCTGGTGCCCCCCCATCCCCCTGTACTTCTACACAGGTTCAGACATTCCTGCAGGGGCCCCCAAATTGGCCAGCTTCCCTGCACATGGGCCCTGTGGGTCCATGCATTAATCCACCACTCATACCACGCCTCTATGAGATATACTGTAGTCTCTGCTGTATATCACTTTTGTCATTTATAGGAATGATTCACAATCCCAATAAGAACAGTGCAGTTTATCATAGACACAACATATGGGGCCATGCTGCCACCAATGTAACACCATATATAGGAAATCAATGCTCAGATCTCAGATTTTCACAATAGATATCAGCTTCAGTTCTGTTCTTCCTCCATGGACAGACCTTCTAGTGACACATTGGCCAAGATTTTCAAAATTGACTAGTAATTTTGGATACCTTAAATTTTGAGTGCCCAACTGGAGACACCTTAAAGAGGCCTGATTTTAAAAATATGTTTCTGGCTGGACATCCAAAAAATGAGGCAATCAAATCACTAGCTACTTTTAAAAATTTTGGTTTACATGTAGGGGATGCAAAATATCTAAGCTGAAACCCACCATTAGATCAAAACGCAAAATGTTGCCGTTAGCAAAAAGCAGCCAAAGAAAAATAATGTAATTTGTTATTAATCAAAAAGTGAGATTAGGGAACAAAATTGATCATGACATGAAATTTGTGCTTTATATTTGTACATGACAGTATTGAGAACAACTGTATTTTAAAGAGTTATTGACAGGCGGAACTAGTAATGTGTTTTCTAATGTATTTTCTTTGAGTTCCATTTATACAAAATTGCTAGTATATGCTGGTCTGTTTTTATTCACCTATCTACCTTTTTAATGTTGGGGCTCTATTCCAGGATTTTTACTTGGTCACTTTCCAATAGCATACAACATCTCTTGGGGCAGAAGATTATTTTAAAATATAATTAGTTTCAGATGAGGCTCCCAAGTCCCAGGTAACTTGCACTCTTTGTTAATAAGAGGAACGCTGCATGGAATAGGTGATTTCTGCAGTCATCTTTGTGATTACAGCCATCAGTATTTTATCTCCCATTTGGAAGCTGGGCAAAAGGCAGCTTCACAACAGTATTTAGTATAACTCCATGACGGACAAGCAAATAGCACCAAAACGTGGTGTATCAAATGCATCTCCCCGAGGAGGTTCAGTGTGACTACTCCATTATCTGCCCTGACCTTCGTTGGCTGAAGGACACCAAGTTTGTTCCTGAATCTGTGTCTTTCAACCTTTGTGTTGCCTGTTCTACTTTAATGTGTATTATAATGAGTGCCATAAACAGCAAGTTAGCGTTGCTAGTTTGTGTTGTTTTATTGTACTTCTTGTACACTCAGAGCTTTATCAGAACAAAAAAAATCCTCAGTTCACTAAATTAACCATTTGTTTCTAGGGAAGATGGATGGTCTTGTGGCTCATGCATAAGACTGAACTTCAAAAGATCTGGGTTCTAATTCCAGGTTGCTATGGATTTCTTATGTAACCTTGGGTAAGCCACTTCAACTTCTTTTACTTCAGTATCCCAATCTAAAAAATCGGGGTTGTGAGGTTTAAACGATGCTGCTAAACTGCTTTGAGATGCATAGAAAGTGCTTCCAAAGTGCAAAGTATTATTCAGTGAAAAGATTTCATCTGAGTCTCTTGAGAGACATATGTTTTATCATGTAATACTGTAGTAAGACTATGGTGAGCTGTTGTACACTGGGCCATTACCATAGGATAATCTAATGTTTACTTAAGGGTCAAAGGCAAGGTCATGCGTAAAATGATTAGTTATTCCTACGGTACTGAATAATAATGATAAATGGACTAACTTCTTGAAGTTTGAGGTTTTGAGAGCCTCACAAATTACATTTCAAGTTTCCAAATACTGTATAATTAGTTTTTCCTGTGATTTAAATCCCTGCCTTTTTTCCCAAGGATGCTTAGTGTTATCAAAACTTTTTTTTCTAGTTAAAGGAAGTTTGTGCTACATATCCAGGAGAGCACATCACCCAGCAGAAGCTGTCTGGCAAAAGGTGAGTGTCGATATTGATATGAAATACTTAATGTATTAAATTTTTCCTTAGAAATTCTCTCTTCTTCCCATCTTTGTGCCTTTTTACACATTCACTATTTTGCTTTTCGCTTCAGTTTTTACTGGATCTCTCCACTTTCCTCTGCTCCTCTTTTTCATTGTCTCCTAAGAGAAACTTATACCCAGTAGTGTTTGGGCTTCAGTCAACCTTTAACACACGATGCTGTGTTGGTTTGAAAGTAAGCAAAACAGATTAACTCATTCCAGCTAATAAATAGCAATATCTTCAGATCAGAAGACACACAAGGTATTGTTATAACTACTGCACCTGTAGTTGATATACCCAGAGGTGATTGGTTATTTCGTGCATATTACTATTTGTTAAGAATATTGATGTCTGAAGTACACCCACTTAGAAAATTGGGGCTCTGTGCAGCAGAAAACTATTTTGAAATATGTTATAATAAAAGCACAAGGCAAAAGAAAAAAAATCTAATCCAAGGGGCCCAAATAAAGGGAAATGCAAAGGGAAAGAAGTGAGGAATGTAATACGCACAAGGCCAGCAAAACAAAATGATGCAACTTTGGCCTATTAGGGAAAAAAATTGAGACATTCATTGTGTTACAATGTAGTTAAACAAGGAGTAAGATTGTTGACTGAGTGGTAAGTCCTTTGTTGGGCACCTAAATTCACTGCACATTATACTTCTTTTTCCACCGCATAACTGTTATATCTTTTTTATAAGTTGCAAGCAGAATGTGCACCTTGAGTCATGCACATTTAAAAAAAAATAGCAATATGATCTATTTAGAGAGGGCCCTAAGCATTTTGAGACCAAGTGTATCATTTTTTACAGTTTTCCACTGGGAGTTATTTATAAAAATATATTTCTTCTTTTGGGGTTTGTACCACTATATTTCTTAATTATTACTGACATTTTGCCCATTACACCATGAGCTCCCTCAAAGGACAGGAAAAGAGAGCCAGTGGATTTTAATAACCAAGTGTAAACCAAATAAATTTAACAGCTACACTGTGCTATCAAAGCAACAAATGGATGCATTCAAAGTTCCCTAATTACTTAAATATAAAGACAGAGAAAGAATGGTTTGTGTTGCTGGTATGGAAACTTCAGGTTTATGCGGAACTATCATTTTGTGGGTAGTCATTTAAACTCCATGAGTTTAGGCGATGAAATGCTGAGGCCTGGTTCTTTTCCACTGATTAGTTTGTTAACTCCACTTACCAGAGCTCAAAATTTTGCATTTTTGAAAGTTTGCACATTCAGAATTTGATGGGAAGTACCGTGGCAACCCTCGTTCATATTTTGGGCTTGTGGAGAGGAGTAGAGAGGGATAGAATAATATATAGTTTCACGTTCACTTTCAGGGCTGGATTATGCCATTAAAATACAGGCCCACCTTGAGTACAATGTTTCCTGGAGCTCCGAGCTTGCAGGCAGAGCTTGCCAGCTGCACCACTCCTTTGGAGAGTGCAGCATGCCCTCTATGGTTGGCCATGGCCCATTGAAAAATCTTCCTTGGCTTATTGATCACTTCTCTTATTGAGAGAAACTATATCTGTGGAGTCACTCAGTGTGATTCTAAGAGCTCGATTGCTATATTTGCCTGGCTAAAGAGAGTCACAGATTTCTTCACTGGCCAAGAGCAAGCACTATTCCACAGCTTTCACAGAGAAAGGGTTCTTTCCCTTGGTAATAAGGAACAGTCTCCGTACTTGCAGCTCCAGCCCATAGCTCCATAGTTCCAGGTAATTTCTATGGGCCTGTCAGTAGTTGACTGGCTGATTTGCTGTCGAACAGGTCCTATGGGTTTTCAGTCTCTCTACTCCTGTTTGTTGTTTTATGGAGATCCGTGCAAAGCTTAAGAATTTTGATTTGTTGCCATGTGAACTTTTCCTTCAATCGACACCTGAATTTCACTTAAGTTTCAGGCTTGAACAAATCAAAAAGAAGTTCAACCAAAATTGTTGCATTATGATCATCATTATTGAGTATTTATATTGCTGAAGCATCTAGAAGTCCCAGTCAGTGTTGGGGCTGCATAGTGCTACGTGCTTTACAAACTCTTACAAAGACAAACTCTCTGCGGTGAGGAACTTTCAATCTAAATTACAGCTGGCCTTGCATGGAAACGTGCATAACCATGTGCTTCACATATTTTCATATCAAAACCATCTATCAGCACAGGTTCATTTGAATCTGGTCTCAAGTTCAGGAATCCCTGGGTTGCATTTCAGAGAACAAAGCTTGAAACCCAATGAGGTTCATGACAAAGATTTCTCATGGCTTTAGTTGTAAACTTGTTGGATTTAATTTATTTACAATTGTCAATGGCTAGTCATCACAGGATTGGGCCCTCAGTTCCCATTGATTTCAGTTAGATTAAAGAGTTTCTAGCACCTTAATGAACAAGGCCCAAAGGCTATTATGCAAGGCTGTAATATATAGACATTTGAACGAACACTGTCAAATTATATAGGGCCCTTCATAGTTGCATATTATAGTAGAAAATGTGCCCCTCACTTTACATCTGTGATTATTTTTCCATTGAACAGTTAAAAATCTAAATGGCGTGGTTGCACTCAGATTTGCTTATCCTGTGGGATTTATACTAAATGATGAGTTTTTGTTTTAATTACTCAGTGCTGAAACAACAGAATTAAGAAGGTTGAATGAGAACTTTAAATATCACTGGTCAAATTCACTTCTGTTTCACTGTGTGTTTATGCCAGTGAAATGCCAGTAGTATATTTGGAACAGACATGTCATTTTGACATTGTCCTTTTAATTGTTTGTGTATTTGCTTAAAATATATTATATGCATTTAGGGCCAGATTTTCAAAGGCATTTAGGCATCTAAAGATGAAGATAGGCACCTAGCGAGATTGTCAAAATACTTAGGCAGCTGACTCCCATTGTGGGAGTTAGACACCTCTGTGTTAATGAAAATCCCACTAGGTACCTATCTGCATCTTTAAGTGCTTACATACTGTTGAAAATCAGGCCCTTAATACCTTGCTTACGACGATCTCAAACTACATTACAAACATTGTTTAATTTCATCTCACCACCTGTGTGAAGCAGGTAAGAAATATCAGTGTTACCCGGTAGGTAAACTGAGTCAAATAGAAGCTAAGGCCCAGAGGTTCAAAGGCATTTAAGCACCACTGAAATTAATGGAAATTAGGTGCCTAAAAACTTTTGGAGATCTGGGCCTAAGTGTCTTGCTCAAATCACGCAATGAATCAATTACAGGCTAGGAATGGGATCCAGGAGTTTATACTTCTAGGTTCCTAGCTCAGGCATGGTACACAAAGTCTAAAGCATGCATGAAAGAATAAAACAACACAAATTTCAGGAAAATCACAATTATATTATAAAGTTGTTTAAAAAGAAAAGACTCCTGTGAACTCTGAAAAACATGATTGCAAATCTTACCTTTTTAATGGCCATACTGATTTGTTTCTCTTAGTACCTCATCCAGAGTTAAATTTAGGAGTCCAGTGCTCTCTGTATAGAAATGAATTGAAGATGACAAGAGCAATTCATATATTTGCTTGTGTCCCTTGAAACCAAACTTTCCCTTTTCAGTCTACATATAAAAGCAACTACTGTAAATAGTTGAAAATCTAAATATAGTTCAAACCACTTCTGAAACAGGCACAGGAACAAAAGCAATTTCTTTTCTTCTGTTTAAGGAATAAAAACGTTTTTGGCTCACTTTGTAACTTTGAAACACTGCGAACTTTTTTCATCTTAGACAGTACTGAAGGCAAAACACTGCACTGTCTGCAAGGAATAACTTAAGCAGAGACAACTGCCATCTAAAACTAAAGCAGCACTTTTCCAACATGCCTTATAAAGGCTCTTGGGCCCTGGCTAAACAGCTGTTCAGATCCCAAAACTCGCTTAAAGCTCAGAATTGTCACAACCTCCGATTCAGCTGGACCTCAAAAATTGTGATGCTTGGCTTATTTAAACAGACTCATTACCAGGTACCACCTCTGCCACCCAAACAATACAGCAACACATATAAACCACCCCTAAAAAAATCCTATGACTAGCATAACCCTTTAAAATTCCTGAACTGCGTAGAAAATAAAAAAACTCAGCATTATTCAGTACGTAGGCTCTAATTTGCAAGTCAGACCACCTGACTGAATGAACTGCTACCTTTCTTACTTGAAGGTCCCTGTGCAGACTCTGCGGTGTTATCTCTTTTTAATTTTCCTGTCCTTTCTCTAAACTCATTATCCCAATTCACTAATTTAATCTTCCACTTGATGTCTAGATATAACCAAGTCTCTGTCACACTTTTTCTTCAACACATGTTTCTAATTCAGCAATCTTGTTACATGTTGTCATGAAACAGCTCAACTGTCCTCATGGATCCTTTTGGGAAGTCCTAAGAAGTAGCCTTAGACAGGAACTTTCAATTCTTTAAGGGTTTAAAATATATAGTCTGGACAAATACATTTAAATAAACAAATAATCCTACAGCACCACAAAAGGTCCCAGGGCCTAGGCTACTGTTTTATATCTCCCAAGAGTGTTAGGCCTACTGCCAACATAAATCCATTCCATATTAGAAACGTAAAACCTCTCAGATGTATTCGGCGAAATGCCAGTGTTCAGCCATTCTGGATTGAAATGTAATTTAGTTCCTGTTATAGTCATCCCCTTATGTTTTTCCAGAGGGGAGATATAATCAAAAACTGAGATGGGTGATTATTGCTTGACAATAAACCTGCTATTGAAGCTCTACTTTTGATACTTTCCTTATAGTCATCACTGTTATAAAGTCAAAGGCCAATTCCTGCATAGTCAAAACTCCCATTACCTTTAATCAGAGTTTTGGATAAGCAAGGAACGAAAAATCAGACCCATCATTTGTCAAGAGTTACCACAGTTAGTTCCTATTCTAAGTGTATGGAAATACTCAGAACTAGTTGGTAACTGTCGGCAAATGAGGACCTTTCTAATGGAGACCATGGTAGGGAACTGTATGCAAGATTATTCACTATAAAGATACCAAAAATGTACCTATATTCAGGATTGTTGTCCTTTTAAATTGCTGACCAATTCAAAGCACAGCTGTGGTATTAGGGACTGTGCCTTTAAGGGTTGAGCTTCCCAGACAGAGAGTCTGGGAGGGGTGGTGAAAACTCTTGTTGTGCAAAGGCAGTGAAACTGAACACTGAAAAAGCAGAGCTCTTGCAGGCACCTTAATCACTGAACAGCACATGATACCAGAGTAAAGAGAAACTAAGAAAATACCCCGAGTGGAAGAATGGGCAATTAAAAGCCCCATAAAAGTTCAAACTCTTTGGAAATGTGGAAAACAACTGGAAAAGGGTTTAACTGCAAGGAATGGGTCCCAGCAGAAAGGAAGACAGTCAGAAGGTTGCCTTATTTCTGACAAGCTACAATGCTCTTAATATTCTTAAGCATTTTATCTGAGTAGGAATACTGTGGAGGCTGAAAACACTACAAAAAGCCAGTCCAGTGGCTTGGCAAGTTACAATGTGCTGCCCCGTGGGAAGCTGGGTCCCAGAAGTGATTTCAGATCTGTTCCTCCCCAAACCTGCAGATGCCAAAGGTGCTTAGAAATGAACTGGACAATTTCCCCTCAGAGATAGTATCATCCAAATACTGGAAAAGCTGTTGTGGTTTTCAGTTAATTACTATTCAAAATCAATTTATTTTTGTCTCTGTTTAGGTGTCTATTATGTAATCTATAGCCGTTATCCAGCTCAGCAGCTGGAATATAATTTGCTTGGGGTTTATCTGGAAGCCTACAATACATGCAGTCATGGAATTTAATACTGTATTTACTTTCAAGACCTTGGAAAATAGTTAACACTATAATAAAGCACTAGGGAGAGTGTGTTTTGGTGAATGCCCACTTATCCGAACTGTTCAGTAAGTGCACTTCAATGTGCTGCTTTTTGCATAGGATGTTATTTATTTAATTGCTACTAATGTATTCTGGTGGAATTTTGTTTGAGAATGAGAGTTAGAGATTAGTAGCACTGGCTAGAGTCCTCAGACTGCGCTGAAAACATGGAAAGTTTGCAGCACAGCTCATGCAATGTCATATAATATTGACCTGCAACATCCTTGCTGTTCGAGTCCTGGGCTTCCTTGCAGTAAAGATTGACCAATGTTACTGAATTATGCCAAATGGTGTGCTAGTTGAGAGGTGCAAACTATTGTCCATTAGGTGCCAAAATGTTACCACACGATTTATTTTGTGACCTCGTGATTTTTAATGTAATATCAAGAATATAATTTAGAAAGATTTTTATCTTCTCTCCAGAATAGACAAAGTCCATATTTCTAGAAACCCCACACAACAAAAATTTGAACCTGTGCAATTTCAAATATTTTCCTGAGTCACATGGCATTTCATGTGTTAGAGGAAAATTTGGTCAATTTAGTTATAGAGCCTTATCCTGCAAAGTCTCTCACATGACTTCAGTGCAATTAGTTACATGGATTAGTGGTGTGCAATGAGGCCCACAGCCCAGAGCTACCAGTAGAAATGAAAACTACTTGCTATGTCCATCATACAAGTCTTCTTTTGCATACTGGAATGCTTTCCTTGACGACGAGTGTGACAAGAGTGATGATAAATAAGTGTCCTGTATCACTGCTATAGCATCTCTACAAACTGTATGAATGTCTCAGCCTAATCTTCATGACCACTTGTTGAAAAGTACCTAAACCCAGAGGAAGGAGGATTCCACCCAGGCAAGTCATGCACGGGTCAAGTGCTGAGCATCCCTCAATACATCAAAGATGGCTTTGAAAAGGTTATGATAACAGGTGTGTTTGTCAACCTATCAGCAACATATGACACAGTAAATCACCAAAAGCTCTTCACTAAAATATACAACATGAGAAAATATCAACGCCTAATACGACTGATACAATCTCTATTAGAGAACCAATGTTTTTATGTTGAACTATGTGCAAAGCAGAGCTGATGGCTACAACAGAAAAACAGCCTACCACAAGGGAGCATATTTTCTCCAGTACTCTTCAACATCTGCACACATGATCAATGGATCTATCTGGACACAAGAAGTTTTATCTATACTGATGACCTACGCATTGCAGCCCAAGTCAAGGATCTTGCCCAGATTGAAGTTATGCTAACATTGGCACTGTCTGGGCCCTCAGTCTATTACGCCGAGAACCAGTTGCGTACCAACCCAGTCAAAACGCAAATGAGTCTCTTCTGTCTTTGGAATCGTGAGACCAATAGACAACTCAACATCATCTGGAATGGGGTTTCACTTGCCGGCTGCTGGAATCCTGCTTACCTTGGAGTGATGCTAGACTACACATTCTTCTTCAAGGCACATGTGGAGAAGACAACAGGCAAAGTTAGCACATGGAACAACATACTCAGGAAGCTTGCAAATTCAAAATGGGGGGATGAACCTAGCAACACTAAGAGCCACTGCACTTGTATTTTGCCATTCAACGGCCAAATACTCATGGCCAGTGTGGGAAAGTTCAGCTAGACCCTGTGCTGAAAGATAGCTGCCACTACATCACAGGATGTCTAAAATCAGTGAATGTGAACAGCTTTTATGTGCTTCCTAGAATTGCTCCACCAGATGTCAGGAGAATGATCACAAGCAAAATGGAATGATTACAACAGGTTGAAGATACCAGACATCCATTACATGGACACACCATAGCAATTAGCCCCCACAAATAGAGGAAAAGCTTCCTGCAATGGAACCACTTCAAAAATCACTGACGGCTACGCATCTGAAAATGTGGTGCATGCAGCTTGAAATACTTGATAAGGACATCAAAATGCATATTGACATTGTCGAATGCCTTCCTGCAGGCATGTAGAAAGATTGGTCAACCTGGTAGTGTTTAAATTCCAAACAAGAGTTGGCAGCTCAAAGTCAATATGTAGAAGTGGGGCTATGTGACTGCGGTAAAACACAAACCATGGAATGTCTGCTGGCTTCTGGACAAACTGTGCACCGTGAAAGGTCTTGCCAGGGCTACAGACCAGGCTACGTCATGTGACCAACACTGGCAAAACCTATAGTTGTGGTGGAAGGACACGAGATGAAGAAGTGTCTTATTACATTGATGTCCTAGATTTGTAACCACTACACTTTTTTCTACATTGGTATCTTGCTAGGTACCATATATACAATTAATAACAGACTTAGTGGGATGATGTGACGTTGTGGCTGCTAATAAATACCTTTTGGGTACAAATAGAAAAATCTGCTATTGATTTGCACATTCATTCATTTGACATGCCAATACTAAGAACAACTGCTAACCATATAGGACATTATCACCTCTTGATTGTTAGGGAAGAAAATCGGCAATCCAGTTGTCTCCAGTCATGCTATTTTTCCATACAAGCTTTTTATTAAAAGAATGTTGTGCAGTATAACATAAGCATGGAAACAGTTTAAGTACAAGCTTCACTAGTATCACCACCGAATAGAAGGTATTCTCTAGGCTATTCACAAAACAGGAGAGTTCTTGGTTAATTTAATTACAATAGTTGATATGTTCCCAAATGCAGCATATGTTTTTAAAGAAAAGATTCAGTGTAAATGAGATGAAGGATTATTCAGATCAATTAATTTTAGGAGTTAATCTTTAAAAATGGCAATTTTATGGTACAAGTTATCTAAACAAAAACAAAATGCTCAAACATGTACTTTTCAAAATCATAAAATGTCTGTTTGAAAGATGTCATTTCTTTCAATGGCTTAAAGTTTCTTCAAGGCAGAAAACTATGGAAGCTACAGTATAGCTGAACATCTGTCTTGTCATGTAGGCAGATATTAGGATTAAATTAACTAGAAATGAATAGAATGATATATGACAGGGTGCAGATGTCCCAGCCACAGTGTGATAATTTCATTGCAAAACTATGTAATGAATTCCATACATTACAGAAATACAAATATTTAGGTAATTGTGATTAAAAGGTATAATATGCAGTGGATAAACAGACTGTGGACCCAAGGGCATTTTTTGCTCACTATTTCTCTTCAGTCATATCAAAATGATTTTTTTTGGTTGAATATAAGTCTATTATTCTATCCTTCCTTTTTTCCCTTAGCATTTCTGAATCTGGATTGTATAAGGAACATTAGGAAACTTTCTTCATGTCTGCTTTCCGGATAGATTGGTTAGCTCCCATTCCTCTTTATACACAGCACATTGCTATGCTACTTCTAAAACTAACATTTCCATGACTTCACAAAAGAGTTGAATTGATTCTGAAAGCTTTTTGGCTTTATGTAGTTTCTAAATTGGCACATGCTGCATCTGTGTTACTCAAATTAGAAGAACTGTTCATATGTTACCACAGGTTATTCACAAATTTCCCTTTATTACTTGCAAATGGGCAGTTTGGATAGTGCATGAGCTTCAGTGGAGTTCTGTGCAGTTCTCGTGGATGCATTATGCACATGTATATATGAGGATATATTTTATTCGATGAGTGAAGAATTTAACCATTCTGAAAAATAAAATATCTTTTCACAACAGGCAATGGGTTCTTTTTGGCGCTTATATGTATTCAGATTCAAACACAGTACATGCCCTCAAAGTACAGTTCACAATTTTGGGCTAGATAGTCAGCCCCTGACTTCCACTTATGCGCTTGCAAAGTTACGCTTTATGGCTATCAGCACCTACAAGTGCACTTGAAAAAGTTCAGCACCAGTTCACAGCACATACAGGTGTCTGCATCTACATATTATAGGCCCATGTATGTGCGTGAGGCCCAGTTGAAAATGTTTACCTATAACAGTACTTTGATTGACAGATTAATCAGCTAATGTGACATCAACCTGATAAGAAAGCAACTTAGAACTTTCAAACCCTGTTTGAGGCAAAAAACACACCCCAAAACACCCCAATTGTTTTCTTCCTAGTATTATGATTGGTTGATTCTTTATAATTCTTTTTCTGGCAACATAGCAATGTTGTTCCCAACATCGCCATACACGTGCAATGAACAGCTTCAGAGGTTATCGATTGCTACAGCATCTCTTCAGTGTTTCATCACCTGCAAAACCCATTTATTGCCTTACCTCTTAATTATTAACCGGATCTCTAATTTTTACACATATACTTTATTAAAAAAACCCAAACTTTTGTAAATGGAGCTGATTTTATTCCTTTCCTAAAACAAATCAATGATTAAGTACAGTAATACAGTTGAACCTCTCTAATCTAGAGAGCACCCATGGGGAAAAATTACTGGGTGTGGAGCATCCACCGGCACCAAGCTCCCTCTTCTGCGCCCCTCCCCCCATGCCTCTCATGCGTTGGCGCCCCCACGCTTACCAACTCCTCCTCCTCCCTCCCAGCGCTTCCGGAATGCTGCAAACAGCTGATTCATGGTGTTCAAGCTCCGGGAGGGAGAGGGAGGACCTGGGGTCGGCAGCTGGGACCTGGCGGCAGCATCGGAGCCCCCGGATGGGGAGCCTGGCAGCCAAGACCCCGGGTGGCAGTGGGGCCTCCAAGTGGGGGGCCACACTGGGCGCAAAGCCTGGGGGTGCTGCAACACCCCCCCCCCACACACACACACCTACTTCCCGCGCCTATGGGGACCCACTGGCACTCTGCATTGATCTCCCGTGATTCAGAAAATTCTCTGGTTCGGCACTGGTCAGGTCCCGAGGGTGCCGGACTAGAGAGGTTCAACCTGTATTTTATTAGCAGCACAGGTACAAACCCCTCCACACACATGTTTCAGTCACTGCTGCAGTGTTTGGGTGTTTTATTGGGTTTAAATTGCTCTAATTCAATACAATTTATATTCCATCTTGACAAAGGTGGGAATCTTCTGAAAAGTGTCAAGTTCAGGTTCCAGTACATTAAACCAGTAACACACTGGTTACTTAGTTTCATCTCAGTTCTTTCTTGGTTCAGTCTCGATTTTATTATTTTCGACTCTTTCCGCTTTCAAAGGAAAATAGGCTGTTTAGTGACATATGTTTCTAAATGTGGAGAGAGCACAGTTCATTTTATGATAATGAAAGGCATATTTTGGATAATCATTTTTTTCCAAACAGATGCCCAGTTTATCTCACTTAAATCAACTGTTTCTGACTGGACCAAATGCTGCATGAGCTAATTGAGCATGTCTTAAAAACAAAATGCTATCCTGATCAAGAAAATATGAAGAGGTGACTTGTATTAAGATTCTCAGCTTTCAGTAAAGGTATTTAGCTGTTTACTTATATTCTCATAACAGAAGGGATGCACAAATTCAGCCCACTGGAAATAATTCTGGATCATCTCACTCCATTACTTTCAGTGAAATTGAGTCTGCTCACTCTGCCCTAGTGAACCAACATCTCAGAGAAACAGGAAAGTAATATCTCATTCATGCAGTACAAAATAAGTGACAGAAGGAAAGGGAGGCTGAAAGCTGTACATCTTTAGTTTTTAATTTATGCCACTGGCCCACCATTACTGTATTAGCTCTCAATGGCTATATGCAGTGCAAGAAATAAATGTTATTGGGAACACTGTTCATTAGTGTCAGGCAGATGCCCTGCTGTCTTGCACACATCGCAGCTGTTCATTCATGTTCACTTTTAAAACTTGAAAATATTAGTTTGGGGAATGTTGATGTCTTGTTTGACTTCTTTTCTATGGAGTCCTCTTTTGAAAAGTAGAGATGATACTCTTAAAATCAGAGATTCTTGGATATCTTAGCTATAAAACTTGATACTCTCGGTGCTTTGAATATGCTCATCTATCACTTCTGTGTTATAGCTCATAGGCAGATGGCTCACGGGACCACACATAGAAATCTATCATCGTTGCATTCCTTGTATATAAAAAGTGTCAAGAGGGCTTCTGGGGCCGATGGGTGGGACAATCATTTTTCTGGCCAATACTATGAACATTTTGCTAATTACATATTTTGTACATGATTTAGAGACTGTTGATTAGAGTATTTTAATAAATATAAATAAGTGGAAGACAGGATGGTTCAGAGAGTTACCAATATGTTATGCAAAACGAAAATAAGAAAGAAAAACTTGTAGCACCTTAGAGACTAACAAATTCATGCCTACATTGCTGATTTGAATGTGGCTGGAGTGGGGTGCAACCAAAAGAGGACGCCTTTTTCAGTAGCTTTTGACACCAATTCAGCTCCAAGTACCCACCTTACAACACAAACATCTCAGATGAAGTTAAAGTGTCTTTGATGACAGTGTCAATAGTGAGGCCAAAGACTGTATAATCCACATGAACCCAATATGCATCTTTGTCCCTCCCTAATGGCTAGACCGCATACAGTGGTTTATCAATCTGCTACTGCCTCTGAACTAAGCTGGTCTCCTAGCTGAAGTAGTAAAAGTGCATGCCTTTAAATCCAAGGGCTTTGGTTTATGGTCCACACAAGCAGGGCTATCATGAACTACAGTCTCATCCCTAAAGGTCATCTATCGAGGACAGGATTGAAGTACATTCAGGACATTTTGTGCAGAAGGAGCTTGTACCACTGCTTGCTCTGCTGTTCTGTAGTTAAATAGTTAAATGAATTCAGCCTATGGCAGTGTTTCCCAAGCAGGGGGTCCTCACCCATCAGTAAGTTGCAAGGCCCTAGCAAACACGCTTCTCCCAGGCCAACGAAGAGCTGTGTATTGGAGAGTGAGCCTGCCCCACACTAACCCTGTAGTGGCAGCTGCTGTGCTGCAGGTCTGGGCCCAGCTCACTATTCGGGGTGTTGTCACCTGGCACACAACCACTCCTTCAATTGGGTCAAACTTGAATGGTCGCAGCAACACTACTCACTCAAATTAGGCCCAGCTGCCCCTCTGTCATGAGAGACGGACATCTGGGCCTAATTTGAGTGGTGCTGTGACCCCCATGTGCCAGGTCACAATACCTGGAGTGGGGAGCTGGGCCCAGCCCTGTGGGACAGAAGCTGCCAACCCCACAGTTCCCCCAACACTTGGGCTGTCACTCCACATCAGGCCTGGATTAGGGTTGTGGTACTGGGGTGGAGGGTGCATATATAGAGAGAGAGTCTGGTACCTCACACCTAACAAAAATCTAGAATCGTAAGAGAGCTGCAGCACCCCATCAGATCAGTGTGGACAAAAGCTTAGTGTCCCATAACTAAAGTTGATAGGCCCATAAACATAAATCTGACACTATGGCCCAGACTCATACAAGTACTTTGGCACCTAACTCCCACTGCTTTCTTAGTATGATATCCTTTGTGACTGTGGACCTATTTGTTCGCAGAGTCTGTCATTCTTTGTATGTTTTTTAAAAAACCCAATTTCTGTCTCATTCTAAAAATAAACATGACATCAATGCCAGCAGTCTAGTAGTCATGACCAACTTCACAACAATGATGCAGCATGTTCTAGTGGAGGAGGGAAAGATGGGTAAGAAAAAAAGAGTTCCATTACTAGAATGATTTCGTAGACGTCATAAGGATCAAGCATGTCCTCTACAGAACAGACCCATGTTCAATGAAAGCATCTCAACAGGTGACTGAGCACAACACAACAAAAACAGCAGGCTGGTTCTGAATCCCACAGAATGTTATTCCCTTTGTCCGTCGCTCTCCCTGTATTTTTGAACTTTCAAGAGAAATCTTACAAATGAAAGTCCTGTCAAGGGAACATCGATGTGTGGGTGTGTGTGTGTCCAACAGGGCTGGCGTTAGTGGGTGTGAGGCCCCATGCGAAGAACGACGGCGGGGCCCTGCACCCTCCCGCCGCCGCCAATTCGGCAGAGCCAAAAAAAAAAAAAAAATCCCCATATCCTCTTTATACGGAACCTCAGGCACCAGGATTCAAGTCTAGACTGACTTCCTATGAGAAATCAGTTTACTTTGACACAATAGGCATCTCTACTTAAGAAAGACTCACGAAAGAGCTGGAATACAGACAGAACCAAACTAATTCTTAGAGTCAATGACCCTCTAGGTCAGGTCAGGTTATGGGAACTTGAGGAAACTCACCTGTAGGCGATTTGTGTGAATAATGGAAAGAAATATGTCCATGAATATTTGTTCAGCTTCAAAAGCAAAACTTGATTCTGACTTCTTTGCGATCTTCTCACACTGCATTCTATGAATGTTCAAGTGCTTTACTACTGCACTTGCTCTCCAAGCTGAATTTTTAGTTTGAATAGTCACTGATTTGTACTATTCTTACTACCCATACTTTCTCACTGATAGCAATGACACTACCTGCGTATTAAGGTACTACTCAGAGCGAGTTACATAACTGGGCCCTGAAAGTGAATTTTGTCTTGTACAGTCAAAATTTGTGTGGTGCTGCTGAGTTAAATCATATGGTATTGTATCTGGTCCCTCACTGAATGACGTAAATAATGATCTGCAGACCAAGATGTGTTTGCTGAAGAACGACAAATAAACTGAAGCATTTTGTAGTCTGTTCACAGACAATTCATGAACAGGAAATAAAAAAGTCATCCAATAAGTTATTTGTTGTGAACTAGTCAACTGGCTGTGCACTACAGCCACCTGCTGTGTTTAGGTCAAATGAGGACTATGTTTTACTATGTGACCAGGTGCTAATCTTACATGAACACAGATACTTGCTCCAGAAGTAATATAAATTTTAAAAAAGAAAGAAAGGATGAGGTGTGTAGTTTAGGGGGCATATGTTGGTGATAAATAATGGTTTTCTTTGTTCAAACTGAACCAGGGAAATCTTAACTGTAGATGCCTTCATTTTCACCAGCTTGATGTGTTTGGATTCTGCACACTGTTGCAGTAGGGAGGGCACAGAAGAGATGCCATCTAAATGGAGGGGGGCGGCGGTTCAGGAGACATGACAACTGCCCAGGGAAAAAGCAAACACACTGACTCAGGGGATAGTGCATTAAGCAGCACCACAGGCTACATTTTTTTAAATAGGTACACTATGTCCTCTACTGCACTATCACCTTCTGGGTCAGGTAACCATCTGTCCCATTTTGGCTGGGACAGTCCCTTTTTTAAGCCCAAGAGCAAATGGGACAAATGGCCACTTTTGTCAAAAAAGGGGAGTGTGGAGGAACGTGCAGGAGGGGCAAGCGGCGATGCTAGCCCCTCGCAGGGCAGTAGGCAGTGCTCAGGCAGGGCTCAGGCGAGCAGTGACGCCAACCCCAGCCTCACACGGGGGTGTAGGCAGGGATCTGGTGAGCAGCATCCCCAGCCCCAGTCTTGCATGGGAAGCAGGCAGGGCTCGGGTGACCAGCGACCCCAGCCCCAGCCTACTGAGCTCTGTGCAACTACTTGTGCGTAAAATTATGCACATGCTTTTGTAGTTGCAGGATCAACCCTAGACGAGGGAGGGACTCTTATGATCTTCCCCCACAAAAACCCAGGGACAGCCATAATTTGGCTGTCTGTGAGCAAGATACATTTCTGTCCATTTCCACTATGATAGCTATTGCTTTGTGTACATGATCTGATTTTCAGAGCTGCTGCGTACCTCTAGCTCCCATAGTTTCCAATAGGCTTTGTGGATGCTCAGCACCTCTGAAAATCAGGCCGATACATATTTAATGAGCTATTAAACGCTCAGATAAATACTTCCACCTTTTTCATCAGTACAGCAGGGTGAATTTTCTTCTCAATTACTGTATTACAGCAAATTTTGTAGTCATGCTGTGTGTCACTTCAGCTAACTGATAGTAGTAGTGTATGGATGTTTAAACTTTATTTTTTCATCTTTGCTTTATGCAAGCAAGCTACCTTTCATGAATTTAAATCTGAAAACTGAGTTTACAAAATATTAAAGCATCTGCGATAAGTCCTCCTCGTGGAAGCAACGCTATGAAAAGAGCTAATGTCGAATACTTGTAAGCTCTGTTGAATGATTTTGTATCTCATCTGAGGCATTGTTGCATAAAATGCATTTCATGTTTTGAAAAAAATACAACTAGCGTCTTTAGTTATTTTTAATGCAGAACAGTAGGGCCACTGGGAATATTGTGATTTCCAAGTTTTCTGATAGGAATGCTTCACAGCAGAAGTGGTGAAATACACTCCTATGAGTCTTTATTCATTTATTTATCATGCTGCAATTCCCTAAAAAAGAAAAGAATTATCCTGTGCAGAAAACATTGTGCCGATGGAGAGATAATCAGAGATTAAATTTAAATAATTTATACATAAAATTACTTTTGCCTAATGGTATAGTAGCTCAGTTAGTCATATGACAGTTTTACTAGTATTTTGAAAACTGAAGTAATTACCGTTCTGAAAAAGAGTGGGGTAGAGTAGTGAATACATACTGAGATTTACAGAGGCGCTTTGCCATATGCAGTAGGTACTTTGTGTTTAGAGCTTTACTTTGGACTGTATAACTGGATTACAGTAGGTGTGTTTATTTTGAAGCACATAGACTGTCAGAGATCTGAGAGACCAAGAATGAGGAGTTAGGCATTTAGGGCTTGATCCACTCCCACTGAAATCAATGGAGTCTTTTGACTGACTAGGGAGAGTTGCCCTTAGGCCTTTAGGACCAGATTCTGAGTTGTGTTTATGCAGCAGTAAAGGACTCAGTAGCTGCCACGTTGTCACATGTGAAAAACCTGGCATGCTTTTAGGCACTTGAAAAAATAACAAATAATAATCACTGCATAAACCAGATGTGCACAAGGCTGATTAATCCTGAAGATGGGGAGGAGGTTAAAAAAAAGATGGTAAAATGCTCCAGTTGTCCTTTGAGGCTAGAGGAGGCATTTCAGGGGAACTAATTCTCAATAGTAATCCTCAATAGTTCTTCTGGCTCCATGAGACACTCGAAAGGACTTCCTGCTGTGGTTTCAATCTGTGGTCCCAGTGAGTCTATGTATTATCTGCTATATAAAATGTGCCGCCTTATGTCTTTGGAATGTGTTTTCTGGTGCAGAGTATATTAGGCTGCACTAGTTGGACCTGTCTACTAAGAAGATCAGCAGTTGAATACAGTAGTTAACTATACTGACATCTACATTTTATCATTAGTGTTCCAAATTAGCATGACATTGAGATTAGGAGGAGCAACACACACACACACACACACACACTGTGTCCCCTGAGCATAACAGCTCTCCTTGGGCCAGACCACTTTTCTTTGGGTCAGTGACCGTCCATTTTTAGGCCATAGGTTCGTCAACACTTTTTATTTTAAAAATATGTAAATCCACCAGACCAAGTCACGCATTCAGCCAAGGGGGTGGGGAGTGGGGGGTCAAAAGATGAGCAGAGGCATGTTGGGTAGTGATGAGCTGTTTCTAAAGCACTAAATAAAAATACATTAAATTTGGGTCTAGACAAAGACTATTCGCAATAGGAAGCAACTGGACAGTGGCTGGAAACATGGGTTTCCTCCTGAAACTTATAAGCCTGGCTTTCTATAGGGCCAGATTGAGAGAGAGAGAGAGAGAGAGAGAGAGAGAGAGAGTGTGTGTGTGTGCGCGCGTGCACACTCTCTCGCTCTCAATCTGGCCCTATAGAAAGCCAGGCTTATGAAGGTGACCATATGTCTCGTAGGTGACCATATGTCATATTTTGGCCGGGCCAGTCCCTTTTCTAAGTCTTGTCCTGGCCAGCCCAACTTTTTTGGCAAAAGTGGGCATTTGTCTCGTTTGCTCTTGTCGACTGATCAAGTCAGCAAAAGCAAGTGGGACAAATGCCCATTTTTGTCAAAAAGGTGGGGTGTGGAGGAACATGCGGAGGGGGGGAATGTCAAGCAGTGACGCCAGCCCTGCACAGGGTGGGAGGCAGGGCTCATGTGGGGGACCAGGCACGGCTCGAGCCAGCAGCAATGCCAACCCCAGTCTCGTGTGGGCGGCAGGCAGGGCTCAGGTGAGCAGTGACGTCAGCCCTGCAGGGGGAAGAGGGCTTGGGCGTGCGGCTGGGGCCAGCCCCACCCGAGGTGTGCATGGGGGGAAAGGCTTGGGCTAGTCCCGTTTTCTCTTTGGAACATATGGTTTCCCTAGCAGGGGGTTGGACTGAGGCAATCCTATCCACCCACTGTTAGGGACAACTGATGTTACAGTGAACTAGCACCATTATTATTGCTGTGGTTGTGCAGTTCCCCAACTCAGCTGAGTCTATAGCCAAAAGTTGCTGGGAATCTGTCCCCGGAAAACTCAAAATGTGTGCTTTAGCAGCCTCCTAATTAAGTGTGGAATAAGAACTCATGCTTCTCCATTCACAGTGTCTAGAAATGGCAGATGTCCTATAGGGGTGACATTAGAATTACCCAACTGAGACATCTCTCTCAGAATACACAGATATTCTTAAAAGATGACACACATGGCTCTGATTTATGCCTGCCTTGCTCTACAGCCAGGAATTTATAAAGTCTGGATCAGGATGGCTTCAATCTGCTATATTAATAGACTTATGCCCCAGGCTAAGTGTGTGCAGGAAACAGATGACCCGCCTTATATGCACTTGTACCACAAGGCCTCACACAATGAGACTGAATAAACTTTTGGCTTTCGCAGAGTAAGGGGGCATCACAAACCCAGATGCTGGCCACAAAGAATGATGCCCAGAAGGCTGCTTGTTACTCCTGGTGTGACAGGTTTACAGGCTCCCACACGGAACCATAGGAGGGACTAGGGCAATATTGGCCTAGGGAGGCTCGGCCACGTAACAGCTTCACTGTTTTCAGCGGAAGAACAGTTTAAAAGGACACTGGTAGCCCAGGAGAAGGGGGAATGTGCTGCATATGGCACCAGGAAGCCAGGCTGATGCAGAGAGCTGTGCCAGGAGTCCCAGCAGCTGTGTGAAGCTACTCTAGCAGCAGGAACTTGGCTTCCCCCCACCTCTTTTGGTTGACTGACTGAACAGGACACAAAGGGTATGTCTGCATGGCAATTAAACACCTGTGGCTGGCCTGTGTCAGCTGACTGGGGCTTGGGCTGTTGGGCTGTAAAATTGCAGTGTAGACATTCTAGCTCAGGCTGGAGCCTGGGCTCTGGGGCCCTCATGAGATCCCAGAGTTCAGGCTCCAGCTTGATCCCAACCATCTACACTACAATTTTACAGCCCCGCCGCCTCAGCCCCAGCTGTGGGGGTTTAATGGCCGTGCAGACATACACTAAGCGACTGGGAATAGTCTGCTAAGCCAAAGATCTCCACCCCAAATTGTGGAGCTCTAGAGTGGTAGGAAGTGATCTGGAGGCAGGGTGACCAGATGTCCCGATTTTGTAGGGACAGTCCCGATATTTGGGGATTTTTTTATATGGGTTCCTATTACCTCCCACCCCCTGTCCTGATTTTTCACACTTACTGTCTGTTCACCCTATCTGGAGGGAAACATAATTTGGGTTAGCTCAGTAACTGGGTTGGACACCTTTGATGACTCCCTAGGGCCCAAGCCTGGGACCCCTCCACCTTGCCCCACCCCCTGCTCTCTGTATTGACTAGACTCTGGAGGAATAATGGGAGCATGCGGGAATGATTGAGGCTGCAGCTGGGGCCCCCTCTGGGAGGACTAAATCGGCAGAAACCATAAACCCAAGAGCTGACCACTAGGCCAGCTGGTCATCAGAACTTCCCACTACACTATGGAACTGTGACTTTTTGTCTTGAACTCCTGTGTGGGCTAGTTTATGTGTTTAGCAATTTCTAGCCATGGCACTGGCTGCACAGAGGGCATTTCAAGTACTGTTACACCGTGTACATCGCGATGCTCTTCAGGGCTTTGTTTTGTAAAACATCTCAGCTGTTTCTGAACTCAGCAGAAACGTAGATTTCACCAGTTTCATTGGCTGTGTGAAGTGTCGCTCCCCACTCAGTTCAGAAATTAGGTACGGAGCAGCCCCACCAACTAAAAAAACTGGAGACCCAAGGGAGGCTAAGTTGAAGAATGGTAAAGGGTGCCTCTCTTTTTCCTAAGACACTAAAGGCCAGATTTTGTAAAAGAGCTCAGCACTCCCAACTGCAGCTGGGTAATACACTCTCAACTGGGGTGGGATTTTTCCAAAGAGCTCTGCTCCCGGGTAGCCAGTTATGCTGCGTTCTCCTGAAAATCAAGCCGTAGGTGTGGGAGCTACTTGGTACTGAGTGCTTTTAAGAATCCTGCCCCCTATGTAGGTGCATGAAAAGATGCTGAGCATTTCTGAAAATCTCCCTCGCTTCCCCCTTTCCCCCCGCCCTAGGGCAGTTTCTTTACTCATTTCATTTGCTGTGCGCAATCCAGTTTTCTTCAGTGTGCTACTTGTGGAGTAAGATACTATGAAATGTGAGTAAGGGTGGAAGGATCTGGCTATTAATCTACAATCACGTCATTTGTTTTAATTAGTCAAATGTATATTTCACCCAACATGTACTGTACCCATTGTTCAGTTGATGAAGAGGGCTGGTGATGTGATTAGTTTATAAACTGAATGTTGGACAAAAAGACATGGAAGATATGAGCAGTTACCTCTTGTATTAGGATGATGTGACTAAAAAGAAAAACATGATATGAGCAGCAATAGCACCCAGAATCTGAGCATTTAGCCTCCAATAACAGTGTCACCTACATGATAATGAAATAGAGACGAATTGTGAAAATCATGTAAGAGTGAGTCATGGGACCTGGAGAGAGTGAGATATGAGCGCTCATGCTCCAGTAATATTGTCCATGGCATGGCAGGAGAACAGCATAAGGCAGCAAATGTAAAACAAAACAGCAGAGGGCAGGCTCAGAATTCAGGCAGGCTGAGGATTAACAAGGGCAAGACAGCATCCGATGGCACAGTGCAAGACAGAACCAAGCAAGCAGTACTAGAATCAGAGTAGCAGCACTAGCAATGAAACAGTAGCCAGTGGCACCACAACACACGAGGCAGAGGTCAGACAGCCTGTGTGATTGGCATAGTGTTGAATAAAGGCCTCATCCAAAGCCCAATGAACCAGGACTGATTTACAAAAGCCAACAAAAGGTTATTATCTAGATCTGTGTGAATAGATTCCTATGCCCCTTTCCAACCCTGCAAAACTCCAATAATTTCACAATGATTACTGTATGTTCTGGTGGCCATTCTGCTGGCTTTGCAATATGATACACGGGGATTAAGGCTTGTGTTTCCTATTCACAATGTAAAACAAATTTCCACGTACAATTATTCAGTTCCATATAGGGGCTTATTCCTTCCTCATCACCATAGTATCTATCTTTCAGTAGTGCATTCAATGACATGACTAACATCTGTCATGTGTGGTTTGTTCACTCTCTTATTTTCTCTCCCCCGGCGGAGAAGTGTGTGGGCAATGTAATATTTTCTTTTGGTAGAGTGGTGGTGGGTGTTCTTTTCTTTATGTACATGCTATACATTTATGTTGGAGAAGGCCAGGCTACAGAAATGTGCTGTGCATTTGGACTGGAGTCTTACACTTTTAGAGCTTTACAAACCTTCTGTCTCTTACCAGGACAGAGAAATGCCATGTTTATATAAGGGCATATCTACTGGGGCACGGTGACTGAGGTTTGCCAAGTCTATGGCCGAATTTGAGATAGAACACGGTCACCTTGGTTCTATATCTGGTCTTCTAACCATTAATAAAACAGCTCTATCCCCATGATGAACCATGAGGGCCAGAGCCTCAGCTGGTGTAAATCAGCATAGCTACACGGATGCCAGTGGGGTTACACTGATTTACACCACCTGAGCAACTGTCCCTGAAAATGTAACCCAGCATGAATGGTTACAGCTAAGACAGTATCTAGTGGATACACTTATTTAAAAAATGTGTCATTTAGCAGTATCTGATATCCAGCACATAGTAGCCATGGGAGAACACCACATGGAACAAACCAATCCCATATGGGTAAAATCAGCAGGTTGGCTGCAGACCCTTCTCCTGCAGCTGTCAGAGAACTTCCTCAAGCCATTCTTATAAATGGAACAATGAAGAAGGAAAGGCCAATGTGTCTTCATATTATTTTGGTTTCTGACATCTTATGTTAAGGGAGGAAGAAAACCAGATTATCTTAATATTGGGGACACCAAAATAAAATGTATTTAAAAGTCTGAATACATGAGGGAAATGTTCATTTTTATACGCTAAAATATGTGTGCAGTATTGGAATGCAGCACATCTTTCCACATTGAGAATTATGTAAAACCATGTAACTTGCTGCTGCCCTTTGGCTAAATTATACACTTTTCTGTTTGAACAGTGTTCAAGTTTTGTTCTGTGGGATATGCATATCTTGCAGACAAGATGGAGAGGAGGCTGTTTTGTTTTGGGCTGCTTGTGCATTTTTTTTTCTGGAATGGTATACACACACGTCTGCCATTGGAAGAAGCAATGACTAAATTTATTTTCTGGAAGGGAGCACCTCAGCAGTGTATGATTAATGTGCTGCTGCAGACTTCAACAGTTTGTTGCAAATTCACATGGAAATTTCAAGGTTAATTTTAATAAAAAGTGTTGATTTGATACATAACCTTCTTATAGCCTGGCAAAGTACAAACAATAGTGGGAGTAGTTTTAACTGATGCAAGGTTAATTTCTCCAGTAAGAAGTATGTCATCAATTTCATGATGCATTGCTTCTGGGTGTCAGTAATTTTAGCAGGCAAATCCTGAGCTAATACCAGCTTTTGTGAACCAAAGGTAAATTTGGGTCTCAGATGAGAAGATATGAGCACAGCTATGGTATTAGGTTATCATTTTTTTAATATGCTATATAAGAGACTGTCCCTATATGCTCCTAAAAGATTTACAATCCATGAATTCATTAGGAAACTAGAAGAACAATACAGATGTAATAATGAGAAATCAGATGCCAAGCCTCTATGGTGACCCTTAATGAAAGGCTGAATGTTGTTCATTCTTGATGTGAGAAACTTCACTTGATGCAAAATTATTCATTTTTAGACTTACAATGAGAAAAGATTTCACATATGCAGCAAGATGGTCCACTCATAATTGTGTCTTTCCTCTATGTCTAAGAGCCTCCAGAAACAGCTCTGACATTTATTACCATTAGCAGTAAACTTCTTTAACGTTAGAAGGATCACTAGTGGATTAGACAACCCTAAATCAAGTCACTCACATGTAGTCTTTAAAAGACCCCCCCAAAAAAAACCCACTACAGAGTTACTACAGTATGTTTCTTTTTTTTAAATCACTTTAACTTCCACTCAAAGACACTTCATTGACTTTGTGTCACTAAAGAATAATAAAAATAAATAATTAAAATACACATTGGAAAGAATTTTGTGATTGGATCTCTGTCTTCTCAGGGACTTGTTTTACTTTCACTTTGTGCCTGCTCGCTGGTGAGCGGGAGAAAAAGTCAGCAGTCCAGAATCAACAGCAGCTGCAGCAACAAAAAGGTCATGAAAAGTAAGTACTATGCAAATAAAGGAAATAAAACAAACAGATAATTTAAAACATAAAAGAATTAGGAGGCAAGGACCATGAATCAAAATGATTGGGAAAGAAAATGAAACGAAGGGGCAGTTTGAAACAAATCAAAATGTCATCAAAACAAAAGCTGACAAACTCTAAAGCTCTAATAAAATGAATGGTAATTGGATGAAAATGCAATTAAAAATGAAACAGAGTTAACCAGAACTCCAGGTGAAATAAGCAATTTGTATCTGGTTAAAAAAACAAGACTTTGCACTGATAGTTTTACATAAGAACTTTGAGTGGGATCAGAAGGCAGAAGTTTGTGAATTTTGCCAAAGTTTGGGGAAAAGATGGAAGTGTTATTGGACTCAAAGGCAACAGCTTTTGAAATCAGAAGGATAAATGAGCTCCCACAAAAAAAACCTTTGCCCAAAATTCACAGTTATTTGGATTAATCTGAATGCAAAATTAGTGTCTGACCCCCAATATCTATAATGAACCCAAAAGTAAAACCCTGGAGAGTTAAGCACTCTTGAGCTTTGGGGAAGTCAACTTGGCATCTCACCAGGCAATAGCCAGCAAATGAGTAGATAGTGCTTTACTTGTAATGAGGTACCAGAACTGCATAGGGAATTCCGAAAATGAATGTGGTTTATTTAGTTTATTAGTTACAACACGCATATAATATAAGCCAAAGAAACAGAGCTGGCTAAAATTTACCAAATAGCCTCAAGTTAGTAACAGGCCCAAGGAACGCTAATAGGATGTGCCTTGCAGTGTATGGATGGAGACAGAGAGACTTGTGCCATCAGCCTCAAAAAGGTGTAGTGCCATATTGAAGTAACTCTTCATGGCACAAGTCTGGGTAGCCTGAATTTCTAGACAATGAGATTTTGGCAAGAGTTGGAGTATTAAGTTTGGCATATGGGCCAAATGCCAATTTGGGTAATGCAAGCTGCCTATCTAAACTTCCCCTGCATTTCAGCTGGATAGGCTAGTCTTCACTTCCTGTCCTAAATTATGGGCTCATGTTGCTGTGTGGTGTGAAACACTCTAAAGGTGTGTGCAGATGGTGCTGGGGTTTCAGGATTGGGTGATATGATTGTTATGTGGGCCTGATCCTCTGGTGCCTTGTGTCATCAATTGTGCCAGTGCAAAGTGGGTGGAGAACACTACCGTCCTGATCAGGGGTAAAAGACTGGGGTAAATGATTGCAAAAAGTATAGGGGAATGGAGAATCAGGCCCACAGTTTGTAAAGGGCTCATAATCTGGAGCTGTTTTGTCTGATTTCTTAACAACAGAAAATTTCTTTAAAAGCAGAATACAATACAAAAAAATACCCAAATTAAATAACTAGATGTTCATAAGCCTAGTAGAAGCCTAACACATTGCTTTAACTGTTTATTTTGCTTTTGGTTTTTTTTCCACATTTGTTCTTAAACGACCCCTAAAGCCACGCTGTGCAGTAATTTATACCAATATTTGCAGGCAACTCTGTACTCAGTATATATAATTTTATTGTTTTGACTTAAAAGTCACAAGACTGAAATAAAATGCATGGGTGGCACTTTGCCATACTGCCCCCAGAGAACAAGAGGCTGTCAGCCTAAGCTTTGTGCCAACAGGTTGCTGTGAACTAGACTAAACTGAGCAGCAATAAGTCTGCACAGCAGAGCTTTGCTGAAAGATGTGATCACACCTCCTAATGTGACTCCATGGCTCTGTTACTTACAGCTAAATTACATTATTATGACTTCATTGTTGAATCCCAATTCTCCTAATTATAGCCTAGAGATCTATTATTTGATTTTGTAACACCAAGTGCTTCTTTTCTAAATCATGTAATCTCTTGTAGCTTATTAATGTCAGGTTTGTGCACACGCAGGGACTTGGTTGTTTGCCAGGCAGAATCAAATTTTCAAATTTTCACTGTTATGTTGCAGGGGTTTGCTTGTTACAATCTAATTATATTGGCACTGAACGCAAATTTATATTATAAAGCACTTTAACTCTTTCACTGGAACATATTTACATATGTAAGTGTCTTCATTGCTATTGGTCTATTCGCTTTTTCATTGGGACAATTTTTATGGAAATATGTAGAAAAGAATAACAATTCCTAAGCTATTAACTCTTTATTTTCCCTTGAATATGAGCATGTTTTCTTTTAAAGCCATGCTCTGCTAAATCATGGGTATTATATGGAACTTTAACTACAGTATGTGAAAATACATGGATTTTAATAAATTCATGAGTTAACTATGTTTAACGTCCACACACAGAATTACCTGCAAGTCTCACAATGACAAAATGTGAAAATAGAAATTATGGGATTATTAAACAAATTAAAAAATTCCCAATTTAAACAGAGGCATTATATTCCCTGCTCTAAAAATTTAAAGTACATTTGGTCACAATTAGCAATTTTACAGTACGAGCATGTTTTAAAAGCCTGATCCTGTGAATGTCATCAACTTCTACTGAATTCAGTGTGAGGTGAGAGTTCTCAGGATCTTGTTTAATCTGGCATTAATATACCTGCCCCGCACCCAGTGTAAATGAGAGCAGCCTCAGATTGTCCCCTAGTAGTCATGGTAAAAGAGAACAACTAGTGGGCAATGTGGTCTACCCACACGTCCTCCCTACCTCTCCTTCGATACTTTGAAGGCTGGGAAGGAGACCATTCTGCTGGCTCTACACCAGCGTCCGGAGTGGAGGAGAGGTGAGGGTTTCTCTTGGGGTAATTCTGCTCCCTGCATGACCTCTTTACACCATCAGAGTGACACCAAAGAAGCAGCGGCATGGAGAGTCAAGCCCTACGTTTAAGCTCTTTGGGGGCAGGAACTGTACAGTTGTACAGTGCCTATGGGGCACAATCTGATTGTGACCCTTAGGTGTTGCAGTAATCTAAATGTTAAAATAATAATACTAACGTATGGGAAGAGTATGTAGACATGATTGCTCTTAAAAGTCAATGTTTAGCAAGAATTACCACACAATGGCATATAGCACCTGTTGCCACTCTGAGAGCTCTGTCCAGTCCATTGACTTCAATGGCTATTAGATGAGTCCCTAGGTGAGGAACTGCAACATTTTCCCTGTACTCAGAATAGTTAATAAATGTTCCCTCCATTTTCTTCTTTTCCAGATGCATGTTAGAATGGATTGACATGGTGTGCTGAAAACCTTTCTCGTGAGCTTCATCCTCATTTTGTTTAAAGGAAACCGCCCCCCCCCCCCACGCCGTCTCTGGTTTTGTGTTCCTTGTTGGATTTTTCACGTATTTATCTAGACCATGATCATCAGACTAAAGAGCAGCTGACCTATATTTATGTGGTATATTTTCCTTATTGAATCCAATCCACTGTCATTTCTCCTCAGTGAATGAGGAATGGCTTTTTACTCTTTATATAAACACCTCATTAGCTGGACTTTATGCTGCATATGAATATATATGGTCTTTTCAGGGATTATCAGACAGACTCCTAGATTAGCAGGTGGAGAGAAAGGAACACCAATAAGTCATCAGAGATGCTTTTTTTAATACACAGGCTCATTTGCAATACAAGTATCATTCATGCAAAGGATAATGGATGATGAGGGGTTTTGGTGTTAGAACACTACAGAGGGAATCATGGTATCAAGGCATATTGGCCATGTCTACACAAGGAAAGAGGGTGTATTTTAACATATATTAAATAACAGGTTACATTTTAATATAGACAATGCAGTCATAATTTTAACATATGCTGGATGGTCAAGGTAAAATGCAGGCTCTCCACTAGGGTTTACCTCAAGCAGTTAACACATGTTAAAAGTACAATACCTGCCTTGTCTATACTAGAATTCCAACATGTGTTAACATATTAGCTAATGTGTCCAAAACACACCTTTTTCTTTAATGAAGGCAAGGTTAGAGTCTTAAAAACAAAACGTTTACCTAACCTGGAGGCTAAATTTAGGAGCAAGCACTACTAATGTTAACGATTAAAATCCTGGGTCTTCTGAGCTTCTCATACAGTCACTGTTGCACATGTTCAACAGGATATTTGAACATGTTCAACAGGATATTTCTGTTGCACATGTTCAACAGGATATTTCTGCATGAAGTGAGCATTGTATAATGTGCAAGAGCAACACTAGTGTCTTCTGTGGCTTGACCAAAGAGAGCACTATTCCATGAAAAAGGGGCAACGAAAAAGCAATTACCCAGCAAATTACGCATTGGCAAGGGCTTTGAATAAGAAAATTGCAGAGCTGGTTTGTGGACTGATGCTATTTAATCTAGTTTGCAGCAAATTGCTGATCATATTTATGGATGCAGCTGACTCTGTCCTGTATTGTGTTCCTTCTTGAAAGATTTTTCTCAAAAAAGATCATTAGATGGTTTTATGTAGCCATATACCAAAGAGATGCATTCCTGATCTGAAGCAAGCTGAGGGCTCCTATTCACCTGAGAGGCAGATGTGGAGAATGATGATCAAATGGTGGATTAGAGTACATGAGCAAGTTTCTATGCCCTGTCCAACTCTTCCTCCAAATCAAATGACATCAAGATATAATTATTTTTGAAAAGATCATGGTAGGATGAAGCTGCTGAAGAGTTGCAACAACAATTTGGCATCTGAACCCTATGTTAATATTATCAGATGGTCATGCCAATTTCCTGTTGTGAGAGTATTGGTGAACCTTGCTCCTTCTTGTCTCTATTTCACTGTAGTTAGTGCTGTAAAACCTAATTCTTTCCTTTGTACATTCTCCCTTATTATGCATGTGTGTTATAGTACTAATTACAGTCTGAGCACTTACACTCATTTTTTAGAGGAGGAAACTGAGGCAAAAATAGATTATTTGACTTGCCCACATCCCCCTGAAAATGTGTGGCAGATCCCGGAATAGAATCCATGTCTCCTGAGCCCAGGTTTCACTGCAAGGCTGCCCTTCTTCCCATTTGTAAATATGTATTGCATGGCTCTGTATTAATCTGTTATGTCTGAACATTGTGTTGTTTCAGCTGGATTTAATGCATGTGCATTTATGTATTTTTTTCTAGGAAAATATTTAATACAAATTAATTATTTAAAGAAGGAATTTGAACCGAAAGGAGACACCCCTACAAAACCAAATTTTCCATGGCAGTGCGACTAGTTAATGAGCCGTGCTCAGTGTTGCTATTGTGGTGTGCCTCATAATGAAATGTATGGCTGTAGTGGACTGTAATGGCTGTAGTGGACTGGGATTAAGTAAAACCACAGCAGGTGTGTGCTTTAACGAGGTGTTAAGAGGGAGACAGGTGTCTGTCAATAAGATGCACGGAAGGCACAGAAGTGAGTTAGTAGAGAGGGCAGAGGAGAAAGCATGAATAAAGCATCATTTAAACTCCTATTGTTTGTGTTGCAGTCTTTGTTACTCAGAAGCTAGAACTGGAAGTCTTCCTACATAATAAATCTTTCGTTATTGTTTCTCTTTCAGGGGAAGAGGAAACAAAGCTGATTTTGTTTATTAATTTACTTAGGTAAAAGACTTGTTGGAAAATATCTTTTGGGATTGCTCCCTAAATTAGTCATTGGCTCTCTCGTTAGCAAGAAAGCACTTGTGTGCTCAGGATTCATAGCTCCATGTGTCCTTACTGGAAGAAATTATGTGAGGTCATCTCAAAGTGCACAAGCCATAAACATTTGCAGATGCTGGCTGAACAGTGAGACAGTCTAGCCAGTGGACAGGTCATATGAGAGGCTACCAACCAACCAAAAAAACCATCTCCAATACCAGGCAATGCAGAGCAGCTCAGAGAAAGTAAAGCTTATGTGAATTAGTCAGGAAGAATCCATGACTCATATTGGGGACTCATACCATGTACCATCTAGATCACATAATGCTCAACGCAGTATTTTATGGAGAATTCTGGGGTGTGTAGTATCCCATCACTACAGGGAGCAGTCTCTCTACTATGTAGCCTGGGAATGGTTCAGGGACTAGCAGCTGTGCAGGAGAGGCCCTAGTGCAGCATTTTCCAAACTTTAGAAAACTGAGCTCATCTTTAGGACAACAAAGTCAATCTTGGTACCTTATAAAACCTGCCACAAATTCTTAAAAGCCCACCCAAAATGAGTGGTCACTCAGAGTAGGTTGTGTAGACATTCATTCTAAAGTAACTTTCTCTCATTTCTTACATGTTTTGATAAGCAGGGAAATAGTCACCAGTGTTGATACTGAAAGTATCATCATTGGTTTCAGCGCTAACACCTTTGAATGACTGGAACAGTTCACACCTCAGAGCTTTACCGAGCTGTCTCCAAACTCAGGCAGCCATTTCTGCATTGGTTACAGATGGGTCACACTTGCAAGGTTTTCTTTGCAACCATAACATTTAGTGACTGACTTTTTTTTTTTTTTTAAAGGAATGCTGAAATTCTAATTGAGAGGCCTTTTCACACAGCCCAGGGAGAAGTGGCCCACCCTTTGGGATATGCTGCCCTATTGTATATGAGTTTCCATTACTCTTTGTATAGAACACATCATATATCCTTTGGGAGAACCAGAATAGGTATGAGAAGGAGCTGACAGAAAAAGTATGATAGTTAAAAATCTTTAGCAAAAATGTTTATATTTTCACTTTGCTCCTCTTCTCACTTCTTATATTTCTGGGTTTCTTTTTTCTTCTTAACATGACTACACGATAAGCAGACTCAAAAAGTCATTTTCAGGTTCTGTCTTTCGGCACCTGATATAGACCACCATTAGTTCAAGTTACTCAGATACCTGCTGGCATTTTGAAGGTGCCCAAAGAAATAACATGAATACATAGTTGGAATTTGTATTAAATATGAATGGGTAGTTAAAAATAATACAAATGCTTTTACCTCTGTGTGGTTTGTATTAAAAAAAGTACTAATCAGGATCTCCTATGATAGAACAACTGCATGCTTGTTAAACGTAAAAAAAGAGCTGTTAAACGGTATTTACTTTTTAAAATGTCTTTATCTATAACTTTTCATAGTGCAAAATTAAAATGGGCCCTTTTCTACTGAATTGCACTGCCGAAATGAAACAGGGCAAGAGAGGAAAGTTGAAAGATATAGCTCAAGTCTTGTGTAAAAGAAAAAAAAGGCAGCCTCTGAACACCTAATGTTACTATAGTAGCTTATCTTCTGGTGTACATTTTTGTTCAATTTGTGAGAGAAGCTAACAGGCACTTTAGGCAACTTATTATGACACTATGTGCCATAAACGTGACACAGTTCTTCATAAATGTGACAAAGTGCTTCCAAAACAACTACTGACTTTTAGAGGATATCTACTTCTCTAAAAGCAGGATATTTACTGTAAGTGCAGATTGTTGAGATGCGCAGCTAATTTGCTACCTGAGCATCTTTAATGTGTTTGTGAATACTCATAAGACGTTCATAATTGTAAGTGTCCGTGAGATTATTATGTTGTAAACCAGGCATGACAGCACAATAGAATCCAATAAAAGAAAGCGTCAGCTTTGTACTAGAAGTGCTTGTACAGAGAGACAACACGAATGCAAATAAGCTAAAAAATTATTGACAAGGAAGCTGAAATGTAAAACTACATGTATATCTGTAGTGCATCGTCTTCCTATCACCATCTTATGAGCCAAGTATAAAGAAGGTTGTTATAATGAGGGCAGTACAATACAGTTTGGAACTAAGTTTCAATACAGCAGTTTCCATGAAAGTGTTATGGTAAAGAACCTTATAAAGAAAGAGCATATTTGAATCTTCAGATGTACTTGAACTTATTTCCACTATAAGCTTTATGATAAATGCAGACAGTTTTTGTACTGTCTAACTGAGATAAATGATACTTGTGGCATAATGTAGAGCTACAGATATCTGAGACTGAGCCTCAATAAATTGAGCACAGTGCCATCTGAATCCAACCTTACACTAGGAATTTAGGATCAGCTGATGTTTGTAATTTGACTCAAGCCAACACAATAGCATATTGACTTCATCAGAAACTTTCCACTGTACTTGGTTATTATTATTATGATGCACATTAGGATCCACAGCTAAGTCTACTTACTATGCACCATGTTTATGTGAGAACAAGAAAAGTAAAACTATCTTTGGTTTAAGAAATGTAGCTATTACTATAGTTGAAAATAGAATAAAAAAGAAAAGGACTTTTGAGTGCAAAGGAAGGTTAGATTGCTTTGTACATCTTGTTTTATACGACTTTTCTGCACTGTTTAAGACCTTGTCTCTGAAGAAGCTCATAATGAAATGTACAAAATCAGTCTGGCTTCTTGTATACAAAATGATACAAGTCAGAATTGTCACCCAATGTCCTCGTGTAGGGGGGGATGGCTCTGTCATGCTATGAGGAACTCATGCAGTGAAGATTCTGTTTTTATAATCTGCACATGGGCTTCCACCATATTATTTCATGACAAAGAGTGTGTATGATGGATGCTGGATTTGAGAATGAACAGAGGGGAAGTGGGATTGAGACTTCAAAGTGGAACTTTGGGATATACTTCTCAGAAATGGAGCAGCATCCACACCAGGAAACAAGACATTAGTCTTCTCTTTCAAGTTCTCCTGCAAGTCTTTTGGTGGGGATTCCCCTAGTATTGTCCTCAAGACACCAACTGCCAGTGGGGAGAGACATGAGGATGGAGGGACACTTAAGGATGGAGAGACACGTGGAAGTGGGCTTCAGAGACATTCCCCTTTACACTATGGATTAAATCCCACCCTGGTCAATTGTATCCAAAAACTGCTATCATTTGATTACTCTTCTGGGAGCCAATGCAACATAAATTGCCCCTCAGAGAGTAGAAATCCAACATAAATTAGGCTCTTGGTGGTCTCTAAAAAGAAGCCAAGCAATGAATGGAGTATAAAGACTAAATCACCCTATTAGTCCCTCTAGGTCAAAGTGATTCTGGAAGAGTGGATTTGGCAGCAGAGAAAGGTCTGAGATTACAGAAGGAGAGAGTGAGTGAAGCTCCAGCAGCAGATCCAACTCAAGCCAACTCATCAGCGATTAGCTCTGAGTCTCAGCTTGTTTTTATTTTTACGTATTTATTTTCCCTGCCACAAGATATAAACTAGTGTGTTTAGTTAGAAAAACATGTTTAATTGTATTTGGTGTAAATTCCATTTAAAAGAAAATGTTTTTTAAATAAAGTTCTTAAAATGTTTTGTGAAACATCTGGCTTTTTTTTTTTTTTTTGAAAGGATCTGCAAGAAATTTAGAACCCCAGATTCCTTCGGCTTCTCACATTTCCATTAAACGGCAGCAGGCGAGAATGTGTTAGCTGCTGGGGAACTGACACTTCCCAGTAGCCTCTAGTGACTGAGGCAGTAAAAATGGCTCCTAAGTATGAGTTTGATCCTGCAGTCCTTACTCAAGCAAATGCACCCTGGAATCAACAGGGATTTTGCTTGAGGTCCCTATCTTCAATGACTCTGAATTATAAGTTGGAGAAATTATTTATAATGGCCTTTCCGACTCCTACCCTATTGTGAAAAGGCCAGTCACAATCACACTAAGGTGGGCTGCTCCAGGTTGGTGGTCGAACTAGCCATTGGACAGAGGGTGGTGATGGAGCCAGGACTCAGCACAAAGGAGAAAACACTTACTCCATACTTTTAAAAGATCTCCAGTGAACACTCCCCAGAACACTAAGAAGAATTCTGCATACAGTGTTACCAACTCTAATGATTTTATCATGACCCTCAAAATATGTAGTGTTTGCCCAAATGTACTGGCCTCTGGAGGCATGTGATTGTGTGAGAATCTCAAGTTTCATTTTAAAAAAAATTCTCGCGCTGATGGTTGCAGAGAACAGCTTGAAAAAACGAATTCCAAGAGCTCAAAGCAAATAGAGAACCCTAATTTTATTAGTTTTAATATCTCATACGTTTAATCCAATCTTACTATTTTGCGGAAGACTGAGTCGTGAGTTTTTGAACATTTGGGATTGGCAATACTGTGGATGAGTCATCCAGAAACCTTCCATTGGGCTTTAACTGCCATGTTGTCCTTTCACCCTCCATGTCTCCATGGGTTAAAGCCACTATCGCCTTGTACGATGACTGCAGGCTCAGGCCTTAAGTTAGTAAATACATCAATAATAGACACTTGTGTAGCAGCCACAATTTAAAAAAATGATAGTGGGCGGTAAGTAGGGAAACAACTATACTCAAATGGAAAAAATATAATGCAGCAGCCAGTGAACTGCTCCAGTACATATTTAAAGAACAAAAATTGAATAAATCAGTTGAATTAAAAAAAACTCTCATAAACTTGAACACTATTCACAGAGTACAATAACAGGCCTTTTCACAATCATTTGTGAAAACTACAACAGTGCTAATGCTTAATACACCTTACATGAATTGTCACATGCAGCGGTGATGTTTTGTTTGTTTCACTTTAATCTGAACCATTTTTAAATGTTGATGTAGTATTTTATCAAGCAGCACCTCCTATCTAACAATCCACGATGGGTCAGAGGATCATTCATAGTCCCCAGGAGAGGCCGTTATACACCTTCGTCACCAAACAGGCATTTGGGGCCAAAAAGGGATACCCCCTATGGTTTTTGCTTTTCAGAACTTAAAAAATCTCCTTGGTCTTTGATGTGCTGGACAATAAATCTCTGGAAGATGGAAACTGAAATCTCATTCTGATGTCGATTTGTTTTCCCCCCCTATTCAGATAGGCACATCACATTGGTTTATTATTGTAGGGTTGCTTATGAGTGTGGACCATACTGACTGGTATATTTTTCTTTCATGTTTTTATTTCCTTAAGAAATAACATAATTGAAACAAGATAACTGTGATCATCTGCAGAAAGAAAAGGTTGGAAGGACTTTGCCCTGCTGAGGCCCCATAAGACTCATGCGTGACCTTTGGAATCTCCAATATATCTGTTCACAAGCAAAAGCTGATTGTGAGACTAGGAATTGGTGGAGGGATTTTCAAAAGCACTTAAGGGAGTTAGGTGCCCAACTCCCATTGAAAGACATGAGGCATTAGGTGCCTAACTCATGTAGACCCTTCTGAAAATAGCATCACAGGTAAGTGCTCTGCCTGTTGAACTAAAGGAGCAGCTCTGATATTTCAATCCAGCACAGACTCTTACACAGTGTGTTTCTTATAATTACTCACAATGGGAGACTCCACTCACAGCCAACTCTGGGAGGCTTTTGTGAATCTCTGATTTCTAACATTCTTCGCTTTTCTAACCTACTGTATGAACAGACTGTCTTGTACTGCTGACAAATTAGGTGTCTCCTCTCTAAAACCCACCTACACAATAGCTATGTTAAGCATTTACATTTAAGCTAATAGCCCCCGAGAATCAATTACTATAAGGAGTTTTGAGTCTTTAAACTTCAGCCTATGAATCAGTCATGGGTTAAAACAAGAGGAGGCAAAAATCCAGCACATCTGCGTTGATTTTTTTTTAAAAAAAATCCTTTATTTATTAAAATACTCTTTTTGCTCAAGATTTATTATTATTTTACCTGCCTTAAAATGTGCTTTGATAAATGGGTTGGAAAAATAGCTCTGGTTTCACTAGGGTTTCTACACACTGTGCTCAACTGCTATTTTGTATCCTTATGCAACAATAGAATACAGTCTGCTTAACTGGCACACCCTGGTGGAAACAAACATGTTAGCAAGCTGAACTCAGTAGACACTGACCTCTGCCAACACCCTAGACCCTCTCAGTGAAGCTTCATACAAAGATATTGTGCTAGTGCTGTGGAAATGATCATTTTAGTGACAAAACGTAGATAGTCACAGTGTGGAGGCGTTGCTCATTCCTCTCAGTCAGGCCCCCAAAGGTCATGATGGGCACTTGCTCCTCTTCCCTGAGCGGTCTCAACTTTGGAGTTCCACGGGACTTAATCCCTCCCCCCTTGTTCAAGTTTCAGCCTATATGTGGTACTATGAGAACGTTGAACTGCAACCTGCATGCATGGCCCCATGCATGTCAGAAATTTACACTTTTCCCTGAACTGGGCTCCAGAATCCAAGCTTTTCTTTAAACAATTAAAAGAAGTTTAATGATAAAATAATGGCCTAATTAATCCTGTTCAGATTGAGAATATGGATATGAGGTTCAGAATGTTGCCCTAAATCTTAAGCTTTTAAACACTTGACAGAAGTATTATTCAGAAGTGCCTTTTGTGCTTTATAGCTATTATTGTGTATTATTTCTTATCATAGCTAGTCATGCTGCTCTTTAAAAGAGGCCTTTGCTCTCCATTAGCTTCCCCCCTTTAGCCTTATCCCCTTCTAAATTTATTTCAAGGTTCTGGTGAAAATCTTTATCACCCTCAGTAGGCTGGTGATCTGAGAGGCCGCTTTTTTTCTCCATGGCAGTATGATTAACAGGGATGGTGTGGATGACCGCCCACAAGGTAAACTCTTGGGAGCTGGGTAATTTCCTCAGCTCTGGAACTCCCTATCACCAGAGATCAGGATGATCCCATATTTTTTGCCAACTGGGGGAACAATGCCACGCACCTCTGTTTGCTTAAACTCCCCATCAGTAATGAGAACTACAGACTAGCCATCATGGTCTTTGCCTAGGACCAAATGACCCCTGTGACATATAGAGCAATTTCCTGTAATATCTTTGAGCTGTCTTACTGTATTCTGTTTATGTATCATTGTACGCCAGGGATTGCACGTAATTCCAGGGAGGAGGGTGACCACAGTTCCTCTAGGAACTAAGAATAGTGTGTGTGGGGGAGGGCGGAAGGGGTGTGTGTGTGTGTGATAAGGCAAATTCACATAGGCTGTAACATCTCCAGAGACGTAGCACCACCTGGAGAGATTCTATACTAGTTGAATCTGGACAAAGAAGGGATTTTGGAATAAATAGCCTGAGTTTAAACTGACTCGGCACCCTTTTTTTGGATCCAGGAAACCTTCTATCAAGGAAGGGCGTAGGGAGGGGCAATCCTTCCTGGAAGGTGTTGGCAGGACTTTGACCTACTGAGGCTCCATAAGACTGATGGATGACCTCTCGTAAGCTTTTACCATACATATAGGAACCTTTATTGGTTTTTGTTTGTTTGTAATGCTTTCACCTTAAGAACAAATGTGCTTGCTTATAAAGAGCTTGTGACTGCTGGCAGTAACAGCTGTTCATAGTCTTTGGAGAGAAAGCAAAGCACAGATGCTGACCTATTTAGACAGTCTGTGTTGCTGGGGATATCACAGTATAGGCAGTGAAATGTGCAACCTGGAAAAACCCAAAGGAGATACGTGTCTCCACCCAACAGAGGTGACAGTGGAGGAGCCGGGAGCCTAGAGTGGACACCCTTGAAGCACCGCAGAAAGGGAATAGAGGTGCAGCTGTCCTGAACTGTGACAATCCACTCAGAAAGCGATGAAAACAACAGGAATATTGTATGTATGGTCCTTTGAGACAAAATATTGCTTTCCTTACATTAAATGAGCACAGTTATATATGTAACGCAACATTTTCAACAAACAAGGTCCTAAGTCTGAGTTTATATGGCAACTCAAAACCAGATGAGCTTTGCTTAACTCCAAGTTTCACTGCAAACAATTTACATATTCACCCCAACTATCAAAGGCACTTTTCCCCACTGGGAAACATTCACTTTAATGAATGACTTAAAAATATCTATTTTACAAAAGTTTTAAATGTATTAAAATATCTATAATAGATTACCATGTAATTAACAGTTCATCTCTGAAAAGTGGCTGTGAACATGGTGTTGGAGTAATCCGTGGTTACTGCCTCTCAGCAATGTCTAAAACATATCTGCTCAGTTTTCAACTTAAAAGATTTATTGTCTAACTGCCTGAGCTGCAGATTCAACTGGGATCTGGGTCAAACTGGATTCTTTCCCTCTGACACATCCTCACCAGAGAAAAAGTGTTCTGTGATCCAAATTATGCCTTCAGTGTCATCTGTACAACTCCACTGCAAAAGTGTTGCTGACTGGACATTAGTGAGCAATTGTGCAATTCCGCTGATGATACATGAAGTAACAGAACCCAGCTCATTCTCTTAGCTGTGCAATCATAGCCAAAAAGAAATAAAAACATATCTGAGTCACTCCAGTCAGCAACGCCTATGACTCTGAATACATTTGTGAGGCACATCTGTTAAGTGAGATTACATTTTTACATCGATATTTTTTGGAGTAGAACTACAATTTAAACAACCAAAATACAGGAGGGAAGCAACCTAAAGTGAATCAATGGCTTGTAAAGTAGGAAGTTAATGACACCAAATCGCAAATATAACCTGGCTTGCAGACAGTACCCACCACGTCACATAAATAGCCTAGGTGTGCCATGTATTCACTAAAGAGTGAAATTCAGTGCACTGTATCAGTCCCCCTGTCAATTTTTCCAAACGAGTGGTATGCTCAGGCTAAATGGTTCCAACGAAGGGCCCAGAGAAGTGGAACATCCCTGTGGTTGCGGGCTTAGTAAGTATTTGAAGTAGGTATCACTGGCTGTATTGTTTTTCAAGGTACCACATAAGTGAATTCTATTGTACTCCTAAATGAATCACAATGGAGGGGCCCAGGTTCCCTATAATGGTGCACAAATGGTGTTCTTCATCAAGATGCTAACCCTCTCTTCTCTGCTAAATAGAACTGCAATTCAGCTACAGCTTGAAAGGAAGAAAACAGTTCTGAATACTCAGTCCACTGCTGAACCGTTGGCCACACAAACTCAAATCCCAAACAAAAATATCTGAATGTTCATTCTTCTACAGTGACTGACCCCATACACACCTGCTTTTGTCTGTGCTAATCACTTATTTAATTAATTCCAGACAAATATCAAATGTGGCCCCCTATAAGAGTATAAACCCGCCATCAAGGCTGTTTTCTCTTACTTCCCATGGGCCTGGTCCAAAACTCATTGAAGTCAATGGGAGTCTTTCAGCGGGCTTTGAATCAGGTGCCGTATGCCCAGGTCTGTTTGCATTATGGTTAGCGAGATGTTAGTCTGCTGCCCCTGAGAAGACCATCCTGTCAGTCCTAACCCACATTATTCATAGGCTTGATCCTGCAGTCCCTTATTTACAGGCGAGATTTTTATGCAATGGCACAATTCAGGTGAACAAGGGTTTGCAGATTCAGCCCCAAATTTATTCTTTTTAGTTTATGTGGTACATGTACAACGGCTTCCCCAAAGTACAGCTACACATCCATGGTGTATGTCTGCTTTCCTTTGACCACAGTGCTCAAGCATAACTTGGGATAAAAGTGATAAAATAAATGTAGTCCTCGGGGCCACTCATTTCCTAGTCTGTCATAAACTGCAAGAACTCCCATTTTGGTCTTCTTACTGCTTTTTTCACCCTTTTGTACAAACGTATCTTAATGTAACACAGGATATTTTAAGTAACATAAATAGAAAATGACACTACATCAGTCCAACTGCTGCTAGCTGGAGTTCAAGAGTGGTACAAAAACATTGGGAAAATATCATATATGTAAATCATCTGTGAAACAGAGTTAAAATTAATGACAAACAAAATTGAGTTCCCTTTGTGGTTGATTTTCATCTAGCTGAACCCAACAATAAAATAGTTATCAAAGAAAGCTACCAATTAGTTGTTAATTCAAAACATCTTCAAAAAGCAGTCCCCAAATCTCAATTGATATCTCTCCAACAACCTCCTAATTGCAGCAAGTTGGTGGTAAAAAAAAAACAAAAAACCACCCCCAAAAAACTGCTTTAAATAAAAAGATGTATTCCATCTGCTGGAGTATACAATATTCTTTGCTTAATTAGTCCCATAATTTCCCCTATATACCATGAGCTTCCTCAGAAAGTTTGTGTGTGTGTACCCACACACATATGAGCTGAGAGGGAGGGAAAGGACATTATCATCAGCTAAAGCTGATGTCTTTATTAAGGGCCTGATCACCGCCTTATGAGGTAAAATCTTTGATAGTGGATAAAGGAAGACTATAAAGTTTTTCGTTGAGGATTTTCTCTCACATTTTTTCATTAAAGGACGTAACCCCACCACGCCATGGAATGAGGCACAGCGTTCACTCATAGATCCTGGGGATCAGCAGGAAGGCGGAACCATCTGTGTACGTCTCTGAACCTGCTGCTGCCTCTCTGCTTCCTGTCTTCCTCCTACATGCATTAATTTTGATCTTTTGGAAAAACGTATCAGCAACATTTAAAATATATTGTTCAACAGGATCTCCCAGACAGATTGTCATGTGTGTCCTTCAGGCCTGCGACAAACAACTCCAGTGCCAACGAGCAAGAAGCAACAATATCTGACTGTCTTCTGTGGCATAATCCAAAAGCCCTGTATCTACAGCACACTGATGAACAGCATGTGCTCTGCTTTCTATCATTACTAATGACATGCAGCCAAATGCAAAGGCATTCCATGCAGCAGCATCCTTTGTCTCAAAGAATAACCAGATACATGGGTGAGTTCTGACATGAGAAGGAATGCAAAGCTTAAAATTTACTGTTCAGACTCCATTTATTCCTTTCAGAAAACTTTTACCCCTTCTGCCAGTATTGCATTTTAATACAAGTTCTGATTGTTGCAAAAGTGTTCACACTGCACATCTTAGATTAGGCAAGACACCATCACGTGGCTATCATGGACTGAGGACAAGACAGAGGACAGAGGTGCCCATCATTTGCGAGAGTGAAATGGAGGCAAAATTCAGCATACAATTAAAGATACACTGATTAGCAAATGATCACTGACCAAAAAAAAAAAGCAGCAAGAGGTATTATGTGTGTGCTCTAAAGAATTCTTGACTGCCGTTCAACTGTAATCTCAGTAACTTTGGGCAAAGAGTCTAGTGAGATTTCTCTCCAAGCTCGCACATACTGTGGACTTACTCTCAAGCCCTTTGAGCTGCTGTAGGGGGACCCCTTGTGTGTGAAGTATCCTGGGGTGGTGTAAAGCCCAGGGGTCTGGCCCTACATATGCCCCCTGCATAGAAGCCATGCCGGGGCAGGAGTGGCTGGAGCATGCTGTGTTTCAGTAGTTCCTGGCAGGCAGGTGGCCGCATGAAGTCCATTGCACCAGGACATCCTTGAGAGTGTTACTGAAGCACTTCTAAATTATGCTGGGGGCTGAACTGACCTTGGCTGCCCTCAGGATAGAGGAGATGCAAGTGACTCCTTTGCAGCTCCCCCACTCTGCTGCGCCCAGTTGAGACTGGGCAATTTAAAGAAAAAAAAAAACATTATGTGAAAGTGCAGTGATTTTCTCCAGAAAAATTAACAGGAAGGCTGGCATCAGACAGGCACCTTCAGCTCACACTGTAGTAATTTTGACATTTTTGCAAAGGCACAAAGTCAATATAAATGTACCATTTATACACCATCTTCCTTTCCTTTGTTTATTTTGGCTATTCATTTTCTCTATGCATAATTGGGAAGTTCCCTTGTAAAACGTCAGAAATGTCAGTAATTCCATGAAAGGGTTCTTTACATATTCTTCAAATTAAATACATAAAGGTATGGAAAACTGGCCCCCCCAAACAAAGAGGGTGTAACAGATGGTTGATATGTTGCAAGACATTTCCATGCAACATACCTGCCAATACTTCACCAGCCAAAATAGCCACGTCTAGTATAAGTGCTTTGCCTGGTGGCTCAGCTGAGTTCTGGAGTAGTGTGATGCAAAAGAAACAAAGAGGAAGAAATGTCACTTGAAAGAAGTGCAAAGAAGTGCGTGGTGAAGGAAGGACTAAAAAAAGAATATAAACCTTTCAAAATTCTCTCCATCTTTGCTCTAGTGCACCTCCCCTTTTGCCTCCCTTTTTCTCTTCTGTCCATTCCTGCTAATTTTTTTCTGTTATTTTCTCTTCTGACACCTCATTTAATTTTTTAATAAAATCAGGCCTTGTTTAAAAAGTCTTGTTTGTGAGGGAAATAAGATAGTAGGCTGAAGCTAATGTGTGTTTGAACTCTTCCACTATGCTGTGTTGAGCCACACAGTTTCTAAAAACTTTGCCTACCTTCCTTGTGTCTGCTTGCTGAGCTAGCAAGTCATTTTATTTGCTTTCCTTTTTTCCTTTTATTTGGTGACCTTAGGTGAAATCCTGGCCCCACTGAAGTGAATGGGGGTAAGTACCAGGATTTTGCCCCTTGCTTTCAAAGTATAGGCCCAACTGAAGCTTTCTACAGGACTGCCCATCAAAGGCGTATTTCCTCATGACTGTTGCTGCTACATCCGGAAGGAGCTGAGACCAATGGCTGCAAATGTATTGATACGTGGCAACCTGTTGACTGCAGTGGACTTAAAGAAGCTACAGAGGAAAATCTACATGGTAGATTTTTTTATGTGTACTTTAACAATATTAAACTATTCCAAAAGATGGCAGAAACGCTGCTTTAACAGTGGATAATTTTCTGGACTTCAGCAAATTAGACCTGCATGATGAAACTGGAGATCATGACGGGCCTGTTAAGGGAAAATGTAGACTCCTGGAAGGCTGTTGTGGAGATACTTGTATGCATTAGAATTCAACAAACAAGGATGAAAGAAAAAGAAAAAAAATGGAAACTTGTTAAAATATAACAACCTGAAAATTGTATTTTTTTAAATCTTTTGTGTATCTGGGGAGGCTGGAGAAGGGGAAGTACCACCTCAGGTCACATTTTCTGCCAGACAGGCTCAGCGTATTGTTGTCGGGATAGGCTCTACCTGTGGGTATGAGTAAAAATAGTGAGAAGATTCGTCCATCTGTGGGTTCAGCCTAAATATCAAGGCATCTAATGGGTCAAATTCACCCCTTGCATAAGAGGTTGCCATATCCAATATCTTAAAAGGCCATTTTGCCAACATATATCAGCACTGAATTTGAACCCATATCTTTTGGGTTGCATACAATAGAAACAGGGTTATACATTAATTTATCAATGGAGAAACACTTTTTCAGGGCAACAAGATTATGTTCCCTGGCAGGGTATTGGATCTGAATCAGGACGTGTCAGCAGCTAGTATGACATGATAGATACAGTAAGGTCCTGAATATTTCTGCAGAACCAGCCTTTGGCTCCTCCATGCCATGCTGCACTTTTTAGCCTTCAGAATTATTCATTTTCTCCACATTCATTCAGGTAAAGACATAGCTGTCTTCCCTATTGTGTATAGATAGGATGGGCAAGTAGCAGGGTCAGATCTGAAACTTAACTTCAGTAAAATTTAGGATTGTTCTGCTCCAGCATTCTGCTTCTGCCCATTATTCAGGTAGAGGTTAGCAGTGAAGTTAGGGTCTAGACTCAAACGTCCCGGGCCTTTAGATCTGGGATTTAAGATCAGAACTGCCTTTGATTAATCTACAAATGTGATGAATCCCCTATTACATAGATTATGATGCCTTTAAGAGATGCCAAAGAGGAAGCTGGTCCCTGCTCCAAAGGAAAGGATACCCAGTTTCAGTCGCCAATTAATAGAAAGGATGTAGAAAAACTGGAAAAGATCCAAAGGGGAGCAACAAAGATGATCAAAGGGATGGAATACAAGCCATATGAGCAAAGGCTGAAGGAACTGGGTATGTTTAGTTTGCAAAAGAGGAGGTTAAGGGGGGACGTGATAATGGTCTTCAAATACTTGAAAGGCTGCCATAAAAAAGATGGAGACAATTGCTCTCACTAGCTACAGAGGGCAGGACAAGAGGCAGTGGGTTCAAACTACAACATAGCAGATTTAGATTAAATCTTAGGAAAAGCTTCCTAACTGTAAGAACAGTAGGACAATGGAAAGGACTGTAGGTTGTGGAAGCTCCTTCACTGAAGGTTTTCAAAAGAAAGTCACAGAGCCATCTGTCTTGGATGGTTTAGACACAACAAATCCTGCATGTTGGCAGGGGGTTAGACTAGGTGACCCTTGTGGTCCCTTCCAACCCTATGATTCTATGACACTATTTCCTGTGCAGTTGGAACCTGTTGAGCTGTTAACACAGTTGACCAGAAAGTAGCACGAAGGGTGTGCTGCACAGACTCAATGATCTATTCTCATAGGTATTTTCCATTTCTAGCTGCAGTATTGTGGTCCTTCAGGTAGCCCTAACACAGACCAACAGCGCTAACATCAAGGTAATTTTTTTTACAACATGTACAGACAGATCATGGGAAAGCCAGCCCAACTAAAGCCCAGTTGAAAACATCACTTGCATTTGTGATTATCTCAGTCCCTGAGAACTACTCCCTGGGAGGCTAATGAGTAGTTAGCCCCCTCGTACAATCCCACTGTATCAACAAGAAAAGACACTGAAGTCAAACACTAGCACCCACAGCCAAACACAAATCCTAACTTCATTAAGATCACGTTGTGCTTTTTGCTGTCACTGTTTTCTATCTGGAGGGAAATGTCCTCTTCCGGATGTTTTCTCCCCTCATCTCCCTTTTTAAGATGCTGGGGGCTCTGCCTCTTTCTTCCTGTGGGTAATTGAAAAAACTACCACAAAAAAGGTCATCATTCGATCTCTGCTTTGTCTCCTACTAAAATAAAATGATCTTCCTTTATATCACACTTTTATATGCCTGACAGCAATGCTTGACAGTTAGTAATAAAACTCAACTCATAATCTGCTTTCAGTTAGAACAGTCATCTTGAAACCCTTTGGTATTCTTGTCAAAAATAATAATTGTTCATTGTCAACATTAACCCGCTTGAGTCAGCAGATCCATCATTTCCATTGCTCAACTTAATGGAGCAAGCATGAGTAGCTAGAAAAATCAACTGCTGATGTAATGAACAAGACACATTGTTTTATTCTGCTAATTTCTTCCCCAAAAGTACTTCATTTAGGTATTTAGTGGGGCTCGTACAAAATTTTATGCTGGAAAAGTTTTTTCTGGAAACAAACTGGGGTTTTGGCGAGATGAAAAATTTCACAGAAACCGTCTGCTTTCCTCAAAAAAGTTTGATTTTTCATCAGAAAACAAAAAGCAGGACGTTTTCAGGTTTTTGATGAAAAAGTTGAAATTTTATGTGGGAAATTTAAATTACAATAATTTGGGGTTTGGGGTTTGTCAAAACTTTTCATGAAAAAAATCCATTTTCCAACCAGATCTAATATTTAGAGCTGGGCAAAATGGCTGAAAAATCTTTCATGAAGTCATGTATTATATTTTTGCCAGTTCATTTTATATATTTTCTTTTCTAATCCTTTAGAACTTAAGTGTCTGTGAAATTTCAAGATCCCCAAATGTTTCACGGAATGGCTTGCAAAATCGATACATTCAAAATTTCACAGAGGTACCATGGCAGCCATCTTTGGCTTATGGAGTGAAGCTAGGGAGGGAAAGTGCAACACAGACAGTCCCACACACATTTATAACTTATACACAAGCACACATCAGGTCAGGAAGGTTTGGAACTGGCCAGTGATTCTGGTTTCATCTTCAGAAATGACAAAGGTGTTGCTGCCCTTGGAAATTCCTCACTATGTGATTTGGCTGGTTTAGAGGGTCAACCTGTAGCAATAAGATATCAATAGCAACAACAAAGTCTTGAAATGGGGCAGCAACTATAATATCTTTTTGCTGAGTGACAACAGACAGTGGGCCAGATTGAAGTGGTCTCCCATTGCTTTGCAACTGCTCCCACTGAATGTGAATTCAACGGGAGTTTTGCCTGAGTACGGAAACTAGGGTAATCCTCAACTGGCGAGTTAGGCCAAGGTTAGGGCTGCTGAGTATGCCATAAACAGACTAACAGGGCTCAGGATCTGGTCTTTGATGTTTAATTTAAATGTCAATTCTGTTTGCTACATCTATTGACAACACAGTCTTTAGAATGGCCATGTGACAAACAATTCACTGAACACTTCAGTATTGCCCTCCCTTAGCACTATGTCAGTGTTGCAGAGATACATCCCTTAATTATGTTAGGATCAAAATATTGGGTGAAATCCTCACTGCATGGAAGTGAATAGCAAAACTCCATGTGGAGACTTTTATGGGGGCAAGATTTCCCCCATGGTGTGGATGGGAACTTTGCTGTCACATTTTGAAAATATTCACAAACATTTGATTAAAACCATTTTATTAGGGAACTCGATGGTACTCTGTCAAGAAATAAGCAAGTATGGTTTCTTAATGGAAAATTACATTATCATGCTTAATAACAGCTACTATTGCCCACTGGATACTACCAAAAATACTGTTTTGAAGATTCTAGTAGAACATAGAGTAAAACAGCAAAGGTTAATTCACTCTGCTCTGGATTCCCTGTTCACTTATTAATTTTGTTTCCTATTTTATAATTGCATGATTTTTTTTTGGTACTGTCAGTTTACATTTGGCGTTAGAGCACTTTTCTATTATTAAGTCTATCATGTCAGTTTGGCTGCCTTGCATACATGCTAAGTTAGGAGCATAAAAATCATTATAAAAAAGTTCTTGCTTACACTGGGTTTTGTACAAAGTACTCCCCTTAGATTTAGGAAATAACTCAACCACAGTCTTCCAAAATCTGATTTGCCCACGACAGGTCATTGTTCCTTTTTCTATGGGTGAGTAATAAATCATTAGTTTTTTATTATTACTAATTGTTATGGTAAAGGGTAAGCTAGTTGAATTTCTATGTTGACTGGTAAATTTTATTTACATATTTATGAGGCTAAGCATTTAACTCCCCTACCAAAATGGCCTCAAGAAAAAGTCCTCAGTTAAGATGACTGGTCTGATTCTCCCCCGTCTTGTATTTTATGTATATATCTATTTTCAAACTTTGTATTATCCTGATCTGGCAACACTTCACACCCATTTTGCACTCACTTTGTGCACATATAAATGACTACAGCATGTGCAAGACAATGGAGAATCAGTCCTATTATAGGTTTCATTTTAATAAACAGAAGCATTGAGAGTTGTGGAATTCAGAAAAAGAAAGGAGAGGAAAAAGTCGAAAGACGTCATAACATATTTTTAAGCTCTTTTCATGTAAATGGCCAGACATGTTTAACATTTTAAAAAAATATGTTCCTGGTTTGACCATTTGCTTTTTTAGCAATTTGACCAATTTTTAGCCCAGAGAAACATTTTTCTAACAGAGTTATAAATACTGCACTTACTGTCATTGGGAGCGATGCACATGTGTGAGACATACTCGAAGGATGGAAATGCTGGTATCGCCTTAAAAAATGTGGTGTGAAAATAGTGCCTCTAAATAACATGGGCTAAATTCCATGGGCTAAAAATAAATGGGTGAGGTGGTAAAAGATGCTTACCACGCTTCCATTTGAAAATTACAATGTTTTAGGTCATGAGGCACTGAGCCTGTGAGAAATGCCATTTTCTTATACTCATCGGACACATTCCTGTATCAGTGTGTGGTCCTCATGGCTCCTCTTGTTCTCTATTTCAAGTGCAGCTCTTAAACGCCCTTGAGTGCATTGCTTCTGGTTTGCAGCAAGAGCAGCTGCAAATTCTGGGCACACCATCTGCATTTACTGAACTATACCTAAACCTCCGCACCTTCTCAAAATCCTATGTTGCCTCTTGTCATGTCCTTTGAATCGCTAACTCACCAGTGCTCAGTTTAGGGCAAGGGTAGAGGTGTTCTCCCATTGCTGAGTGTCATGTTAATTTCTCTGCATTATACAGAAGCCTCCCTGTACTGGCTCTCAGGAAATGTTGAGTGCTGGTGCTTTGACTCCCAAGCTTCTTTCATTAGCTTTTAGGATTGAGTCCTTAACAAAATACTAAATAAACATGCATCAGGACATGGACAATATACAGGGACAGCATTGAGAAAAGTTGTCGGGACTTGAGCTAGCACTCAACAGAAGCAGCCACAAGAAAACACAACACAATGTATTAAAATGTATTATACTATGATAATTAACTAGTTTATTTAAGGCCTTCTCAAGCTGCTCTGTGTAATATCCTCTCTAGTACCATGAAACTCCTCTGTGAATTAGATATGGTAAAATTAGAATCTTTTCGCACTGGGTAAAAATGCAAATTTTTTCCAAAAGATTAGGCCTGAATTAAGACTGGGAGTGGTTGGGTCATTACAAAACCTAAACCTAATTTCCCCCATACTAATTTTCCCCTACTGTTACTCACACCTTCTTGTCAACTGTCTGAAATGGGCAACTCTCATTACCACTTCAAAAGTTATTTTTCCTCCCTTGGTATTCTGCTGTCAATTGAATTGTCTCTTTAGACCGACTTCACACTTGGTAAGGCAACTCACATCTTTTCATGTATTTATACCTGCTCCTGTATTTTCCACTCCATGCAGCTGATGAAGTGGGTTCTAGCCCACGAAGGCTTATGCCCAAATAAATTTGTTAGTCTCTAAGGTGCCACAAGGACTCCTTGTTGTTTTTACTACAAAGCAAGTTCTCAGAAAGTGAATTCAAAATTTGCATGGGCTGATCCTTAATGAATCTGTCAGTCATTGAGTAGTACCTTACTCCATTAACAGTCCCATTGACTTTGGGTAAGAATGAGAATGAAGGTTAAGCTAGGTCTAGGGTCAGATGGAGCTAAATTGCCACTTATTTCTTGAACTGTCTAAATCTTTTCCCTAATGAATTACATTTTAATGAAATTTTAACCTCAAAACATTTGTCCACTCAACAAAAGTTCTGAATCCACAAAATTTGCACTGGTTTAAAATTTTCTGAAATAAATTCTTCCACCTCTGTAATCAATTCTATACATTTCAATATAGTTTAGTATCCGGTTAGGCTAAGAGCACAGTGTTTCTGAATATGATGTAAAAGAATGATAAGACAACATTATGTTCCTTGATGCAGGAGAAAACAATATAAATATAATTCATGATAATAATCATAGATATGTTTATAATACAGGATTGAAATTAAACTAAAAAAAGTATGCGCTTATCACAAAGGTAAGAGCTTTACAATGAAAATCACAATACCCAGTCAATTGTTACGGACCCATAAGAATTAGTAAAATAAGATAATTTGATTACAGTTAACTTGTGAAATGAAAGGTACTCTGTGTAATTATACTAGCAGCATCTATGGTGTTATAAAAAGTTAACATTAAGGTTGTGGTTTTCTAACTGGAAAGTGCCAGAATAATGAAATATATAATAATTTTTGTGGATGCCAAACAGAGGTACAAAGTTTGTAGATAGTGTGGAGATACTAATATGTCTATCTACAAACTTTGTATCTACACTGGTAAGATATGTGGTTCTTTTAGACCACAACAATAGTGTTATGTTGTATTGTATTGTGCCTGCCATTAGCACTGTGCAGCCTAGTCCAGAGAAACATGTAAAGAAATTAACAATTAATTGTGTTTTTTTAACCATGTCACCAGCTTACTAAGTCCAGGTCATCTCACACGAATAGCAGACAGATTTCCCTGTTGTCCTAGCAGTGCAGAATAAGTAGCAACATTGGCAGTGATCAAACTTCCATGTATGGCCTGCTACTATGCTACCTTGACCTATGCTATATTTCAAACAATATGATTGCAAATTGCCATGATTAATTAACCTGTTTCTACAAAGTTGGCTTAGAAACACCATTCTTGACAGTCCCAGATCCCACAGAACACACAGGTGCATAATGCACAAGAATGTATGTCTAAGAAAAGGGTAAGTTTGTGGGTCTCCCGGTTATTAAAATTTTTTTTAAAAGAGCCAATTTGATTCAGAAATTGAAGTGACTGTATATTGCCTACCCTTCCTACAAACTTCTTTTGTGCCTCTCTCAATGACTCTGTGCAAGTACAGGAAGCTCTGAAGTCCTGGACAGGGATTAGTTAGGCAGGGAGTCACTTCCCCTTGATATACTTGTTCCTATTTTACCCTAGCCAGGATTTGTTGTATGCCCCTGCCCATGCAACACAACAGGAATCAGCGAGACACAATGAATGTGGAACCCCACAATGTTATTTTCCTAAAGTAATTTTCCAGGGTGGAACAGTAGTTTACAGAAGTGTTGTAAGATTAGGTAATTAGTGTTTCCACAGTATTTGAGGAAGTAAAATGGTCAATATTATTATCTTGTTGAACTCTCATATTCATGTTCTGAAATTTCACAAAAAAGATACCTTAGCTGCCAATTCCATGCAATTTATCTCTGTTCCTGAGGTGGTAGTGGGTCAAATTCCTTGTCTAAAGAACTGTGTGCTGGCTTTTTATTTTCTGTTTGCTTAGAAACAGACAAACTAGATACTGTCTTTACAAGGAACTTCAGAATCACAAAATACTCTGGAAAATGTAAAACTTATGCTCAGTGTAGCCAAAGGCAACGTGCCCCAAAGAGGAACTCAAAGAAAGCTGTATTCAGCTATAAAAACACATTTAATCCACTTCACAGAGCATTTAGTGTTGATTTGGTTAGTGCAAATGTGATATTTGCGTCAGATTTTTGTGTCTTTAAAGCAGGTAAGAAAAAGGTCAGCCAGGTACTATTCCCCTAACATTTTTTCTAGGCTGGACTGAATACGTGGATGCTATTCTTCATGGAATTATCTTAGACATAAAAAAAATAAACTAGATGAAGAGAAAAATACAATAAATACTAAAATGTGTTACCAACAATCATTTTAAGGCTCTCTGTAATTGCATTAGCTGCAAGTAACTTTTAGGTCCCCTAATAGATCAGTTTGCTGGAAACTCAAAAAAGCTTTCAAGCTACAAGGTAGGTCTGGACCTGGTTAGAGCATTCTCTTGAATTCTGAACTAAAACCTCATCAATCCCCAAAGTCTCTTCCTCCCCCCTTATGAATAGAATCTTTCTTGCATTGTTGTTGCTGCTGTTGTTGTACATTAACTACCCTTCCCCCTTTCCACTTACTAAACAGATTGTGAAAGGCTTATTCATCTGAGAAAGGGCAAGGAAACCCTTTGTATTGAACCTGTTCAGAACTTTAATAAAGCAATGAAGCGAGGTTTTTGAGATGTGCTGCAGCACTACAGATCTGCTTTTGTTTTATTTCTGTCTCTGCTTTATTTTTTTAAAGAGACTGAAAGACTTTCATTGGGGAAAGTCTTGAACACTAAGCCTAAGGCTTATTATAGCCCCTTTCTCTTTCTGATTTTCTAATAGGTGAGTTTGGAGGGGCATTGAATAATACAAAAACACTCTTTATATTCATAATTGCAGCCTTGCAGTTAGCCTCTGCCAGAAGATTTAGAAATGCTTAACTTTTCAAATTGGAAGTGGCTAAAAATGGGAATCCATCAGTTGCATAAAGAATTTACTTGTAACGCACTCACTACCACATTAATCTAATAATTATTTGACAAAACATAAATCAAAAACAGGCCTGCAAACATTTTTGACTGTGGTATTTTTACCTTTATAATATTTTTTGCCATATTTAACCAACATTAAACTGAGCCAACATTTTATGCAGATAACAAATAGCTGAGCATCCGAGAAGAAATGAGATATAGTTATAGACTAAGAAGGTGTCACAAATATTCCTGACATCTTATTAATCACAGTCAGAGATCCCCCAAAATCATCCTCATTCCTCATGCATTACTTCTTCTGCCCTCATTTGTGGGGGTCACGAAGAATTAACACACACACATACAGGTGAGAAATCTTGGTTATTACAAATATATTTGTATCAATCCTAGTTCAGTTTACACCAAGTACGTTCATTATATCAGAATTATATACACTAGCAACACAAAGCATGTTTCCACAGAAGCTTTCTTGAGAGCTTCAGGTTAGACTGTCAGCCAACTAGTTTTGTAGTCATCTATGTCAGCTGAATACATTCTGGATTATTGCCGTAACAAATTTGTGACAAGAAAATCATTTGTACACTTGGTGAGCTCCTGTTTTTAGCGCTTTACCATTTCATGCTGTACCTGTGGCAAGACATAGGCACTTAGGACTTGCGGTAGAGGTAAAATCTCATTAATGGAAGAGGGCCCTTAGGAATTTCTCACTTGAATGGTAGCATTCTGGAATTATTATCCTTCCTATTTTCAAAATGTTATTTTAAAATGTTGAGGCGTTCTATGCTTGCATGCTAATGGCAAAGCTCTAACTGACTTCAATGGGGCCAAGATTTTATCCTGGATATTTTACCGCATGCAACAACAAAATGCACACCATTAACAAGCTTAATTTTCTTCCGCAGCCTATGCAACACAATTGAAGGACATTTAGAATCTATCTGTTAAAGAAGAAGCTGATGATGATGCTTGAAAATCAATAAGGCTAAGGCTCCTAAATGCCTAAGTCACTTTTGAAAATGGGATTTTCAAAAAAGGATTGATTTAAATGGAAGTCAGGCACTTTTGAGATTCATAGTAGGCACCTATCTGTACCTTTAGGCACCTAAATACCTTTTAAAATGTGGCCCTTAGATTCCTAAGTCACTTAAAGTCACTTAGGCAGTTTTACCTTGTGTCCTACATAAAGTCTTAAATAAAGATTAAATATAGACTTAAGACAACTGTAATAATACTGTACATTATATAATAATAAGGTGATGAAATATTTAACATTTAATAACTAAATAAGACAGCTATCTTAGATGCGCAGTAGTCATAGTGCAATAAATATGATTTTAACAATTACCTAAGATTTAACATAGAGTAACCATTTGAAACTAGATCTCATCATTTATATATAAACATGTGCTTACAGTAGGATAAATTAAATACCACTTCATAACTAAGAAAATATTAATGGATGCTTGTTAATGGTGAAATAGATGCTGATATACATTGTTTTTACCTTAAACATTATGGTTTAATAATGAATAATGCTAAATATGACCCTGATCTTAAGAGTTAACTGTGTATGTAAATGTTGAAGAACTCCTGCCTGATAGTTAGGATAGGAAATAACTGTGGTAACTCGGTATGTCTACACTACCCGCCAGATTGGTGGGTAGCGATCGATCCCCGATTGCTCTGCCATCGACTCCTGTACTCCAGCACGGCGAGAGGTGGAAGCGGCAGTCAACCCTGCGCCATGAGGACGCGAGGTAAGTCGACCTAAGATACGTCGACTTCAGCTACGCTATTCTCATAGCTATTCTCGTAGCTGAAGTTGCGTAGCTTAGGTCGATCCCACCCCTAGTGTAGACCAGGGTTAAGATACCATTGTGTGAGAATTGTTGGCCTATGTTGGCTTTTTAATGGCAACCACTGTATGCAGAAATGGCCTGGAGGAGCTCAGACAGCCAAAAGAAAGTAACCGTTTTTTCATGGCAAAGCAAGAAAGAAGTGCCATCAGTACAGTCTGCTCAGGCAACTGCTCCTTCTGATGTTGACACTTTTGATGTCCAAAAAGCTGCTGCTGCTATGTCCTTCTCTGTTGATGTCACTGCAAAGTCTCGGGCAATGGGCTGAAAGTGCTGTGCATTCTCATGCCAAAATGTGGACAATTATTTTAACTCCCCTAAAATATTGAATCACTAGTGCAAGTTGAGATGAGGTCACTGCAGCTCTGACAGTAACAAAAACAACACTAACATATTAGCAAATGGAAAAGCACTACTTGTGCAGCACACCCAGAATGGATAGTAGTATATTAATAGAAAAACTCCCATTCTACAAACAACAAAAAATAACAACAAAAAACCCTGCAGTTTTCAATCACCAACTTTTTGAATATATTATATTACATTTTATCTATAGTGGACCACAAGCTAAATATGAGTCAGTGTGATGCTGTTGCAAAAAAAGCAAACATGATTCTGGGCTGAATTAACAGGTGTGTGGTGAGCAAGACACGAGAAGTCATTCTTCCGCTCTACTCTGCGCTGGTTAGGCCTCAACTGGAGTATTGTGTCCAGTTCTGGGCGCCACATTTCAAGAAAGATGTGGAGAAATTGGAGAGGGTCCAGAGAAGAGCAACAAGAATGATGAAGGGTCTAGAGAACATGACCTATGAAGGAAGGCTGAAGGAATTGGGTTTGTTTAGTTTGGAAAAGAGAAGACTGAGAGGGGACATGATAGCGGTCTTAAGGTATCTAAAAGGGTGTCATAAGGAAGAGGGAGAAAACTTGTTCATCTTAGGATCTGAGGACAGAACAAGAAGCAATGGGCTTAAACTGCAGCAAGGGAGGTTTAGGTTGGACATTAGGAAAAAGTTCCTAACTGTCAGGGTGGTTAAACACTGGAATAAACTGCCCAGGGCGGTTGTGGAATCTCCATCTCTGGAGATATTTAAGAGTAGGTTAGATAAATGTCTATCAGGGATGGTCTAGACAGTAATTGGTCCTGCCATGAGGGCAGGGGGCTGGACTCGATGACCTCTCGAGGTCCCTTCCAGCCCTAGAATCTATGAATCTATGTATCTTTAAAATTGCTTTCACTCCTGTTTGCTATATTACTGGCTTTCTGACTTTTTAAAAATTAATAGTTGTGTGTATTCTTCTCTTTAAGTTAGGCATGACAGTTACATTTGTTTGTATTTCATATTTATCTGTTAGTAGAAATGAGCTGAGGAAGTCGTGTTTTGGTTTTGCAAAACGTTATTACTTGGATTTTGTGTTTTTCAAAACCAGAATCAGGGCTGGTTGTGGTCCATGCTCCATTTTCATCTGAACCACTAAAGTCTGAGGTAGGGAGTTGAGGTGGAAAGTTCTACCTCTAGCTCATCTTTAATTTTTCTCTTTGCAATTTAAGCTCGTGCATGTTTCAGTCTCTCTCTATTCTAGTCTCATTCATTCACAGCCAGATTCTGATACTCTTACTCCAGTTAATATCATGAGCAGTCACACTGACTTCCAATGGACTATTATTCGTGGAGTAAGATACTACGCAACATGAGTAAATCTATTGGAACCTGACCCTTGTTATGTATAAAATCAAACTAGTTTTTAAAAATATTTCTTTTTTTAATATAAAAAGCTTTATAAATATGGTCATTTTCATAAGTCTGGAGGAATAACAAGGGATGGAAAAGGATTGGAAAGGTCTGGCATGGAAAAATATGAGAGAATAAATGTCAAGCCTAAAAATATTTGCCAGCAACAATAGCAACAGTAACTGCAGTAAATCCTTCTGTAGTGTTTCAGGCTTTGGTGACTATAATAACAGTGCCACTATTCTGTGGTTGGATTGCCACCTTGGTTTTGTTTTTTACTTACTGGCTGTTATTCCACTTCCTCTTGTGTTCCTTTTATCTTCATGAAAGATTTAAATGAAGTTTGATTATGTTTTCTAAGTTTAAAAAATAACTGTCTGACTATAATGCCAGGAGACTTTTTTTAAAAAGATCTTATTTTCCCAACTGGGGACTTTGGAGGCAAACTGGCTAGGCTTTGAGTTTGCTTGGAAAGCTTTAAGTGGAAAGAGAATATCTCCAGACTCACACAGCTCTTCCATCTGCTTTTAAATTTCTTTTTTAAAAAAAATCAGCTATCTTATCATATTAACTGAACTCAATGAACAGCTCACAAAAATCTTGTTAAAAGGTTTAATGACCAAATGTATTCTTTAATCGGGAATCATATGTGGTGGTTCTGGTAAAATACCATTTTTTCCCCTAGCACCTTAAACAAAGAAATTATGCAGCTGATTTTACATAAAGCACAACAGCTAGTTCAAAGATTGTTGTAATTTGCTTTTCATTACATTGGTCAGTAAATGTCAATGTTGGACTTAACATATTTTTCCAGGAGAGAGAATTTCTCATTGTAGTTCTTTGTCAGTGCTGGATTTTATTCAGTCGAGAACAAAATAGACCAAACATTCTTCCAGCTGTTGTATCACAAGGCAACTTTTTCTTGACAAGACTGATTGTTTTTCTTAACCAGTTTGCATTTGAAACACCTACAGAGGAATGAAAGCGCCAACCGCAGCTATAAATTTAATTACTGCAGTTGACAAAAAGGATAGTGCTGGATTTGAGTCAAATTCCTAAAAAGTATGAAACATCAATGAAAGTGTCCGGAAAAAAAACCCAACTTCGCTATTTTAGTTTTTGAAAAATTCTAGCTAAAGCCCCGAACAGATACTTTGAATATGTAATTGAACTTAATGCCCCAAATAAAAAAGAAAGGCAGAAAGGCACTGGGGCTGTTACATCAAAGCCCACATTCAAAATCTATGCCTTGAAACTGATAAGCTCCTTCCAAAAAAGAACTATCAGCAAAATCTTCATATTTCAGTGTCACTTGAGTAAACCTGGCATGATAAAAGCAAATATGTGAAGAAAGAAAAGGCAAAGTAGGGTCAGGCTCCAGCTCCCAGCAATACTGTACCACGTGGTACAGTATTGGGGGGAGGGATAGCTCAGTGGTTTGAGCATTGGCCTGCTAAACCCAGGGTTGTGATTTCAATCCTTGAGGGGGCCTCTTAGGGATCTGGGGCAAAAATCTGTCAGGGGACAGTACTTGGTCCTGCTAGTGAAGGCAGGGGACTGGACTTGATGACCTTTCAAGGTCCTTTCACTTCTAGGAGACTGGCATATCTCCATTTATAAAAAATGTAAAGTCTTAAGTAATGAACTTCATTAAAAAGTAAATTAAATATTTCTCAGGCAGCTGTAAATGAGATTTTTTCCTATAGACTCCGACTGAAATATTGGTATATGTATCAGAGTAAATAAGCAACAGTTACATTGATGAAAATGCTGTTCAGATAGATGTTTGTGTTCTGTTTCAAAAGCACAAATGGTTCACATACACTCTCTTTTCTTCTGGCAGAGGATTTACATTGGTTTTGGGGGTTTACAAAAGAATTGATTTTAATGATGATTCAGAAAGGGAGTCTGATATCCTGATAATGACTAAAATGTATTTCCCTGAAAAGCAGTAACATTATTAGAAACATTTTAGAACAGATAATATATTAGATATGCATTCTCTATACACCACATCTTGCAAGATCCTGAATGCTTTCAAGAGGTGCTGAGTGCTTTCCCATGGACGTTAAGGCTTCATTGAAGTCAATAGCAAAACTCCCATTGATTTAGATGGAAGCAGAATTCCATGTGTGCATGCGCGTATGTGTAGATGCCCATGTGACTTTATCTTATTTAAGTTCACCAATCAGTTTCTCTGTATGTTACTTGAATTCCACAACTTTGAGTGAAACTTGTAAGGACTTTTAAAAACAAGTCTACAAAATTAGCTGAATAAGTAAATATTGTATACTGTGAAAATGTTTTAACTGTCTTGCAGCGGAGAGTACTGCATTTACTATTTTGTTGGTTCTGTGAAAAGTTAGCACAATATTTCATCATAGTAATGACGTGCCAGTTCCATGTCTATGTCTGCACTGGTATGCATACTTGGTTACTGGACTGTGTACATGCTTGCACATATTCCCTATACCCGCCCTAATTAGCCACATACATTGTACTGACATGGGTATAATATTGTGTACATGCATATACCTACATCCCCACCGGCACTGTTGTTATGCCAGAACACTCGAGTCAGGGAAGTCATACAAGTGCAGAAGTGGGTTGCTATTGCCCTATGGTAGCTGGTCACTGCAGACGAGGTTTGTTACTAATCACTGTGGGGTTGGAAATGCCACTGATGGAGTTTTGGTTGTACAGGTTTGCCAGACAATGAATATTGTGATCTACCCAGGGATAATTGCCATAAGAAAAGTTCCAGAAATAATGGCTGGATTTGAGAGGCTGGGATTTCCTAAGTGTGTAGGGGCCATCAGTCGCAGTCATACCCAAATACTTTGCCCACTGAAAGGGGCAAGTGAGTATGTGAGCCCAAAACATTATTATTCACTTATTCCTGCAATTCTTAGCGGGCCATAGAGGCAGATTTATGAATACAAACATGGGAAACAGTGGAAAGGTGGGTCAGACAGAAACATGTTTGAAATATGATGGCACTGGACAGTTACACCACTCCAATTCACATGCAATGAACTGCGGGGCCCAACGCCGAACCTGAAAACATCTTACTTAGAAAGGAGGATCCACACAAGTCGAGGAAACTATAATATTTATTAAAAGTACTATATGGAACAAGTAAGTAAAATATTTTAAAAAATAAATGTAAACAAACATAATGGGACTGAATCTATGAACAATGGCCAAATGTTAATATCTGAACATGTCTCCTTGCCTTCCACCTGACAATGGGGGAAAATTATTCTTGGGGACAAATGGGGATGTCTCCTTTGCTGGATTATGGGGAAGGCACTTGGTGGGATTCAGGAACTCCTGTAGATATACTGTTCCTCTCTTAAACACTCAAGGAGATCTCCCTGCGAGGGGTTTCAGGTGCTGGTGGAGGTTGTGGTCCTGGGAGTCCTGCAGGCTTTTCCTGGTCATTCCTATGGAGTTGGGCTCTCTGCTTCATTCTCACCCGCTGCGGTGGGAATTCGGTGGCAGGTCCGCCGCTCTTCCCTTGCCACCGCAGACTAGGACTGCCTGCGTTGGGGGGCGGGGCCGCGGCAACTGCTTGGGGCAGCAAAATTGTGAGAGACGCTCCTGTTTGCATGTCATTTAATATGGTCTTCAATAGAGCTGGTTGGGAATTTTCTGTCGTAATGATTTTTCAATGGACAATGAAGTTTCTGTATAACTGGAATGTTCGATGGCAAAATTTCAGTTTTGCTGATTCTTTTATTTTTCCATCCTTAAAATTGAAGCGAAATGTTTCATTCTGGGTCAGTTCTGTATTAAACAGCATCAACCTAAAGTGCTGCAGTGCCACATGGCAGCTGAAGTTTGAGTGCTTCATGCCCCTCTCTTTCCTAGTGGTCGGGCTTCCCAGGATGGTCTCCCCTATTACTAAGCTGTGTGGTGCATCCCGGGAGTCACATGACTGTGTTCATAATTCTACATAATGGAACCTACCAGTCATACATACTCCCCTCGCTTTCCACCATCCTGAAGCTTCTGGGATGCAGATGGATTGAAAATGGCCAGAGGAGCACATGGTAGTTAGGCTGACAGGCCTGGGAATCCTGTCCATCAATCCTGAACCCAGAGATAGCTTTGATCCATATTTGCAAGTAATAAAATATCAAGAACAAATGGATATGAACTAGTCATCTATAAGTTTAGGCTAGAAATTAGATGAAGGTTTCTATCTTCAGAGGAGTGACGTTCTGGAAGATCCTTCCAAGGGGAGTAGTAGGGGTAAAAAACCTAATTTGTTTCAAGACTGAGCTTGGTAAGTCTATGGATGGGATGGGATGATAAGAGTGCCTATCTGCAACTGCTTTTAGCAAATATCTCCCATGACTTGAGATAGGACATTGGATGAGAAGGCCTATGAGTTATTACAGAGAATTTTTTCCCCAGCTGTCTAGTTCAGGGTCTAATTGATCACCATATTTGGTGTCAGGAAGGAATTTTTCCCCAGGTTAGATTGGCAGAGACCCGAGTTTTTCTCACTCTCTTCCGCAGCATAGGGCACAGGTCATTTGCTTATTTGAACTAGAGTAAATGGTGGATTCTCTGTAACTTGAAGTTCTTAAATCAAGATTTTGAGAACTTCAGTAACCTAGCCAGAATTATGGGCCTGTTACAGGAAAGGGTGAGTGAGGTTCTGTGGCCTACAGTGTGCAGGAGGTCAGACTAGATGATCATGATGGTCCCTTCTGGCCTCAAAATCTATGAGTCTAACCTGAACACAGGACAGTATTCCTCCTAGCACAATGCCCATGGTCATTCATCCCTGGATATTTTATATACATTACATGCGCTTGTGTATTTATCCTTGTAATTAATACAATGTATAGGTTTATTTCTTCATAGTTCATTGACAGTTACCATGCAAATATGCTGACTTATTTTCAATTATTTGTGTAGTGAAATAATGTGCTTTAAAGAAGATAAAAGGAGGGATCACATAACATTTTGAATAATCACATAATTAGCATCAAGTGAGCCTCAGCACTGCTGTGCCACCAAAACATGTGAGAGCTGTAGCTCATGTGTATAATAGAAGAAAATCATATTGGACAGGCTCTGATTCCCTAGCAAAACAGACACTGTGAGACAGCCCAAGAGAGACCATGCTAATAGCCATTCTGTGAATAATATTCCAAAAGCTACACTCCTATAAGAGATCTGATTATAGAAAAATAGAGCCAAGAATGCTGTTTTATCCCACACATAGCTGATGCGCGATAACTCCACTGTGATCAAATCATTACCATTAACTTGCATGAAGTGCATTTCTCCCACACACTGTTCCACTGTTAACTAGGGCAAAAGGCAGTGACTGAGCTGTCTATTAAAATGTTAGTGTCAGATCTCTGTTTGGTAGCAGAAGCAGAAGAATCACAAAATATCATGTCAAGAATTACTAATTAACCGTGCATGTGAAGAACTTAACTGAATGGTCCTAGGTAAATTAAGGAAGAGTGGCAGAGATATTTGATCAACAAAATATAGATCAGATATAGTAAGCATGGAAAAATACATTTCATTACTAGTAATATTGCTATGTCACTGCTACCAGGAAACATTTTAGCTCATAGTTAAATGGATATTAAAACCTAATTTATTTATTCATTTGGTAAATGAAGGAAAATTGCAAAAGACCTGATGTTCACCACTAACTGATTAATTATAAAAAATGATTTTTATGTAGTACTATTCTTCATGAAAGAGCTTGGACTACTAAGGACAAATATCTTGAATTTGATACTCAGGAATAAATTCCATTGAATAGCCCATATAGATCGTATATTACATGATTTGGTTCTATATACATACAGTAGTTTCTGTGGTGAAGAATGACAGTCAACTAGTACATAACACATTGAACAAAAAAGAGAGACAGACAGAGACAGACAGGCTGGCAGACTTTAGTTAAGAAGATCATAGCAAAACCCTACTCTTAAAAAAGTGCTGTGATTTAACCTCCTCTCCAAACAGACTGGTCCTCAGTTTTCAAATAGTTGCTTGGTTATCAATTTACCTATTTTAACCTTCATTCACAGTGTCAAGAAAAAAGCTACATTAACTGTGTTGTGAGGGGCTTTTGTCTTCCAAATGCATTCAGAAACCAAGAACTCCTTAACGTTTAAGGTGAAAAAACTTTATTTAACAAGCAACTTGAAAAAATTAGCAGGAGTCTCATTCAGGGTGAGCCTATAAGCAATTTCCACACATCAGTATTATTGTGGAGTGGTCAGTGTATAGAAATTCATTGCATTCTCCACATTGCGTGTGGCTCTTCTGGCCAGCTGACTTGGTCAAATATGGCAGCATTCACTGCTGAGTTTTCTAGGTACTCCCATGGTGGCTGGTTTTTGATGGTAGCCAAGTGACGAGAATGCTGCTTTGATGGGCATGGTGAGATAATCGGTATCAAGGATTTGTCTCTTTATATGTGCATCTACGAGTAATTCTTTTAGATTGATGAGGAACAAGTGCCTTCTTTGGTTGACTGTGGTGCGACGCAGGACTGTTGCTGACCCAAATGGTGCAACTTGCAATGCCAGCAACATCAAGCATATGGAAGAAAAGAACCGCCTATTTATCTTATGCCTGCAGGAATACATTCTTGCAAGATGTTCCACATTATTGACACCACTTTTAGTGTTGTTGTAGTGGAGAATTATGGGGGTTTCTTTTTGTATCCTTATACAACCTTGTCATGATGCATTGTCGATAGTATTATTAACAACTTGCCCTTCTTTGGAACATAGGAAACCAGGGTGAGTAGCCCAGGAAACCAAACCCTTATGACAAATTTCTCTGCTGCGATGTGGATGCATCTTATTGGGTATATCTGACTTGTTTCGTTGGAATATTCCAACCGAGTAAACTTTTCATTGAATAGATCTTCAGCAAGCTGAATATTGGTGAATAAGTTAACCCCAACTATATATCTCCCAGTCTTATACCTCACTGTCTGAAGATGAGCTTGAGGAATAGTCAATGGAAACATGGTTTTCCTTCTCAGAGCAACTCTTGACTCAATCTGGCAGAAAGTCACTATCATCCAATATGTCACCATCACATGATTCACTTTGAGTTGCAAATCATTTTAATAAGGTCAGAAGCAGAATATCATACCCGTTTGTTTGTAAAAGGCTCCTATAATTAACATGAACTGTTGGATAGTTCTGCTATATTTTAAAGAGACAAACAGTCAACTTGCAGTCTAGTCAGTTTTTAGCACTGAGTCAAAAGCAGTTTCAACTAATGTGACTATTTTTGAGTCCCTGTGCCAATTTCTGTGGATTTGCAATCATATTTACCTATTTTTTCAACGTTTCTGTCTTCCCAGATGCTGTGTGAAAGACTCTCACAAACAACAAGGGAAATTACAATACAGTGGGAACTGACTACATACAAAGCGTTATTAAATGCACTGAGTAAACAAACTGAAAAAGAGAGAAAACTATTGCTTGTAATCGCAGGAGGCAACATTTTAAAGACAGAAATGTGATATTTAAGTTGATTATAGTCTTGCATAAATGTATAAAATGGTTGAGATCTGCAATATTTCTGCCAATGACCATATTGTCATGCCCCGTCGAGCTCCCAGTGAAATCAATGGAAAGATTCTCCATTAACTTCAGTGGATTGAGCTCTAAGCCCTGGTCTACACTACGAGTTTAGGTCGAATTTATTAGCGTTATTTTGATTGATCCGTGCACCCGTCCACACGACGAAGCCCTTAACATCGACTTCTAGGGCTCTTAAAATCTATCTCGCCACTCCACCCCCAACGAGGGGATTAGCGCTTAAAGCGATATTGCCGAATCGATGTAGGCTTAGTGAGGACGCAATTCGACGGTATTGGCCTCCTGGATCTATCCCACAGTGCAACATTTGACTGCTCTGGACAGCAGTCTGAGCTCCAATGCTCCGCCCAGGTAGACAGGAAAAGCCCCGCGAACTTTTGAATTTCATTTCCTGTTTGGCCAGCGTGGTGAGCTGCAGGTGAGCGCAGATCTCATCAGCAGAGGTGACCATGATGGAGTCCCAGAACCAAAGACGAGCTCCAGCATGGACCGAGCGTGAGGTACGCGATCTGATTGCTGTATGGGGAGACGAAACCGTGCTAGCAGAGCTACGGTCCAAAAGAAGAAACGCCAATACATATGCCAAAGTCTCCAAGGGCATGCAGGACAGAGGCTACAACAGGGACGCGCAACAGTGCCGCGTGAAAATTAAGGAGCTCAGGCAAGCCTACCAAAAAGCCAGAGATGCAAACAGCCGATCTGGGTCAGAGCCCCAGACATGCCGCTTCTATGATGAGCTGCATCCCATTCTAGGAGGTGCAGCCAGCACTGACCCACCCATGTGGTATGACTCTGTATGTGGATCATCAGAAACCACAGAGGAGCATGATGATGATAATGATGCTGAAAATAGCGCCCAGACACAGCAAGGAAGCGGAGAAGCCCCTTTCCCCGACAGCCAGGAACTCTTTGTCACCCTGGAGCCAGCACCCTATGAACCCACCCAAGGCGTGCTCAATGCAGGAGAAGGGACCTCTGGTGAGTGTACCTCTGTTAATTAATACATGTTTTATAAGCAAGCGTGTTTAATGATTAATTCGCGGCCAGTAAAGCTACAGCTACTGGAAAAGTCTGTTAACATGTTCGGGGATGGAGCAGAAATCCTCCGGGGACATCTCCAGAAAGATCTCCTGGATGTACTCCCAAAGCCTGTGCAAAAGGTTTCTGGGGAGGGCAGCCTTATCCTGTGCTCCGTGGTAACACACTCTACCACGCCAGGCCAGTAGCACGTAGTCTGGAATCATTGCTTTGCAAAGCATGGCGGCGTATGGTCCCGGTGTTTGCTGGCATTCAAGCAACATCCGTTCTTTATCTGTCTGTGTTATCCTCAGAAGAGTGATATCATTCATGGTCACCTGGTTGAAATAGGGGAATTTTATTAAGGGGGTATTCAGAGGGGTCCGTCCCTGCTGGGCTGTTTGCCTGTGGCTGAACGGAAATCTTCCCTGCTGTGACCCACGCGGTGGGGGGAGGGGGAACAGCGAACATCTCGGATGTGTGTCTGTGTGTGTGTGTGTGGGGGGTGTCGATTAGGTTCGTGCTGCACGTTAACCCGAAAACCGCCGCCCCTCCCTTTTCAATTGCCAACCAGTTTTAAATTGCCAGCCCAAAGGCTGTTTGTTATGGGAAATGAGGGGGTTGCTGTTTGAAAACATTCCCACATGTTATGAAGGTTAAAGAAGCCTATAGACTATGGCTTACCATGGCTGCGTGCAAGCCGAATTCTGTTGCCCGCCGGACCTGCTTGTGTGATCTCTCACACCAAACCGGCAGACCCTCAATATAACAGGCAAAGTGCAACCTTGGACCAAATGCACATGTGATATGTAATGTTTGGAGCATTGTTCTCTAATATGTGTCTTTTAAACTACTCCTCTCCCGTTTGTTTCCTCCCGCAGCTGCAAATGTTTCAAAGCCACCCCCTTCATCACCGTCCCAGAGGCTAGCGAAGATTAGAAGTAAAAAAAAAAGGAATTGAGACGATATGTTCTCAGAACTCATGGAATCCTCCCACACTGAAGCTGCCCAGCAGAATGCATGGAGGCAGACACTGTTGGAGTCCAGGAAGGCAGAATTTGATCGCGCGGACAGGTGGCGTGCTGAAGACAATGACTGGCGGGATGAAGAGAGACAGCGGCGGGATGAAGAGAGTAGGTGGCGTCAGCGTGCAGAGAGAAGGCAGGATGCAATTCTGAGGCTACTGGAGGATCAAACGGAAATCCTCCGGCTTATGGCTGAGGAAAGGCGTAGGGTTCAGGAAAGGCTGCCTGAGCCCAGACCGCCGCTACAGCCCCTGTGTAACCAACAGCCCTCCTTCCCGAGTCCCATAACCTCATCCCCGAGACGCCCAAGAACGCGTTTGGGCGGCCTCCGTGCACCCAACCACTCAAGCCAAGAGAACAGTCCAAGCAAGAAAGGGCTGGCATTCGATAAGTTTTAAAGTGCTGTGTGTCCTTGTCCTTCCCTCATCCCCTCCTCCACCACCCATCCTGGTGCTTCCCTTCCTCCACCAGCTATCCCGGGAGACTGTGGCAGTTAGCCCCATAGTTCCCCCTCTTTGTTTTACGAATTAATAAAGAATGCATGATTTTTAAGCAACAATGACTTTATTCCTCTGCGAGCGGTGATCGAGGGGGGGAGGGCAGGGCGGTTTGGGTAAAGGGAAGTAGAGTGAATGAAGGGGCGGGGCTTTTCATTACTGGGGAAAAACAGAACTTTCACACAGCATCCTGGCCATTCATGAAACTGGTTTTCAAAGCTTCCCTGATGCGCAACGCACCCTGCTGTACTCTTGTAATAGCCCTGGTGTCTGGCTGCGCATAACCAGTGGCCAGGCAATTTGCCTCAACCTCCCACCCTGCCATAAACGTCTCCCCCTTACTCTCACAGATATTGTGGAGCGCACAGCAAGCAGTAATAATAATGGGAATATTGTTTTCGCTGAGATCTAACCTAGTCAATAAACTTCGCCAGCGAGCTTTTAAACGCCCAAATGCACATTCCACCACCATTCTGCACTTGCTCAGCCTATAGTTGAAAAGGTCCTGACTACTGTCCAGGCTACCTGTGTATGGCTTCATGAGCCATGGCATTAAGGGGTAGGCTGGGTCCCCAAGGATAACTATAGGCATCTCAACATCCCCAACGGTTATTTTCTGGTCTGGGAAGAAAGTCCCTTGCTGCAGCAGCCGAAACAGACCAGAGTTCCTGAAGATGCGAGCGTCATGTACCTTTCCCGGCCATCCCACGTTGATGTTGGTGAAACGTCCCTTGTGATCCACCAGTGCTTGCAGCACTATTGGAAAGTAACCCTTTCGGTTTATGTACTCGCTGGCTTGGTGGTCTGGTGCCAAGATAGGGATATGGGTTCCGTCTATCGCCCCACCACAGTTCGGGAACCCCATTGCTGCAAAGCCATCCAGTATGAGCTGCACATTTCCCAGACTCACAACCCTTGGTACCAGCAGCTTGGTGATCGCCCTGGCTACTTCCATCACAACAGCCCCCACTGTAGATTTTCCCACTCCGAATTGATTCGCGACTGACCGGTAGCTGTCTGGCATTGCAAGCTTCCACAGGGCTATCGCCAGTCGCTTCTGTACTGTGAGGGCTGCTCTCATCTTGGTGTTCTTGCGCTTCAGGGCAGGGGAAAGTAACTCACAAAGTTCCATGAAAGTGCCCTTACGCATGCGAAAGTTTTGCAGCCACTGGGATTCATCCCAGACCTGCAGCACTATGTGGTCCCACCAGTCTGTGCTTGTTTCCTGGGCCCAGAATCGGCGTTCCACTGTATCAACAAGCCCCATTAACACCATGATGTCCACCTTGCGGGGGGGCCTTTTTTGAGAGAGGTCTGTGTCCATGTCCTCATCACTGTCCTCAGGGCGCTGCTGTCGCCTCCTCACCTGCTGTAGCTCTAGCAGCTCCTGGTTCTCATTCTCCATATACTCCTGGACAATGCGCGTGGTGTTCATAACGGCGAGAACAGCTGCGGTGATCTGATCGTGCTCCATGCTTTCCCTGGTATGCTGTTTGCAGGACAGCAGAGTGGCAGCAGAAGCGGCGGGTGGATAACAATGGAGTCAGCAATATGGCGCCCATATGAAAAAAGGCGCGAAAGGATTTTTTGCTCCCCCCTCAGTTGCTTTCATGGAGGGAGGGGGGAGCAAGGGTTAGGCTCATTTCCTTCTAGCAGCAGATGGTACAATATGCGGTGAGCAAGGGTTAGGCGCCTTCCCTTCTAGCAGCAGATGGTACAATATGCTTGATATCCATCATCATCTCCTGGCCCCCTCAAGGATTGAACTCGCAACCCTGGGTTTAGCGGGCCAACGCTCAGACCGCTGAGCTATCCCTCCGCCCGTGTTCCAGGCAGTACTGAATCTCCCTTAAACAAAATGTAAAAAAGAGAATGACCAGAGTCACTCTGGTCACTCCCATTTATGTCCAAGTGCCCCCAGCCAGCCACACCATAGGCTGCTGGCCAGGAGCACACGAATTTCAATCATATTGTACGATCTGCAGCTAGAAGGCAAGGAGCTTCTGCTGTATGGTCCCGTGACCACAACCATTTATGGCATATTGCACCATCTGCAGCTAGAAGGCAAGGAGCTTCTGCTGTGTAGTCCTGCGACTACCAGCCTCAGGCGGAATGGCCCCCTCAAGGATTGAACTCACAAGCCTGGGTTTAGCGGGCCAACGCTCAGAACGCTGAGCTATCCCTCTGCCCGTATTATAGCGTGACTGAATCCCCACTAGACCTAATGTCCAGGCGTACGCTGGAGATGTACGGTAATTGTGAGCTGAGCAGGCTTCCGTAGCAAACACGGAAACCCCGGAAAAAAGGCGCGAAAAATATTGCTTTCACGGAGGGAGGGAGGGACGTTTGATGGCTTGACGACATGTACCCAGAACCACCAGCGACAATGTTTTCTGCCCCATCAGGCTTTGGGATCGCAACCCAGAATTCCAATGGGCGGCGGAGACTGCGGGAACTGTGGGATAGCTACCCGCAATGCAATGCTCCGAAAGTCGATGCTAGCCCCGCTACTGTGGACACAGTCAATCGATCTCATGGTCTTAATGCTCTTTAGTGAGGACACACACAATCGATTCCATAAATTCGGGTTTTAAAATATCGACTTCTATAAATTCGACCTAATTCTGTAGTATAGGCGTACCCTAAGTGTCTACTTGATTCAGCACTGTCATCACACCATCCCATTTTCACCTGCCAACGTGGTGCACACCTGGCTTGTAGCATGCATTGCATTATTAGGCGTCGCATTTAAAGATTTTCCAGCAGGTAAGTATTTATGCTTAAAATGACATGATCTGTCTTTCACATTTGTAGACATTCATCCCGCATTGTCCTTCGACAACTGTTTATTAATTGAATTTTTTGTTTAAAAAAAATCAGCTAGTAGCATTAGTGACTATCACCAAGGCCATCGCTTTTCCCTGGCTCCAGAGTATGTGCTGCCACACCCGGTCTCAGTCAAGGGGGTTTATTTTCATAACAGAGATTAACAAACAAACAAGAATACAGTCTTAACTCAGTCAGGACACCAGGCTTCAGGGCCACCCCTCACAGGAGTCTCTGGCACTCCAGTTCCTGGCAGTTTCCCAGCCTCAGTCAGCTCTGCTCACTTGCTAGAGCAGTGGCCACAGGGCTGCTTCCCTGGCCCCTTGCTCTAGGGACCCACCACAGGAGCTAGCTCCACTCCACTGTGGATTTCCCTCTCCAGGGCTCAGCCTGTCTCAGGTCTTCCCTCTTCAGCTACCCACTAGTAGCCCTATACAGGCCCGGGTGTAGCCCAGACCTCTTTAATTCGGTGGATTGGGTTCAGTCTATCCACAGAGACCAGCTACTTTGAGACAGTGACAATTATAGCAACAATTTCTATAATGCTATAAAAGAGGAAATTGTAAGGCAAGCCTATGCTATGGCGTTGCTAATAGGGAGAGACGGGCTTGCTATAAGGCATGATAGTGAGCATTGTGGTAAGAATGCGGTGCTATATATGGATTAAGAATCCTTCTCTTAGGTAGAATAAAGAATAAATGGACACAAATTGGACATCAGGAATGGTAACATACAAAAGCCAGTAGGAGAACACTTAAGTCTTCCTGGACACTCTATAACAGATTTAAAAGTAGCCATACTTGAACAAAAAACCTTCAGAAACAGACTTCAAAGAGAAACTGCAGAACTAAAATCCATTTGCGAATTTAACACCATTAATTTGGGCTTGAATAGGGACTGGGAGTGGCTGGCTCACTACAAAAGCAACTTTCCTTCTCCTGGAATTGACACCTTCTCGTTAATTATTGGGAGTGGACTACATCCACCCTGTTCAAATTGGCCCTGTCAACACTGGTTCTCCACTTGTGAGGCAACTCCCTTCTCTTCATGTGTCAGTATAATAATGCCTGCATCTGTAATTTTCACTCCATGCATCTGAAGAAGTGGGTTTTTTACCCACAAAAGCTTATGCTCAAATAAATCTGTTAGTCTTTAAGGTGCCACCAGACTCCTTGTTCTCTTAGGTTAGCAATCCTATGCTCTCTCTCCGACTCCTGTCCAGCCCCTCACCAAAGCCAATAACCTCTGTGTCGCCTTATATGGGTCTGGCACAAAGACCTTGAATTCAATGAGGCCAACATTTCTGGATAGCCAATCTGCCCACAATTCTGCAGATACACTGTGTACCCCCTGCACCAGGCTGCATTTTATCCACTATGTATACCATTTGTTTTGGCTTCATTCTGTAAAGAGTTAAAAATGTCTAGTAATAGAGGATTAGTAATCCAACAATTGTGGCATTTACTTTAAAACACAATAAAAGATGCTGACATGCTGTGTAAGCATTGTTCCTGGCTCTAGTTATTCCAATTATTTTTTATGTTTTCTCCTTAAATGAGAAACATATCAGGCAGTAACTCAAACACTGAGATGCCTATTTATGCTTTAGAACAAACAGTTTAAACGGTATTATATACAGATGTCTAAATATTTTGAAAGTGTCTGTTTATGGAGGCAAAATGAAACTACCTGTTTTCATTTGAAGAATTTTATTTGAAATTTGCATGTAAAACTGAAATTGCTTGTTAGCTGATACACTATGGCAAACAAGGCTTATTTACAGAGTATATGAAGTGCCTGGTTTTCTGTTTGAATCTGGGAAAGCAATACATTTGAATTTTCATTAGACTGCTCCATTTTTACAAAAATGATTCATTGTATAAAAACAGTAGTAAGTGGCTTACTCTCTGTCTCTGTCAACAGACAACTGGCAGATTGCTGGCTGCATAATATTTCTGTTAGACTCCTTGTGTATGGAAATCTGACTGCTTTGCAAGCAATTTAATCAACAGTGTAAATAACCTGTGTAAAACAACCAACAGTGTAAATGCCTTTAAATAATCAAGCCCCTTTAATGGATATAATATAGGCTTTTGTACCTACCATAGACCTTGATGTTTATAACCATGGTCTGCACTCACCTATTATATCACTTTGCACTTTACGGTAATCAATGAATGTAGAAGCCTGATTTTCAAACCTTCATTTTTGTGGGTGCAATTTTTGCTCACAGTGAACTGTGCCCACAATTTTTCACCCTCAGTGAACTGCCAGAAAAAAGATGAATGTATTACAGGCATAGAAAAAGGTAAAACAATTGACCTTTACCTGGCTTTTATTATTTTGATCTTTACCAATGAGGTCAGATATAAAATGAATGCATCCTACATTTTGCACAAGTTTTTCCTCTTCTTAATCCTGAAATTTGAATAGTATTTAACATTTTCCCCTCTTTCTGAGGATGTTCTAAAAATTGGGTCTTTGTTAATTTCTGCATTGTCATTACCATCATCTTTGCTTTAGTCAAGCGAGGGGTAATTACAACAACTGAACGTGACATAAGGAAAAATAACTTTCATCATAGAAAGAAACAGGAAAAACTACAAGGTATCATGCGAGATACTTGAAACTATGTTTTGTGAAGCTCTGATTTTTACGAAATCTGAGAAATCACTCTGTCTTTCTTGAGCACATTGGCAATAGAAGTTGTTTTGTTCCATATCAGTACCACTCCAGATAACACTGCCAGAGGCTGGTAAACCCCGCAGGATTGGAGTGAAATAAGAAGGGTGAAAGTAAGAGGTGAAAGTAAGCCGGTATGGTAAGGTACGGCATACCGGCAAGAGCCGGCACACAGCCAACTGTACCGGCAGGGGGCAGCTTCCCCAGGTGGGCAATTTAAAAGGGCCCTGGGCTCCTGGCAGCAGCCGGAGCCCCGGACCCTTCAAATCACCGCCAGAGCCCCAGGCCTCCCAGTTGCCGCCGCAGCTACCATGGGCCTCAGGCAGTGATTTAATAGTCCCAGGGCTCCCGGCCGCCACTACCGCAGCCGGAGCCCTGGGACCTTTAAATCACCGCCAGAGCCCCGGGGCTCCCAGCCGCCGCTGCAGCTACAGCTACTAAGGGGCTCTGGTGGTGATTTAAAGGTCCTGGGGCTCCTAGCTGCTGCTACCACAGCCAGAGCCCGGGCCCTTTAAATCGCCACCAGAGCCCCGGGGTAGTGGCAGCGATTTAAAGGGCTTGGGGATTAAAAGGCCTCACCCCTTCTGCCTGAGGCCCTGCCCCTTTCATCCAAGGGATCCTCCCCCCGACCCCCCGCCTGCCTGCTCAGGACCCCGGCCCTGCGTACTAGTAAGTCCCTTAAGTTACTTTCATCCCTGGGTAAAATGGAAACAGTTTGCCCTAATACAGCATCTTTTATCCAAGGATCCAAAATACTGTACAAATATTAAGATACTTCATTGGATTTTTTATTCAGGAGATAGCTGGAAATAGGTTGTTTTGTTTTTTTAAGTGGGGTAGGGGATTCCTAAAATTTTACAGCTTTAAATCAAGATGATTTCATGTAAAGAAGAATAAACATCAGTCACAAGCTACCAGGAATGAGGAATATAGTCAGGGATTTAAAACAATTTAAGAGATACCTAGATTTGTCACCAGAGAAGGAGAGGACTAAGTCCTATCATGAAAAACCAGAAGATGGAAATGAGCTCAACCACAAAAGGGCATGGCTTTGAATGTTTTCTGTTGTGTTAAATTTGCTGAAATTAATTTCATCCTAGGTTACCAATTCTATTTATTGGGTTTTTACCAAAAACATTGCCACAGGGCAGGGAGTCCAATGCAAACACCTAAAGCAATAGTCACATATGTCTGAAGGGTGGTCTGCTATGAACGTTACATTTTTTTGCACTTCTATGATGTCCTCTTTCATAGTAAAGGCCTAAAATGGTTATTTTAATCTCTGTTTCATTTAGACTACTCATGATAACTAATTCTTATCAGTATTATTGATGGTTGCTCTCAGAAGGATTCTCTCACTTTGTCAGATGAAATCTAACATCTCATTAGCCTATTTACATCATGTCATCCTCACCCACTCACAGCTAAAGAGAGCCTTTCTTTATTACACCCAGTCTGACTTTGGACTCATAGGCCTTGTCTACATTATGTATCGCTACCATCAACATTTCCCACTGTGCAGCTCCATCAGTGGGTGCAAACATGTAGGCAAAGCACTAGGATTTAACATGCGCAGCACTAGACAAAACAGTAGCTAATGAGCGTGAGGACATCTGTAGCCTTATCTTTGCTCAATTTCCCCTCCATTGCTACTACCAGTGGAGTTGCATCAATGGCAGCCCCTGAGGGAAATTTCCAGGGGGAAAGGCTAATAGAGACATAGAGATAGATTGCAACACCATTACTCACATTGAATAGTACCTTGTACCTCAAGTAAACCCACTGAAGTCAATGGGCTACTTGTAAAGAAAGGTTCTACTCAATGGATGTAAAGGTGTCATAGTCTGGCTCATAACAAACAGATGGAAATAAAATGCAAACTGTGTCTTTGTAGTGGGGTTTAAACAAGACAGACACCATTACAGTAATAACCACCTCATTTGGGAACCTCTTTGACTTCCTTCCCTATTTCCCAGCTGAACTTTAAATAGCAAAGTTAAAATTATCCATTTGGGGCTGCTATGTATCAAGATGTTGTGTGGTTTTTTCATTTTGTTCTAAATTATTTCTCTTAAATACACATTTCTGTATAATTATTTCCGGCGCATTGCTTGAAAAGCGTTTCTATTAGAAATCTAAGCATTCAGTTTGGAGGCTGAACTGTTGCATTTAATATGCACTAAGTATCACTGTTGCCACTTCCCAAAAGTTACAGCTTCACGCTAAGCACAGGAAAAAATAGAGAAGCAAGAAGCTTGTTTACATTTGTCCATTTGACTCTATTTGAAAATGGCACCAAAGCGGCCCCCTTTTCCTGGCGATGTGGCCTGATTTACGTGGCCTCCCAACATCAAAAAGAAGCTGTTTCTGAGAAATATGGTAGTTAAACAAATTGTTAATTTTCTGTTATGCTTTAAGGTAACTGTGTCTCCCTTTGACATTTCTATTAGAAGCCCTAATTAAAGGGAAATTCCTGTGTATCCTACTGAGATTTCTACAGGGTTCAGAAATAAGGAGCTCATTGTGATGTTTGAAAAATTACATGTTTGTTTGAAGATTGAAGAAAAAACGTTTCGGGTGGAGTTTGGAAATCTAGAGTAAAATGTATGTGCATTTTAAAGAAAACAGTATATTTTACTGTGTGGAACTTCTGAGATTGGAGTGTGCTGATGGCATTAATACTAGTCTCAGATAGCTAAAGAGGGATAAAAAAAATCAGCCCTCATAACAGTATCCCAACATGGTGTATGGATTTTACATTCTTATTAGAGGAAAAAGGAAGAATGGAGGAGAAGGTAGAGAAGGAGAACTGTGGACCGCTTGGAGAGGATGAAGTAAATCTGACTCTTTCTTGCTTGGAAAATTTTCAGATAAAGAATGTGATTTACCCTTATTCTACCACAAGGTTTCAGTTCTCCCCTACCGTACGCCTACCCCTGTATAAATATTTTCAGTGAATAAACAACTTATGCAGTAAGCTATTGCTGTTGGGTCAAGAGTGCAAAGCAGCTACTTTTATTTTTGGTCCAGTGACAAATAACTTCAGTTCAGATTTTGAGTAACGAACTTCTGCTTCACATAGGGTATTCCATCTCTAGCCTTAACTAGAGTACAGCGGAGTTTGTGTCTTATTGCTCTGCATATTACACAGATTTGTATAATCAAATACAATATGCTATTGTCCAAATAGAATATATTAGCCCTTCAGAGAGTATAAAGTCAATAAAGTACATGTTTATGTTACTAACAATTTTATAGCAGAGTTTAATCAACTCAAATTTTGTCCTGTGGACTAGATATCAGCTAGATGAATCCAGTAAAGTATATTTTATTTCCTTCCTACATTTCATTTTCATGCTACATTGTAATAAAAGACTTTTTGGACTCTGAACATCTATCTTTTTAACATCTCATAATTTATTAACCCTTTATCTGATTTACTTAACATATTATAGAAAATGTCTACCTCAGCCCCAGCCCTCACATACCAATTTTGAATCTGTTATTCTGCATTTTGAGAGGGAAGGGAGACAAAGCCAGGCTTGTAATGGAAACTGAGCTTTAACCTGAACTACGAAGTGCTGACTTTGTCTCCATAAAATGGTTCCAAACCCTCTTTCCCTTAAAGCAAACAATTATTTATCCAGAAAGAGGAGGCTGTCCCTATTGGTACTTTGTACAATGAGAGCATTCAGGGCTGGATCTGGGTCATATCTTTCTCTCTACCAGAGAGAGAATCTAATTACACTGCAGTGTCCTGGGAAACAAAACTACTTGGAACCCTCTTTTCAGTCAACTCGCATTTAATTCAGTGGTGACTGGATGTACATACCATAGCACAGGTAACAGTATTTTTTTTTTTGGCTGAGAAGGAATGGGGGAAAATTAGATTCCCGTTTTCATCAAATCCCAGGGTACACGCTAACACCTCTTTGAATAACTGGGATTAGGCTAATATCCATGGGCAATTGGCAAGGAGGTTTTCCTCACACCTTTAAGTAAGGGCCAATTGTTTTTTCCTGTGTCATATGGCAATATTAAATTCCAAGAGAACACTTTTACCTATGACTCCTTTCTTTTTGTATGCACTATGGACTTTATACTTCTTGTTAGTTCCAGAATTATATTAACATAAATCACTAGTGGCTACAGAAGGTTACATTACGCTGATAGGGACCCTCTGACTCTGTGGATGGAAGGCTCAGAAACTCTTGGCTACTTTACAGTTACAAATAATCACAAAATTCCCATAGAAATAAATATGAGGAGCAAGGAAAGACTGGGAATAGGGGAAAGCAAGAGAGAACCTTGCTTCTTTGGGAAGAAGTTCCCAACCCTACGGAGGGAGCAAGATCTGTAGTTTACAGGGGTGAACTGGGAATCAGGAGTCCTATGTTCTAAATATGGAACTATCGATGACTTGAAGTGTGACCTTGACAAGTCAATTACCTTCTCTGTGTCCCAATTTCCCCAACTGTAAAATGGGGATAATGATACTGACCTCCTTTGCAAAGTGCTTTGAGATTTACTGATGAAAAATGCTATATGACAGCTACATTTTATTATTGTCTGTGAAATTGAGCTCAAAATGCTTACCTACTCCATAGGGATGATATGAGAATTATTTAATGTTTGTGATGTGCTTTGACATTAATAGTTAATAATACTTATCTAGCACTTTGCATCCACAGATCTCAGAAGTGGTATACAAAGGCAGGGGTGGGGAAGGAGTGGGTTGTAACGTTACCCCTATTTCACAGTCAGAGAACCTGAATTGTGGAGAAATTAAATGATTTGTGCAACATTACACAAGTCAGTAGCAAAGCTAGGACTAGAGCCCACGTCCCCTGGTTCTCAATCCTATGCTCTAGCCATGAGACCACCTCAGGAGAAGGGTTAGAGCTTAATGTATTATCTATTGTTCTTTAGTTAGAACATAAAGATTAAAGGGTAAGATTAAAGGTAAGCACAGAATCAATGCTTTGGTGTATGATTAGATAGATACATACAGAACCCACCCCTTTCTACTCAGTTCTATCTGAACTCTTGCTTCCGATGATGTTGCTACAGAGTAGAACTGACTGGGTATTTTTCACTAAAATAGAAATCTGATGGAAAAAAATAGGGAAGGAAGGGAAGAGTGACGAATGTTGTAAAATGTTTTCCATTTTCCAACTAGTTCTGCTACAGAGGTTAAGAGGAATTCAGGGGTAGAATCAAGAGAATCTTCCTTTCACCCTGCATCAGAACTTGAGTCATGCTCATCCTTCCTCCAAAATTTCAGGTGAGAAGTGAGATTTGCAGCTGGTGTAAATCAGCTAGTGCCAGGGAAGCCCCAGAGCTAAGCCATCTGGGAATCTTGCTCACAAGCTGCCAGCATTGCACAAGAAGTTTTGATTGTTATGAGATTCACTAAACAGAGAAAATTTGGCAAAGCCTGCTTACACTGAGAGGGGGATTAACCTGACCTTTTGACCAGACAGGCAAAACCCCTGAATCTCATCTACTTACCCTTTGAGAAGGGAAAATGAGGAAAGAGCTCTTGAGATATGCTGAGTGTGTTCTGGCACAAGGGAGTTGAGAACTTCTACTGACTGCCATCTACCAATGAGTTTTATGAGGAGATCTGGCAGTCTGCATCAAACAGCTGTTCAGGCAATTCCTATGCAGAATAAGCGTCAAGAGTAGTTTTTTGGCTGACAACCGAATGAGTGAGGATTTGTCTCAGAAGTAATAAACAAACATTTCCACAAAGCCCCAAATCATTGATCACAACGGAAGAGCAATTCCTCTGGTCCAGGAACTGGGGATAAACAAGAATGAAGCTCTAAAGGAGAGGACTCCACTTGGCATTGTTATAAATGGAGACTAAATTCGAGCATTTTTTGGTCTTCTTTATGAGCTCAATCCGTTTTGAGAAACTGTAAACTAAAGCTGAACAAACAGTGTGCTCCCAATGACTTGTATATTTAGTGGGAAAGGCCTGGCAACGTGGTATAGGTTGCGTCTCTCTGACCTACAATAGAAGTATGGGGGGGGGGGGGGGCGGGGGGCTGGTGTTTGTAAATGGTTTATACATTTTTTGGGAGCACAATAAAGCTGGGGCTTTATATGCATTTGTTTTATCACACTTTATCTTATCAATACAGATACTTTAACTATTTAAAATGTACCACTCTCTGTGAATAGTGCTCAGTTGACTGACCTGTACACTGATGCTCTCTAATTATCCACAGGACAGGCAATAATGCATACATGGGTATAGCACAAATTCTCCACATCACCAAGCCAACATGCTGCAGGGAACCACCTTTGGGAATGAGAAGGTAGCTCATTGTCCTTGCCATTTCAGTCTTTGGTCTCTGCTTTGACTGCCGACAAGGGGACCAAATTGTGATTGGTGAACTGGTTTTAGTGAAATGTACTGAGAAAGGCAACTGTAAAACATTAGTCATGCTGATTACAGAAGTTCAATACTGCATTAACCTAATTAAAGTGTCAAGTCAAGGCCACTAGTAATTCCAATGGAAATTAGCCTTTGCGATAGGACTGAAGCCAGGCCATGTAAAAAGAAGTGGTGTTGGAGTTGAAAGGTTGTTAATGTAAAACTAAGTGTTCTTTCAAGTTTCATTTTTGGCCTTAGACTTTACAAGGAACTCAGTGATGCTGGCCTCTGCCTAACTTCCCCCTGGGATCTGTTCCTGGCCAATATTATTTCATCATATGACTAAATATATGAACAGTTCTGGATAAACAGTGATATTCTTGAGAATGTTACAGTCATGAAGGATGTTACAGAATAATCACCCCTTGTAGAAAGAAAATGAATATCTTTAAAGTGAGTTAATTTTTTAAAAGAACAATTATTGTGTGTCATCTTTGTTAAATGTGTTGCACAATTATTGTTGGGGATAGTGAAGTCAACTATGTTGGGATGAGTATTTGTATAAGAACTAAAAGGAAAATTGGTGAATTTGGAACTACAAAGACAATTACAGGGAAAAAATTGACCAGGTTTGAAAGTCAAGAGAGAGAGAGAGAGAGAGAGAGAGTATCCCAGTCTTGAGAGGAGCACTGAAGGCCTGTCAGAAGGAGTTTTCTATAGGAAAGGTGAAATAAAGAAACAACAACTGAGAAATGGGAAAGGGGAGACAGCAGAGCATGTCAAATGGTGTCTAAATTATTCTAGGAACAAAGAGATACTGGCAATGTGAGATAAAAGGAATGGATCACTAGGACTGCAGAGTACTTTGAATGAATCCTTCAAGAATACAGTGTAGAGTTAGGTTCAGTAGTTATAGTACAAAGCTGTTATTTGAAAATTAATTCACTAAACTGAGGGACTAGAATGCTTTTCTGGAAATCCAAAAGTGCAGAAAACTAAGCTAGTTGATTTCTATAGTAGCTACTTGAGTAGCTTAAACAAAACACTGGAGATATATACAGGTTTCAGTGTAGTAGCCGTGTTAGCCTGTGCCAGCAAAAAGAAAACAAGAAAAATATCTGTGGCACCTTAGAGACTAACAAATGTATTTCAGCATAAGCTTTTGTGGGTTAAGAACCCACTTCATCGGATGCATGGAATGGAACATACAGTAATCAGATATTTATACATTCAGAGAAACATGAAAAGGTGGGAGTGTCTATCTCAATGTTAAGAGGCTAATTAATTGAAAGGCACTGTTATCAGTAGAAACTTTTGAAGTGATAATCAACATGGCCCACTACATTACAGACAGTTGACAAAAAGGTGTTAAGAGTTTTTTAAGGAGGGGAAATAAATTCAATTAACGTAATGACCGAGCCACCCACAGTCAATATTCAAGCCTACGGTAATGGTATCTAGTTTGCATATTAATTCCAATTCAGCAGTTTCTTGTTGGAGCCTGTTTTTGAAGTTTATTTGTTGCAAAATAGCCACTTTAAAGTCTTTCACTGAGTGATTAGAGAGGTTGAAGTGTTCACCTACTGGCTTTTGAATGTGATGATTCTTGATGTCGGATTTGTGTCCATTTATTCTTTTGTGTAGAGACTGTCCAGTTTGGCCAATGTAGATGGCAGAGGGGCATTGCTGGCACATGATGGCATATATCACATTGGTAGATGTGCAGGTGAACGAGCCCCTGATGGTGTGGCTGATGTTATTAGGTCCTATGATGGTGTCACTTGAATAGATATGTGGACAGAGTTGGCAGGATAGGCCCAACAAAGAAAATAACAGAACGCCACTAGCCGTCACCTTCAGCCCCCAACTAAAACCTCTCCAGCGCATCATCAAAGATCTACAACCTATCCTGAAAGATGATCCCTCACTTTCACAGATCTTGGGAGACAGACCAGTCCTCGCTTACAGACACCACCCCAACCTGAAGCAAATACTCACCAGCAACCACACACCATACAAAAAAAACACTATCCCAGGAACCTATCCTTGCAACAAAGCCCAATGCCAACTCTGTCCACATATCTGATTTTTATTCGATATACATTTTCATTCCCTACCCTCACCCTCCCAGCCCACTCACACCAACAGTGCAGTGCTCCAGCCTGCGTGGTAGAGCGTGAAGTCCCTTCACACCGAATGAATGAGGGGGAAACAATCCTTTCATTATGGGTCTTCTGCCCTTTGCCTGCACGAACTCTTTCAGGAAGTGCTCTTAATCTCCTCAAACACTTGTTTAAATAAAGTTGTTTCTCTTGAAGTCTCTCCCAGTACCTGTAGGGATTTATAGTGAACTTCCTCCTTGGCAGTGACCAGGGACACATGCTGGCCTTGGTTAGACCCTAGATCTTGCAGATTTGGAAAGATGTGAGGAGGGAGCAGAGGATGAAGGCATGGGTCTCCACACAGAATTTATATTTTTGTTCATCCATGGCTCAGCTGAGCTACTAGGCAACAAGACAACATTAGAAGCTTGTTTTGCGTCCAGAACTAAATAAGTCCCCCACATTTTTATCTTCTGGAGAACTGACTGAAAGGCCTACTGAGTTCAGGCCTTATATAGTTTTTTCCCCCAGAATGAAGCCCCTCAAGTGGCTGAATTCCTGTTTTTCTTGTTTGTTTTTTGTTGTTGTTGTTGCTTTGATACATAAAAAATGGGCCCAACCTCCACAAAACAAACTGAGATATTAGCCTCTGTGAATAGCCCTAATATAAAATATACTATATACCATAATGTTGCTACCTATAATAATACTCATGTGCTATATTATTATATATGAATTGCTATGAATGAGTGGATTCATAGCAATTAGCTGGATTAGTATTCAGGGACCTGGACTTGAAGGGGAGAGATAAAGGAGCTGTTACTGCTAAGGACAAAGCGGACTTGGAAGATAGCATTTTTATGGTAGCAATAGGAGACAGACAATACCCTTTCTGCTCTAAGGATAACTCCACATACCTGGTACCATTTCAGATTATGGCATGTGGAAGCAACAGACATGTTAAAGGCTGAAGCATGATATGATTTATGTCTGTTTTCCTATGTAATCAGTGTAATGTGTTTAATAATATAATGTACAGTATTACAGTATAGTATATGATATCTACATTACAATAGCAGTATAATATGTAACTTACTAGGGTATATACATAATATTGTAACACGACCAAAAAGCAATCAACAGGCAAAATATTATACATGGAAATGGCATGATATAGCTATGATTGTTTTCAGTTTAATTATTTTATAAATATATCATACTAAGATATGCACACAATGGTCCAGATTTTCAAAACCTGGGATTTTTTTTTTTTTTTAGTGCTTATAATGTATAAGTAAATGCAGGCACAGTTTTACACTCACAGTATTTAGTGGGCACCGTGAGATGTCTGATCATTCCAGCAGGGTATGATGGCTAAAACCAAGTGTCTACTCACACGCTGAAAGTCAAGCACATGTATGCTTTTGTAGGATTGGGGCCTATATGGCCTGAGTTGGGGCCATGATTATGAATACAGGCAACTGTGTGTCAGCTCTGTTAAGCACAGGCAGAAAATAGTCCCAGGATACTCTTATCCTCACACTTTAAAATGACATTCTTCAGCTATGATTAATAAGGACCTTTCAAATGACTGTACACTGTACTCACAACTTCTGTTTTTCTCCCTCAGGCTGACAGAGGGTCAGGCACATGCAACTTTAACCCACAATAAGAGCATATGAATAACCAGATAACTAACTCAGCACAGAAAGCATTTCTCCCCCGTTTCATCCCTGCAGACAGTTTTTGTCCCTTTCATCCCTGAACAGATCAAACAAAATCCACTAATCAATTATTTCCCTTTTTGTCTTTCAGATGCTGCCACAGACCTTCAAACGGTGATGGCTGAGCACTTCAAGAATTCTTTATTTGTTTACTTTTATAAAACAACTGTTTACAACAAAGGAATATTTTTTCCATTTTATTTCTCCCTCCCCCCCCACAAAAGCATGACTTTTTAAAATGTATTTTGAAAGAAATAATCTGATAAACATTTTTTTCCCCAGTAAAAATTCTGAAAGTAAATTTCAGTAATAATTTCAAATTGAATGATAAATGAGTGCATGATTCCTCAGTGTGAGATTTTCAAAAGCACTTAGCCTTGGCCTAACTCTGCTCCCAAGCTACTCACTGGTAAAATGCCCAAGGGGTAGGCCAAGTGCTTTTCAAAATCCCACCCATGATATTTAAGGGACAAAACCGCTCCTGTGCCATGCAGGTATGCTGGAGGTGAGAGTGGAGGGAGCCCCTTCTTTCCAAACATGCATCAGATCAAGCACTGTACCTAGCACTCTGGAGAGCGAAGAGATCCCAGCTGGCCAGAACTCTATGACATCCAGGGGGTCTGAGGTGCTAGCTAGGGGTGTGGCCAGCCCCTCAGGTGGCTAGCACATATGGTGTGGTCTCTTTTATGTGCCAACTTTTCAATGACCAGTAGAGCGTGCCAGGCAATGTGTAACCTCCAGCCTGATCTGAGTCACTCCACGAAGGCTCAGATGCATGCATGCAAATGGCCACTTGTGTTTATTGGCTTGCAAATACGGGTTTGTGTGGACACTGCCATTACACCCTGCTTTGTAAGTTTGTCCTGAAGTTCATGAGCCACAGAGATAAGACCAGAAAGGCTCAGGTCTGACCTTTCTTCTATTGATTGATCTTTGTGCAGCTATTCAGTAAGTAGTGTGCTTGCAGGTATTAACTATTTTGTAATTATTACTAATAAGGACTTAAGGCTAGACTCTATCTTTAGGCTCAGCTCTGAGTATGAGGCTGCATCTTGGTTTCCCAGGGGGATTCCTGGGAAAGAACAGAGGGATAATTCCTTTGGGGCTTGAGTGTCAGGGCGGATAGTGGAACTATCCTTTGTGACAGAGAATGCAAAGAGAGGAGAAGGCTTAGGAAGATGAATACTAAGTTTGGTTTTTGCCAGTTTTGTTTTAAGGAAGGGGCAGGACATCCACAAAGAAATATCAGACAGACAGGAAGTGATGAGAGTCTGTGCAAAAGGGGACAGGTCATGGTGGAGAGGTGGATTTGACAGTGGACATGAGACAGGTGATAACAGAGAACCAGGGAGCAGCTGAGATCACCCATACACAACACATAACTAACCGATGAAACTCATTGTCATGGGATGTTGTGATGGTCAAAAGTATAATTGGGTTTAAAAAAAATGACTAAGTTCATGGACGATAGTCCATCAATTGCTATTAGTCGAGATGGTCAGGGCCGCAACCCTATGCTCAGGGTGACTCTCAACCTCTGACTATCAGAAGCCGAGAGTGGAAGATGGGGTAGATCACCCCATAATTGCCCTGATCTGTACACTCCTCCACAAGCTCTGATATGGGCTCCTGTCGGGGACAGGATACTAGGCAAGATGGACCATGTTCTGACACAGTATGGAAGCTCTTATCATTTTATGAGGTAAGTGTAGAAGCAAAAATAGAAGAGACCATGGACATATTCCCAGGGAAGACCAATAGAGAGGGGGAGGCAGGAGGAAGAACCACTACCACTGAAGGTAACTCTGCATAAGCAGTCAGCAAAACAGGAGGAGAAGCAAGAAAGGAGAGTGTCCCGGGAGCCAAAGAAGGAAGGGTCTTAAGAAAACTGGTGGTGAATGGTTTCAAAGGCACCAGAGACACAAGGATGAGACTCTGTATGTTCCATAACCAGAATGTGGAAAAGAGCATCAACACTGTGCTTGGAAAGAAGCACTGACAAACTTGCTTGGTTTCACATTATGGATTCAATTGGGCATGTTGTCCACTTTTCTGGTCAGTTTTCAGAGTGGGTTAAATTGTCCTTGGTTGTATGCCCGGGTGCAACTTTGGGGAGAGGGAAGACCATGCCAGGGGCCGATCCTTTTCCATGCAAGGACTGAGCAAGCACAGTGACTGTTCCATCCTTCACAAATCATCCCAAAGGGGAAGGATCAGGCCATGGCCCCACCTTTTCCCTCCTCACCTGTCTGCAGAGCTGGTCAGCTACTGAGAGGGTGCCAATCCTTTTTGGCACTCCCAGAAGGTGTGTAGTCCCACATATCCTCTGTATATGCCAGGGACTAAAAATAATCTGAACACAGATAATAGGAATTCCCATACTGGATTATACCGAAAGTCCATCAGTCCAATATCCTGTCTCCAACAATGGCCAGTACCAAATACCGTAGAGGAATGTATAAGAACCCTAAAGTAGGCAGGTGTGGAGCAATCTGCCCCGTGCATTAGGTCTCACCCTTATCTCTAATAGTTAGAGATTGGCTTAAACCCTGAAGCATGAGATTTAATATTTTACTCCTTTTAAACCATTTTTATCATATGATAGTTCTGGATAGTCATGACGTCCAGAAAAATGCCCAATCTCTTTTTGAATCTTGTCAAGCAACTTAATTTTGATTTGTTCATAGTCTGGCTCAGTCTGTGCAAACTTTCCCACTTTTAGTAAAGCAAGTGATAGCTTAGTGATGATAAAACAATCATGTTTATATAATGGCAATTGTTTCCAAAACTGCAATGAGAAGAGTAGTGTTTTGATTGTTTTTTTTTAAATGTGAAGTTTTAAGTCGTGAATTTCACTTCTGGTGAATATTTTTGCACAGCTTCACTTGACAACACCAGAATAAAGCAAATATATTATACTAATCTTGACAACTCAATCAACATTAGCTGATTGCCAGGTATCTTCATGTCTCCTCGTACATCTGCAGGTTCATCCACTCACAGCACACAGACATGGGTGGATGCACTTAGAGCCAGAGTATTGCAAATTGCTCACTTCTTATTTAATATTTCTTCATTTTTAACTTTCACAGGAGAATGTAAAACAAATTACAATGTATGTGAAGGGCTAAATTTTGCTGATTAGTATTCTTAGGGTGTCTGACTCTAGAGATTACTCTAACTTTCAATATTAGGGTTTGGGGACATACAGTTTTTAGTTTTAGTTGGGGACATACATTTAGTTGGGGACATACATTTAGTTTTTTTGGAGAAAGACCAGGAAATAATTGAGTCTGCATGTTGCAGCTCTGACTAGTCCAAGGTATTACAAAGGGCTACTGTAGGACATGTACCCAGGGTAATTTGACTGGTTTATTCTTTCCTCTCTTGCTGGAATTATAAGGGTGTTAAAGAGATGGCACAGACAACAATGCAATTAAAAATGTAGATCAGACATCAGTCCTAGCAGTTTGTATTGTAGGTTCCTGTTCAAAAGCAATCAGTATGCCCGGCTAAAAGAATAAAAACCAGCAGCGACTGAATAATTCTGTCAAAAGCACAATAACTTTACACAAGAATATTGTAACTTGTCTAAAAGAAATACTGAAATATGTGTTGGCCTCAGCTGCTCCTGTCCTCAGCCTTTTACTACGTGGGCCCATTCAGTTTTCCTTTCCAAAACTATTCTTAGTGCTGGGCGTGTTTCTTAAAGACAATCTGCTTTTTCACTCTGGAGGTCTTTGGGGCATTTTTCTGATCTTTGGGGATATTGCTCTGATGTTAGCACCATAAGAACTCCCACTCTCATGGCTTTCTCTCATTTTTGACCTGCTGCAGTAGCAACAAAAGTGACAATTCATAATCTGAACAGGGACTGCCGGTAAACCAAATTTATGAACACAAGGTCCTTTGATCTGCAGAAATGCCCACGGGTATTGCCTTTGATAGAGGGATGAACCAATCATAATGCTCTCATCTCTGGTTGGACCTATACAGCAGTACCTTTGATGCACTGTTTGTCAGTCTGCCATGCATTTTTGTAAACAAAGGATTTTTATAGCATTTTCACTGTAAGGATTGGAGAGATACAGAAACAGATGAAGAAAAGATCCACTCAATATAGAAGGAAAGAAAATGCCATGAGCAATCCATTACTTCTTAAAGCATTCAGGAACCACATAAAACCATGGACAAATTAAGATTATCTCAGTGGATCAAGAAATGCCCATCAAATTCCCTTGCAGATCTCCATAAGGTACAGTAATATAGCATAGTATGCAGTTATTATTAATTATATGTATTATACTAGCATCTTGAGACCTGGCAGGATCTGGGCACTATTGCACTAGGTAAATACACAGACCTTGCCCCAAAGAGCTTACAATTTGAGTTAAGACATGACCCAACAGTTGGTATAGCAAATAGTAGGAAATAGTAAAAGAGTTGGAGAGGAGGGAAATGGTGATGAGATCAAGCGTGAGCATTAGCTGTGTACTAGCCTTACCGATTCAAAGTCTGCCTCCTTCCCACCCTCTGATAACTAACAGATAAACACAAAATTAAAATCCTTACTGGTGGTCTACTTAGCCATTACTTTGAAATACTTAGAGCCACTCAGTTCCCTCAGTGTTTTTGTTATTCTCTTGTATCAGATCAAGGAAGACAGGAGATGCATGATAATTTAAGACGGGTTGGAGAAGTAACTGAGACTAATGTCAAGAGGACACATCAGAACAACTTCCTCTGTTTTAAAATATGTTAACCTTAAGGCTGAACATAAGTTATGGTGTTATAGGCAGCATATGAATGCGCTTTGTTCTTTTAGATGTGACTAATGTTCCAGGAAGCCCTATCAATGGAGGGATGCACATCAGTGGTTTGACCATTTTAGGGACAGATTTTGCCTGATGTTTATTTTGGTGCATAACAGGAGGTGTGGGAAGGGGCAGAGAGCTGTTCAGCTGCTCAGGGAGTAAAAAGTGGCACCCCATAAGGAGGTGCAGTCATGGGATCACTGCCTCTGTTTGCCCATAGGCAATTTGTTTCCCGGTGCTGCTTCTGGGGTGGTGCGGCTCCACACTGTCGCCACACAGGAGTGTGCCTCATAGGTACAACCAAGCACTACACCTCCTTGGAGAAATCTCTTTATGTCTTGGGAACCAGAGCTTTTGGAAGATTAATAGCTATCCAATTATTCAGGAGTTAGTCACCTCTACCACCTTTGGGTTCTCCATTGTGGAAAGGAGCAGAGCAGGAGCTCCAGAAGAAGGAACAAACTGGTCCAGTCATAGGTTTGTATATTCCAAGATCATATGGAACATAGTCAGCATTAGATGTAACTCTGGTGAGTAGCAGCATGTCCATAAACTGCACATGGAATGTTTTGGAGGATGTTGGAAGTGATCCTCAACCTGTACTCACTTGTTGGAATAGGAAGATAGTGAGATCCCAGCTGGTAAATAGGAGGTGAAACTTTTATTAGGTTGACTATTTGGATATTAGGAAAAACTTTTTCACTAGGAGAGTGGTGAAGCACTGGAATGGGTTACCTAGGGAGGTGGTGGAATCTCCTTCCTTAGAGGTTTTTAAGGTTAGGCTTGACAAAGCCCTGGCTGGGATGATTTAGTTGGGGATTGGTCCTGCTTTGAGCAGGGGGTTGGACTAGGTGACCTCCTGAGGTCTCTTCCAACCCTGATATTCTATGATTGGTCCTGTTTCACAGACATGCTTGAGAATAGTATTTCTCAAACACCTATGAAATGACCTTGAGAAAGATCTGAAGATTTTTGAATCTGTAGTCAGTAGCGCAGCCAGGTCTGGAGCGCAGGGGAAGCAGCGCTATAAAAAGGCGCCTCCCCCTGTACTCACCCGGCGGCGCTCCGGGTCTTCGGCGGCACTTCGGCAGCTCACTCCGGGTCTTTGGTGGTACTCCCCCACCAAAATGCCGCCGAAGACCCGGAGCACCGCCAGGTGAGTGCAAGAAGCGGCGCTTAAAAAGAAGCAGCCCCTTTTTTTAGTGGTGCTAAAAAAAGGCGCCGCTTCCGCCGCTTCTGCTCAAGGGGGAGCGGCTGCTCCCCCTGTTCCCCACCTGGCTACGCTACTGTCTGTAGTGCCGAAATCAGCAAAGAAGAGCATACCAAGAGGAAGAAATAGATTTCATGCTGGAATGATACTGGCATAAAAATCTTATTAAGGAAAGGAATCAAGTTTGATTTGAGGTTGAACAGAACCCTGGAGATGAAGAGGCCAGACTAAAATTGAACAAAATCTCAAAAGAGGTCACTGGGAAAATAGCTGAATGTAGATGAAGGCATTGGGAAGAGATCTGTGAAAGGCTGGATCTTCATAGAGGAAAAGTGCTTTATCATATTACCATAGATGAGGTACCACCCAGAAGGTTTTCTTGATTCAAGCTTCTCTGTTGCATCTTTCAGATCCTGTATGAAAAAGATCTTTCTGAAGCCAACATATTCAGATAGATCTGTGATCAGTTACATCATTTTAAAATTATCTTTGTCTTTCCTGGTGAATGTTCGGTCTGGTGTGTTTTGCAACAGCTGTACCCTCATCATTATATGTGAGCCTGATAATCTTGGTGTGATGTTTAGCCTATCCAAACTTTTGAATGTAATATTGTAAGGAGATTGAAGCTTTTTCGATTGGACACTGTATAAGTTGCTGAATTTGTTCTCGAACTTCATGGCCTGATAGCATTATTGTGAGAGAAGACAACAACCACACAGACTGTAAGGTCAGAAGGGACCATTAGATCATTTAGTCTGATCTCCAGCATAACACAGGCCTCAACCACCACACAGAGCCCAAGGTTACCATGCCTGTGACCAGAACCAGCCACCACTTCTTCTGCAAGCCATTTAATTCATAATGGGGGGTGAAAAGAGAAAGCCAAGCCGGTGCAGCTTCAGAGAAGGATCTGTGATTAGGAATCAGCTTTTCTCCCCATGCTAGTCTCATAGCAGCTCCCCCTCCTCCCCCTTTTGGGAGCAAAGAGGAAGACCCCTACTGGCCTGGAGGGTAGGCGAGGATCCACATGCCGCTCTTCAGGCCAGGGGTGGGGGGAAGGTGAACATCCTGGCAGCACTGCCGCTCGGGGCTAAGGACAGTAAAGATCTCAGCAATGCTGCTCCCATGGCTGGGGGGCAGAGGGGAAGACTGAATATCTACATGGCGGCTCTTCCCCAGGCCTGAGGGCTAGGGATGAAGAGAAGGCAGTCATGGCAGCAGGCAGCCATTGCAGCAGGCACCACGGCTATACAGCAACACTGAGGAGCCCGCAAAGAGGAAATGAAGGGGAAGGTGATGGATTGATTTGATGGAGTGGGCAGAAAGGGGTTAAATGCATTTGAGGGGATGGGGTGGATGAACTCGCTGCTGGGTTAAAGCAGTCTGGGATCCTAGATACACCCCACATAGGGCCCCTCTTTGCCCCACCCCCATGCTGTGCCCCCACCTGTCCTTGGGGATCGTAGTGGTACAGGCAATGGACATAATTTTGTCTACTTGGCTCGTGGGAGACCTGCCAATGCTCCTCTTTGAGCAGGCCCAGCCACCGTTGTCCTTGGCTCACTGGTCTCTGTCATTCGGTGGGCTGAGGTCTCGTCCCAGAGGAGAGATAACTCAGACCCCCACTCATTCTAGCAGAGGACTCTGTGGGTACATCTACTCTACCAAAGAAAAAATAAAGTGGCAGCGGGTCTCAGAGTCTGGGTCTACAGACTTGGGTTTGCATGGCTTCTGCTATGGTGCTAAAAATAGCAGTGCAGACGTTCCCACTAGGACTGGAGCTTGGACTCTGAAACCCAGTGAGGGGGCTGGGTCTCATAGCCTGAGTGGGATTAAGCTACACTGTTACTTTTAGCTCTGTAGCAGGAGCCTTGTGAGCCCCAGGTTCTGAGATTCGCTGCCACAGCTTTTTTTTGGCAGTGTAGGCATACCTTGTGTGTGTGGATCCTTGCTAACAACATCCCAGCACAGTTATGATGAGCTGGTGGCAGGGAGGGTCACCTCCCTTCTACTGAAGTGCTGTCAACGGGACTCTTCACAAGCAGCAGGTTTCTGAATAAAGATGAGGAGGACTGTTCACATCTCTGGCTGTTTCAGGCTGTCTGCAGACTCAGGCAGATATTGGTTACACCCTGTTACAAACTCTCCTTTGGTACCAGGAGGGCTAATATATTTTCTTTTTAATGAAAGTTGAGATTCTGGTGTCATCATGTGATCCCGGAGCAGAGGCCCTAGCCATTGGTCGATAGTGCCTAAGACTTAAAATGGCTCTGGATAAAGTTACTAAATGAGGTGGAAGAAAAGAGGTGAATTGATCTGATGAGATAAAGGAGGATAAATTGGTTTGATGGAGCAGGGGAAAGTAGGTGAATTGTTTTGGGAGGGGAGGAATTGATGTGACGTAGTGAGGGGAAGGAAGATTGTGGGAATTTCCGTGGATGTAGTTGAAAGAAGC